>OZ012637.1:39897155-40497155 GCA_963942525.1 Ptychoptera contaminata | reverse complement strand
CACACGTCACAATTTAATTTTTCACTTAATTTTAATTTTTCTATCTTACATTAATTTTATTTTTCTATGTCGTATCTATGAAACGCAGGTAAATGCAGCACGTTAACAACTGATTTCTGAAATATTAAAATATTTATCTCATCACAAAATTTTTATTAATTTATTCAAGTGTATTTGATTTGTTAATATTTGTTTCAGGCTGTATAAAATAAATAAAAGTTTACTTAAGAAATATTTTATTTTCGATAAAAGAGCTGAACAAAATAAATATTGTGAATTAATTAAACAAAAAAAAAAAAGAAAAGTGTTTTTACCAGAATCTTCATCAAAACATATTCAACACAATAATAATAGATTTAATTTAACGCAACACACAAAAATATTTCACAATTGTAACTGTGTTAACTCAAAGATGAGATAAAAAACAAAAATTATGTAATTTTTGCTGCCAAAGGTATATTTCGTAATGACGTGGATTGAATGAAAGTTTTCCATCGAAATGAGTAGGTAAAGTAAGAAGTAACAAACAACAATAATAATAATGATAAAATATTTAACTCAGTTTTTTTAAGCCGTCAAACATCTTTTATATTAGATACTTATTTGTTTATTCATTTCTTCACAGTTGAAGGTCAATATCAATTATATTTATAACGAACACACCTGTATAATTTTGATTTGGTATAGTATATGCACTATCCGATGATTTTTCTGATGAATTTAATTTATTGTAAACAAAACGCAATTATAAAATAAAACAATTATTTTAATTAAAATAAATTACAATGATTTTAATTATTTTAATAGAAATAAACAAGAAAAATATTTCTTTCTGTTAATTTTATTGACTGATTTAAATAAAAATAAATTTACCAGGAATGAATATAATTATTTTGATAAAATAATAAACTCTTTTGCATGTAGTGAGAATCTACAATAATTATTCAACTGTACTTTATAACTTTTAACTTAAAACTGAGTGCCGGTGCATCTGTTCTTTGAAAAAGACTTCTCAAGCAACAGAAAATCAAACTTTCACTAACAAAAAATTATTTTTCTTTTTTTATTTAATAAATTTTTATTATATTTTTGTTAACTAAATTGAAACTAAAGAGAAATTATTATTACTTTCTTTCCCACCTATTAATATTAATTTTTACAAATAAATATTATTTATTGTGTAATTAAGAAAAAATAAAATAAATTTTATAATTTAGTAATACCTTTGTATTTAAAAATAAAAATTTATTTAAATATTTAAATTTTGATTAGTAAACAAAAATTGTTTAATTAATTTATTATTAAAACATTGTAATGAAATAATTATCAACATTTTTTATTATATTTATATTTGGTGAATTTAATGTATATAAGGGATTGTGGAAAAACAATTTTACATATTGAAAGCATTATCAACTACAATATAGGCTCTTTACAGCATAATCAGTCCGCATCTAACACCTAACTATTCATTTAAATTTTATTCGTTATTTACACTAACTAACTACTGTACTGTAGCTGCAAAGGAGCAAATCCAAAAAGCACTTTTTATTCAATTAATGCAACTTACCATTCTACATTTCTTGAATTTTGGACCTATTAAAATTTGCCATCGTCATTAAACCTTGAGTAATACCTTTACGCTATATCGGCGTTTAACTCTGTGCAAGATTATTCAAACTCTTTAAATACTCTAGCAACTTTTAACCGTCTGAATGTCATTTTAATTCTCATAAGCATTTATGAAAATAACTTTTTCCCATAAATGAAAACAATGATAACGTTAGTGATAACTACAACGAAATAAAGCAATGAAAGTGAAGAAATTATCCAGCCAAAATATGACCCCGTTTTTTTGCATTTTACATTTTTAAAGAACGCACAACATTCATAAACAAACAAGTTAAACAACTTTTGCCAAAAAAAAAAAAATTAAGCAATAATCGCAAAAATAATAATTATTTTAATTTATTAAATAAAACAATTTAAATAAATAACTTGAAAAATAGAAATATGCAAAATTAATAAATTAAATAAATTTATCAAAATAAAAGCGATGGCGTAGAGTAAGTATTGTTTGTTGCTGGAAACACAATTTCCTGTTGTTCAATATACATTTTTCTCGATTTTTTCGCTAATTGTGATGTTAAATCATCGATACGTTGTGTTTTTAATTTAATTAAATTTTCTAAATGATCTATCTATATATACATAAATTTTATTTTTAGTATATTTACGTATTTAAATAATTAATATAATTTTAATTACCTTCTTTGTTAGTATTAAAATTGCTTGATTTTTTTCTGAAAGAGTATTCTGTATATTTTCATATAATGAATGAAGGATCATTTTCTGTGAAACGTTTACTATTTCATCACCAATTTTCTTCTGAACAGTAACAAACATTAAATCAGCTAAAAATTATTGTTTTTCTTAAATTATAAATGAAGAATGAAGCGTATTAAGAATATTTACTTTTCATATCGTCCTCAGTGTCGTCAATAATGCTTGTTTTACTTTTTGATATATGCATATTCGATATATTCATAATATCAAATAAAAGGCATTCAATTGCACCGGCTGTTGCATTAGACAATTGACGCATTTCTTCATCTGTTAGTATGATTGTGATTTTCTTTAATACCTTTCTGCTTAATGTCACCCAATTATCGAATTTCAATGATAAGGAATTTCTTGGTGGATAATTATGAAGATCAACCAATTTTGGATATAGCTGTTTCAGTATTTCTGCACATAACACTAATTTAGAAATAAATAAATAATAAATTAAATTTAAATAGCAATTAATCAAAAAGTATCACCTGCATCGGAAAAGTCACGATTTAATTTTTTACTCTGTCGCGATAATTCAAATTTATCAACCCAGCCTAAAAGGTCCTCTATTTCTTGTATATTTAATTGTCTCATGAGTTCTCCTTTTATTGCACAATTTATTTGACAATTTTATTTATAATTATTATTTTTTCCAAAAACAAAAGTATTAAGTAATTATAAAAAAAATACAATTCAAAAAATTTAATTACATAATGTTTATTCAATGGTTATTATGTTTTATTATATTTGTGTGAAAAAAAATATAATTATTATATAATTAATTTAAACAAAATTATACAAATAAATATAATATTTATTTATATATTAATAATTAATAATTATAAGTATAATTAATTCTTGATAACTGAAATCTAAACGAGAATTTCAAACAAATATTTCGGAGTAAAATTCGTATTGAAAATTTTACAGCAGCAACACTTAACAAAAACAAAATATACATATATGTATGTCGAATAAACCGCATTGTGAATTCAATTTACCAAATATTTTTTAACAAAAATTCCAAATATCATTAATTACATAATTTCAAAACGAAAATTAATATCAAAATACGATTTACTAAAGAAATTCATTTTTATAGAAAGTTATTTAAAAAAAAAATTCTTCAACCGTAACCGTTGAATCAAGGCGAGTGTTTCAAAAAAAAAACTTTTTCAGTCATAGAAAAATACAGCATCTGTGTAAACCTAGCCTTACATTATAAATTTTAAGAAATTGAATCCAAAAATGACAATTTTACTGTCAAATGTGTCTGTAAATAGTTTTGTTAACCACAAATAAATTTTAATTTATTATTAATGAATAATTTTATATAAAGGTTTAAATAAATTTTTAATCAAACAATTTAATTGTTACAAAATGTATAAATAAACAAAGACATTAGAAAATGTACTCAAAAATAACCTACATTAGGTTCTTCAGTTTATGTATAATTTTTTCATTTATCCTGACATGTCTAATTGGAGTAATACCTATATCATTAGGTTAAAAATTTTGATTATTTAATTACCATTGCTTATTAATAATATAAATAATTATTACAGATTCTTGTAATTGTGAAAATTATGCGGACCCATTGCAACACACTGCCAAAGTAAATGATAAGTCAAATATAAATGTGAACAAGGCTGTTATGAAAAAGAAAAAATTAGCCATTCTGGTACCATTTAGAGATAGATTTGAGGAATTACTACAATTTGCGCCATATATCACTGATTTTATAACAAAACAAAATATACTACATCATATATTTATACTTAATCAAGTTGATAAATATCGTTTTAATCGTGCTTCGTTAATTAATGTTGGCTTTTTATATACAAGAAAAGATTTTGATTATGTCGCAATGCACGATGTTGATTTATTGCCATTAAATTCAAATTTAATTTATGATTATCCAGATAAAGGTCCATTTCATGTAGCTGCACCAGATTTACATCCAAAATATCATTATCCAACATTTGTTGGTGGCATTTTAATTGTAAAACGTGAACATTTCGAGCTAATGAATGGCATGTCAAATAAATACTGGGGTTGGGGTCTAGAAGATGATGAATTTTATGTCCGTATAATGGATGCAAAATTAGAAGTAAAACGTCCAGTAAATATTACAACAGGAATTGAAAATACATTTGCGTAAGTGTATCAATAATTTTATTAATTATTTAATCAAAAAATAAACATAATTTTTTCCTTATCCACAACACAGTCATATACATGACCGGGAACATAGGAAACGTGACACAATAAAATGTTTTAATCAACGCGAGGTGACAAGAAAACGAGACCGTGAAACTGGCTTAAATAATGTCGATTATAAGATAATTGATAAGAAACAATTAGCAATTGACAAAGCTCAATTAACAGTTTTAAATATACGTTTAAAATGTGATAAAAATATAACGCCATGGTGTGACTGTAATGGAGATGATACAAAGACGAAAATAAAAAATAAAAAGAATTAATGTATATTTATAATTTATTTGTTTTACTTTTTTACTTTTATTAATATTATAATATAATTTTTTATAACTAACAGAAAACACATTTATTATATATATAATATATTTATTACAGTATATTTTCCAAAAAAAAAAATTAAACAAATATTAAATCTAATCAACAAATGATTCATCCCTTGTTTTTGGCTAAAATTAAGAGACAAAAAAAAAAGACGGGGTGAAATTATAATAAAAATAATAATAATAACAAAGACTCGGGTATTATTTTATAATAATTACAAAAAAAGAAGAAATAAATATCAACAACTTGAGCATTATTAAAAAAAAAACACTATTTAACTTAAATAACAATAAACAATTAATTAACAAAATTAAAAGAAAGAAAGAATAAGAAAAACATCACAATTAAAAAAAAAGAAGCAACTTTTTTATATTAAAATTAATTAACGAAAATTAACAAAAAAAAAAATAAAATAAACTAATCTTAATACCTATAACATAATATAAAACAAGGTATTAAAAATAAATTAAAGCAAATTTATCAGTTATCAGCTGATGATACACAGCTAACCTAAGACAGCAGCAAGATGAAATTAATCATTTTTAAGTATTTGACTTCTAAACCGGGCATGCAGATTTCTTCAACTTCTTTACTTTCACCTGGAACACAATTTCGAAAAATTCATGCAACTTCGATAACATCTAATTGTTATTATTAATTAAATTATTATTATTTTTTTTAAATACTATTTGTGTATCCTACTACTGATTAATAATTAAAAGTTTTTTTTCTTTTGTTGTATATAAAAATTGTTGAATTTTTAACATATAAAGGATATAAGAATTATTCATGCATAATTAATTATAAATCAGTCAAAAAGAATAATAAAATACAATTCACTGCGAAAACATTAAATTGGTACAATTGTTACGATTTCTAATAAATAAATATAAATAATAATCAAATCAAAAAATTAGTCATCATAATCAATTATGTATATATATTGCTTCAATATTTCATCACTGAGTCACATTTGTTAATTTCTTTTGTCCTTAATTTTAATCTCTGTATATAAATAATTGTGTAAAAGTAGCTTTTGGTGGTGGGCTATAAAGTTTTTTTTTTTTTTTGCGAAAATAAATTTATAATTCATTTTCCATAAAGTAATATAATTTAATAAAAAAATAAAATAATAAATTGTGCCTCTCGTGAGCAAAACTATCTTTTTGTCTTTCTGCACTCATTGTCTGAATTGAGCATTTCCATATAAAACTATTTTTAATTATTACGTTTTTTTTTCATTTTTTTTAAGGCCAAATATGATTCATATAAATATATTTTCTTTGTGTTTTTTTTTTTTTAATATTATAAATTCAGCAAATAAATAATTAATTTTAATCGATCGCATAGTATAAAAAGCATTTAAAAAAACGTTTTTGACAATTATTATTTATATTAAAAAAAAAAAAAATATCGCGATTAGACAACATATTCCCTATCACTAATTACACGTATACCGTGTTCGGTAAGTACAAATCGTATTAAATCACTGTGACACTTTCTGGATGTGTGTCCAGATAAATTGGTGTCGTCTTCTTTCAATCTTGTTGCTGTGACGACACCAGTTTCCTCATATAATTTTTTCGTTTTTTCAATTGTGCTTATATTAATCTCACCCACCTCATCGTGCTCAGTGGCATGTGTGCCAGACGTGTCTGTTATTATTTTCACAGCCTGTCCAGGACGATTAAGTATTGATTTAACACTTAATCCATCTCCACAACAAAATACTTTCGGTCGTATTATTGGTGATTTATCACTAAAACTCATTGAATTATTCGATATTAAATAATCCGTTTCATCCATATTCTCAATAAATTGATTTTCATTTTTTCGATTTAAATTTTTAATGTAATTTTCATTCGAATTATGATAATTGTTCTCCGGCAACGATAAAAATATCTTTTCATTTTGATTCGGTGTTAATATGTACTTACTGTATCCAAAGATCAAGAGCAGCATAAATAAAATTAAAAATCATTTTCTTATTGGTTTTTTATGTACAAATCAAGACAAAATTATTATTAAAAGCATTAATAAAATTAATACAACACTTACATATCATTACAACCGAAAAGTCCCTGTTTCTTAATGTACTCGATCACATAATCATCTAGCAAATATTTTACAGATTGCCCACGGCTAAGCAGTCGCCTTATCACTGTCGAACTAACTTCGTTGGCTACCCAATTTGTTATAATTGTAATATTTTTCTAAAAAATAAAATTAATTTCTTTATTAAATGCACAATTACTGGCTTTAAAATATCACTTCATTGATACTACTTACCCGATATTTACTTAAAATATCAGAATCAAAAATAAATTTCTCTGGATTAGAACCATTTCGGGATATAACAACAATTCCATGTTGCCCTAAAATTGCCTCTATCTACAATCAAAATGTATAATAATTATTAAAAATTAATCTTTAGATTTATATTCAAATGTCATGTGTATTACGTCTTCTGGATCCCATAGTCCTGGTACTGCAAATGATTCTAATAAATCTGCACCACACAACAATTTTAGCTGCACATTACCAATGGTACTCTTAAAATTTTCGGGTAACCAAGATGGTATTATTTCATTCATTGTTCCATTCATATCATTTATTATTGAATTTAGATAATTCTATAAAAATATTAACGTTAGAAAAATTTATGCTAACTATTTATTGCTTCAATGAGACGTACTTGATGGTATTGTAATGTAAGTCTTGTTCTTGTCCATTGCTCTTGTTGCGTTTCCCAATCAGATAAACGGATCCAATCGGAAGTTTGTAGAGCAATTTTTGACATTGATAATCTATGTTTAGCGGATACCAGACCATTCTTTTTATATGCATCATGTACAGGTGAAATAATTCCACCAATTACTTGATGGCTCCCCATTTGATGGAAATAATCCTTTGCAATTTCTATACGTTTTTAGAATATCAATTATTTTAACTAAATAACAACAAAACACAAACATTATGGCAAATACTTACCAAACATACGAAAATGCATTGGTGTTGGCGGACTAAAAGAGCCGCAAGCAATTAACATGATTTTATTTGAAGACGTCATTGTTGTTTAATATATTTTTGTATATTAAAATATCATTATGACAATCAATACAAAAAATTAAATAATAAATAGATATATTTTGTAAAAACTTTTTATTAACTATTTCGTAGTTCAACACTGCGCAACGAAACTATATGACTGAATAGTAGAATAAACGTCATTTTGACATTTCATGTGAATATTATTGCAATTTCTTGCACAACTCTTTTTATGTTATTAGAGTATAACCGATAGGGCTTTTAGGCGCATATCTAATATTTATTATATAATTTTCAATCTTTTTTAAATCAACACTTGCGATTTTTTTTACCGCTTGTGCCGTGACATCGGGTTGTTTTGCGTGAAACTCGTACAGCATAAAAGTTCAAATAAAAAGTTCAGTGTCCTTTGTATTAAAGGAATTTAAAGGAAATAAAATAATGTAATACATTTATAATAATGAAAGATATTCAAAAAACTGTTATTATGTAGCGTACCTGTACCAAACAAAAACTAAAGTTTAGTTCAACTGCATTTCTCGTTACAATTTAAAAACAATTAAAATCAATAAAAAAACCAATTTTCATTTTTTATTAACATAAAAAAAAATTCATTATATAATTATTATTGGCCTAGACCATCTAATTATGTATTTATATGGATTAATGTATAATTCAAAAATATATCTCATTTCTAATAAATAATTATTTCAGTAAACCGATAAAGAGTTTCACAAAAAAAAATGTTTGTCACACGTTTGTGACAAAATCTTTACTAACTTCAAGAGATACATTTATCGTTGTTATTTTCCCTCTAATTTTTAAATTATGTTCTGGATTCCATTTGCAAATGCAATTCAAATCGAGTATTCTGTTAAAAAATGTATAAGAAGACGCTACCTAGTTGGATGACGCAGGTAATTGAATTTGGGAAAATTAATTATTTAATAAAAACTACATCTTACTATATTTTAAATAGAGTTTTATCGATGATATGGAAGCTACAGATGGTATTCCAAAAAAACGTAGGCTTCGAAGTAATTATTCATTTAAAGACGAGACAAATGATGAAAATAAAGACATTGACAAACCGATTGAGACATTTGATTATGTAAAATTTGAAGGGACTATCAAATATTTTACTGAAATGCGTGACATTGCATTTGCATGTGATGAGCTTATGTAAGTACCCACCCTGATGTTTTATTTGCAAAAATGTTATTTTAATTGTAATTTTTAGAAAATGGGTAGAAAAAGAACCAGCTGAAAAAATTCCGATGGCATTTGATATGGAATGGCCATTTAGTTTTCAAACAGGTTCTGGAAAAACTGCATTAATTCAAATATGCGTCGATTTAAAAGTTTGCTATTTGTTTCATTTGACAAAGTTAAAGAAATTACCATCGGCCTTATTAGTACTTTTGGGGCACAACAAAGTGATTTTGCATGGTGTGAATATAAAAAAGTAAGCAGATACTAATCAATTTATGTAATTAGTTTTTAACAACTCTTCTCAATTGTAGTGATTTTAGAAAATTGGAGAGAGATTTTCCTGAAGCAAAAGTCCAGCCACTGATTGATAAATGTGTAGATTTAGGTGTTTATTGTAATGAAATTTCTCATTCAGGTGGCCGTTGGAGTTTGGCCCGTTTAACAAAACACATTGTACGTCGAATTATAATCATTCTTAAGCGTTTGATATAGATATAATTATGGTTTTTCCTTTATTTAAAGTGTCGACAACAAATAAGTAAAGATAAATCTGTTCGTATAAGTCAGTGGCATGTCATTCCGTTAAATAAAAATCAAAAAGTGTATGCAGCAACGGATGTTTATGTAAGAAAATATTTTTAAACTTTATAAAAAGAAAATTTAATAAAATATCTATTGTTCACAGGTAGGGCAAATGATTTACTATGATTTAGAAAAACGCAAGATTGAGAAAGAAGGAAAAATTAAAACTTTAACCGAGAAATTTGGTGAAGAAGCTTTAAGAAATTTAAATCTGATTTCGTAAACAATAAACTTTATCATTACGTCAAATTAAAATTAACCTAAAAATTATTTAATAAAATGTCACGATTAGTACAAGTTTTATTTACTGGACGGATAACATTTGAGAAAGGATTAGAAATACAAAAAAATGTAATAGATAAATATTTAAATAGTAATAGTTTTAGAAATACAATAATAATAACCGAGCATGAGCCAGTGTACACAATTGGAATAAGAACTAAAGGATATAATACGAAGGATGAAGAAAAATTAAGGAAATTAGGTGCGGATTTTTATAAAACGAATCGAGGTGGTTTAATAACATTTCATGGACCTGGCCAATTAGTTGCTTATCCAATATTAAATCTAAAGGAATTTAAACCTAGTATGCGATGGTATGTGGGAAACATTGAAGCGACAATAATACATTTATGTAGTAAATTTGGTATAACGGCGACAACATCACCGGACACTGGAGTCTGGGTAGATGATAGAAAATTATGTGCCATTGGTGTTCACGGTAGTCGTTACATAACATCACATGGATTAGCATTAAATTGTTCAACAGATTTATCCTGGTTTGACCATATTGTACCTTGCGGAATTATTGGCAAAAGTGTAACCTCAATTTCAAAAGAATTAAATAGAACTATAACGATAAAGGATGTAGTGCCTGAGTTTTTAGAAAGTTTTAAACATACATTTGACTGTACTATTGATATTTTAAAATAAATTTTAGTAGTTTTTTTTATACGTGAAATTAAGAAATATATTTTTAATATTTGAATAAAAAATATCTTTTATTAATTATATAAATATAAACAATACAAAATAAAGTAAGAAATTTACTCAAGACTAACTAAAAAGTGATCACTGTAAAATAATCGAATTATTTTATAAACATTTTTTCTTATATTATTTATTATATTATCAGAGCTTTCGATAATTTTGATTGATTGCTCGCCGCTTGCACGAATATCACTCAGTTTTTTTGTATTTATCGATGCTTTTATTTCACCAATAGTTTCGTAATATTTTCTGCGTGATGATTCTACTAAATTATTTGATTCTGATATGCTAAACACAGTAGGTAAAGAAATTAATTAATTAAAATTTACACCAAAATGTATAAGCTAAATGAGAATATATTACCTGGCATGAAAACTATCAGCTTGAATATGCGACAATAGAAAACAATTTAATATTTTTGCTAAAATTTTACGTTTATTACTTATTTTTTCCTTTTTTAAACCTATAGCACCTAATATACTTCCACCCCAACTCTCTGTTTCATTTGATATATCATTAAAATAACTAAAATTTACAACATAAATAAAAAAATTAAAATTTATATATAATTACAAAAAGATAATTAAAAAATTCTTACTTTATTAGTATTAAAATAAAATCATTTGTTGCAATTGAGCAATTATTAAATTCTAAATTACAAATGATTAATGCCCAAATTAATGTAATTTTTGGTTCTTCAGCTTCACTAAAAATATTAAAATCAGAAATTAAATTTAATTAAATAAGAAAAGAAATTAAATCGTGTGTTTTTTCTCACCCAGTTTTACAATGAACAATAAAGCCAAGCAATGAATTCAAAAATGTTAATTTTTCACCATATGATGTAATTTTTGTCATCAATTTATGCATAGATAGCATATGCAGTGTGAGTATGTAATTATTATGTATTAAAAAATGTGTATCATACGATGGAAAAATTAGTCCAAGTCTATTAATAACATCCTGCCAACTTGGTTTATGATAATCATTTATTGCTTCTATGCATCATTCAACAAAGAAAAGAAAATATTTATATAATTTAACAAAAATTCAATAAATAAACAACAATAATAGACAATTACCGTTTGTTTTAAAATAATTAAATATTGTCGCTTCCATTATTAAGCATAAATTATTTGAGACATGCTTACATACACCAAATGAATTTATAAACGAAATTAATATGAAACATCCTATATCACAATTTGATTGCCATTTTATAATTGATTGCGCCATTAATCTGTAAATTAAACCAAAAAATTTAATTAAATTGGATAACTTTCAATGTATTGTCAATAAATTAAAATTAATAACATACAATGATGTATATTCACTTTGCACTTCAATAGATGATATTAATTCAATGACTAGATTAATGGATTCATGTTTTGCCTCCTCAACTATTTTAACTAAAAATTTATATAAAAATTACAAAAAAGTTTATAAAATAATTCAAATAAAATTAATAATAAATACTTTTTTTCACAATTTGGCTACATGAATTTAATAAATTGGTAATAGCATTATAAAATGCTTGCTTCCCTTCCTTTGTGTCAAGTAACTGTTGATGTTTTGAACCGCAAGACCTCAACAACCGAACCATACTGCGGACAAATAAAATACGTTTTGTCTGTGCTTCAGGCGTTGATAATATATCAGGATGTATTGTTACAGAGAAGGCACATACAACTTCCAAAAATCTTGAAATTAAATTGAATCATTATTAATTAAATAAAACTTAAAGAAAAATCTAATATTGTTACATACTCTATTAATGCATTATCAATAATTAAATGCTCTGAAGGCATTTTTAATATTGTAGATGGTTCTGAAGACATAACAAACCAATCGAGTATTGATTGAACACCTTGATATTCAATTATATGCCATGGATAACTCTTTGCTTCTTGTAGTATTGTATTCATTGACGTACCCTTAAAACAATTCTTTATTTTATTTCATAAATAAATTTCATAAAACATATACATACTTCTCTTATATTCGGCTCATACGATAGTTTTACGATTATATGAAGTAAAGCCGTTAACGTTCTCATGCGTAAATTATAGTCCCATGTGTGAACGTTTTGTTGAAGCCATGGTGTCCATGGAATACGTTGGAATATATGTCCAATAAACATATGTGAATCAGGTATAAACTGTACAAATAATTAAACATAAAATTATATTACAGGAAATAAAATTTTATGTTTGAAAGATTACCTGTTGAACAATTTTATTTATGCAATCAATATGCGCTGGTGTCGGTCTAAATCGGTTCCACGGTAAACTCATTAAAGTATTATGTATTGATGTGTGTATATATCTGGGTATTATATTATTTGCATAAACCGATTCATACCAAAAGAATATATTGGCCAATATTGTGTCACAACCTGGTAACATGTCCAAAAGTAATACAATAGAATCATAAAATATATTTAAAAAAATCTGCGCTTCATTTGTATATAATTCTGTCCATGGTAATAAAACTTGGTTATTTGATGATAATTGTTGTATCCATGTAGCTGGGGCACTCTCCATATTTTGCATATAATATGGTACTAACCATGAAGCAAATAAATCTCTTAGAATAGGCCATAGCCATTCAATTACTATAACAAAGAAAAATTTAGAAAAGTATCTAAAAACAAAGTAAAAATGGTAAGTCTTACATTGTTCGGCAAGAACGCCAGGATATGCATGAACCGCAGAAACAATAATAGCATGTGTCATCGAACCATACAACAATGATATAACATCACAATATTGTTTATGCTTTGGATATAAACCATGTAAACCGTGTTGCAATCTTTCATTTTGGTAATGCCTAGTTAATAATGCCGCAACTTCCACTAAGTCATTGTACGTGAATAACTTTTGTTTCATAGCAAAATTTTTAAATTCTTTATTTAATCGTGTCGGTGACATTTTCATGTTAATCTTTTCACAATTCGCCATCTCATACATTGAATTAATTACATCTAACAATATATTCGGATCAATTTTTTGATCAGACGTACAGGACAATACAAATTGCAATATTTCACCACAGTGTTCAGGAAATTTATATTCAAACAATTCAATTAAATGTTGACGAAATATCTTTTGGATAGATTGTGTTTTCTTATTTGTCCATCCCTCTAATCCATTTAATATAATATTAATTAATTGATTAATTTCCTTTAATTTTGGATTAAATGCTGTTAACCATTTGTTGATATCAAACTACAATTTGCATAAAATTATTAAATATCTATTTAAATATTTAGATTTAACTTACTTTATATAAAAGAACAAATAATATTTCACTATTCTGATCATTTGTATTTGATAGCACAATGAAGTGGTACATTTCTAAAAAATATTTTGGCGAAGTATTTGTCGGCACAAACAGCTCTGTTAATATATTAACAAGTTTTGGTTTTTTCAAAGCTGCTTTTATCAAATTTAAACCTTCTGTGCATTGTTTCTCTTCAAAAAACATCTAAAATTAGTAACAAAAATTAATTAATTAAAAATTAAAATAAATGCTAATATATTATGTACCCCCAATTCTGATATTAAACTATAGCATAGTTCTTTTGATGGTGGATAAATAGAGATTTGTTCATTTATTACATTAAATAAATCATAAAAGTATGCTACACCTAATTGTGAAACGATGCTGAATCGTTGTTCATTATTCGATTCTTTTGCATTAATATATTCATTTTTTAATAATCTAATTGTACTTTGAATTTTAACAATCGATAAAACAATATTACTTGATGGTTTATTTAGTTGTTTTTTAATTTCTTCAAAATATTTTTCACGATTTGTCATTATTTTACTACGTATTTTTTTATCCTCAAATGATCGTGTTATCTAAATCAAAAAAAAAAAAAAAAGGATTAATTAATTTTTTTGCCTAATAAATATTGAAACCAATTTTTCAAATAATTTACCAATTTTTCAACAAAATTTGAATCACATGATGTGCACATACAGATTTTCCTTTTTCGAGTTATTGTTTCTGTTTTATATATACAAGCTGTTAAATCCTTATAATTACAATCGAGAGCATTTATTTCATTGATTTTTAAATTAAAATTTCTATTCAAATATATATTTAAAATAATTAAAAAAAAAGCAATAATTAAATAAAATTAAAAATAAATAAATTCTTACTTTGCTTGTTCAGAGACAGTTTTCAAATTATTGCGTAATATTTTAATAACATTACTATTTAAATTAACCGGCAATGGTTCAACAAAGGCCATATCATGTGATACTTTCCATGGTGCAAGTGGTTTATCATAGGATTTTAAATGTTGAAAAATTTTTTCTTCAGGATCATAATCATCTTCTGCCTCTTTTAATGCAGAACTATTTAATTGATTTGTGCAATAATAACGAAAACAACTTTTCAACCAAATTTTTGATGCATCTTTATGTACACGAATTAATTCAGGCAAATTTAAATACTCATTCCAATCATCCTGCAATTATAAAACAAATAACTCTCTTATAACAAAATATTTTTTATTTAATTCTATGGAATTGTTTACCTTATTTCCAGTAAAAATAAGCTGTAATTTAGCAATATTATAAGACACTGGTAACTCAATCATATCACCTTTAATTTTACTTAAAATTGTTTCTTCTAACCATAAAACACAACTGTTAAAGAAACTGTAATAGACAAAAAGTGTAAATAATTTAATTTAAATAAAAAATAATAAACAAGTAATTACTCGCTACAATTTCGATTAATTAATGATTCAATAGTTTCTGGATCTTTCAACACTAATTTCCAATAGAAATCTTTTGCATCAATTAATCTTTTTTTTAGTTTTTTCATTAATTTTATATTTGTCTCATAAAATTTATCAGCACCACCAAAAGTCGTCACAAATCTTAATTCATCAATATTATATGGAATTCGTCCAAGATATAATACAAAGAATCTTTGTGCCATGATTGGTAATAACTGATGATTATTTGGACATGATATTATTAAATTAGCCCATTTATATAAAGTTAATGAATCTGCTGAATATGCCGGACAACCAATTAGAACAGCGGCTTTCTGAAATAGTAAAACTAATGTGAAACTGTTTTCTTATTATAAACAATAAAAATATCTAATTATACCTTGATTATATTATCTAAAGATGTTTGTTTTGTATCATTTCCAATTTGACGCAATATTTCTGGCCAAAGTTTTATTTCAACAATTTCATATTCAATATCTAATGTTAAAAACGATAACCAATACGTATTTGTCGATGGAAATGTTACAATTTCATTATATGCCGAACTTCCTAAAAAGTTAATAAAAGATGATTTTGTGATTTTAGACGCTTGAAGTTTCTAAAACAAGAAATTAATTTAAAAAATATTATCAAAGAAAGTTGATTAAACATATCAAAAATATTTAACCTGATATATTTCATGAAAGTGTGTTCTTGCCGCCATCCAGGAATCAGGAAACAGATATGCAATTCTTAATATTACGTCAATTATATGCAATACATTTGTATCTTTATACCAATTATTATTATTCGTTAAACATAAAAGCCACATTTTTATAAATGGTGTAGGTGATGAAAAACCATAACTAAAATTAACAAAAAATGAATTTAAAATTTATTAATCATAAAAATTATTATATTACCTAATATAGTCAGTAATTTGTGCTTGTATCATATTGGCAAACATTTCAACAACGGGACCATAAGAATCGCTAGAAATAAACTCTTTTGCTATTTTCATATAAGTACGATCAGCAGATAATAATTGTGTCAGTATTGAATTAAATCTAAAATTAAATTAATATATATTTTAATTATATATTATTAATAAAAAAATCTAATAATCATAATATTACTTTTCACATGATAAACTTTCAGGACAATTTAGGAAAAGTGGTGTTAGTAAATGAATACAACGTATCACTGTTGAATGTCGGGAATCAAGTAATAATTGTTGCAACTGTATAAAACCCTTATGACAAATTTGTGGTATAGAATGACCCCATTGACTAGCCAATATTGATGCAAACAAGGCAATTGGTCTTGATTCTACTACTCCTGATATTCAAAATAAGAAAAAGTAATTTAAGAATAAACTATTTCATTATATATTAATATATAACAAACCTTCAAAAATTGATTCCAATTGTTCAATTTCTGCTATATGCTTCAATATTTCAAATGGATGTTGTATTGTATTATAAACAACTTCTTTTGATTGATCCATACAATGCAATCGTAAAATAGACATCATATTCCAACACCACGTACTGAATTGTGTTTTTGACGATTGATCCTTAACAAACATGGATACCTATTTAAAGATCATAATAAAAAATAATCACTTATTAAGTTAATAAAAATAAATCAAAAGGAATTTGACGTACACTTCCTGGCGTTCCTATACATTCGGGGACATGCTTGTTCGCTATTTTTACAATTAAACAAGCAATACGAACATGAATTTCATATGGTAAGAATAATTTCCCATTTCTAACATGAAAATATAACAAAAAAAACATTATTATTAATATTGATTTAAATTTATCTATGCACAAAAAATACATACTCATCAAAATTCCAATTCAATTTATTTAAAATAATTCTAGCTATTGTATTTTGTGTACTTTCATAACTAAAATTAATTAACCATGTTGCTATTATTTCAAAATTATTATTTGTTGGTATCCATAATGATATTGGCAGAGATTTATATAGATAAATAATTATTGGATCAATCTAAAATATATAAATTTATATTTAAGACAAATAAAAATTAAATTTAATAAATTAATAATTACATGTTCACCCTGTTCATTGACAATATTTAAAATATCCAATAGTAAATGTGGATATTTAGTCATTAAATTAACTAAGAGATCTCTTGTAGTTTTATAACAAATATCTTTTGTTGTTTTATTTATATATCCAATCTAAAAATAAGAAAATTATTAATCAAAATGAATGAAAATTAATTAATAAATTTATTTACTTACAATTACTAGGTCTATAGCGACAGTACGAATAAAATTATGATCATTAGTTTCTTTCACCACAATCATATTGACAAATGTTTGAAGCAAATAATATAAATCCTCTGCTGGTAATTCTGTACACAAGTCACTAAACTTTGCATAGAAACGTGGCTTATCTAAAATTTTGTCTATACAATCTACAGATAAAAACAAGATAATTCATTACACAAATTATAAATATATTTTTTTATTAAAAAATTTACCATCATTTAAAGTTTCAATAACATCATCGTATCCTACATGTAAGAAATAAAATAATTTCCATAAAGTTTTCACGGTAACACTACCAAAGGGTAAAACTGTTAAATATTGCCAAGTACCAAAGCACCTTGATTTATAAATACAATTACTGGCACGCATTACAAAAATATCAAACTCTAATTGTATTCGCGCAGAAAGGAATAAATCTTTTGGAGCATCATTTTTTCTACAATATTTATAAATAATTAATTAATATCTAATGAATTATTTATTTTAAAATATTTCTAACATACTTGAAAAGTTCATGCATATCACTAATATACTGAACAGTATGCGCAATAAGTCTGCCAAGCCGTTTCGCAAATTGTTTGTATCTTCAAATAAAAGTTGGATTAACAATATTACAGAAAAATTACAGCTTATTTCCCTACCTTTCCGATTTATAGGTCTCTAATCCATTACTTAATATTTCTATTAAATTTGTGGAAAACGCTATAAATGTAAGTAAATTATATCCAGTTATATTATCTCTTTTACAAATATAATCCTTATTTTTATATTCAGTCATTGTGTAATAGCTGAAAATTTTATTAATTTTATTCACTTATTTCTTATAAATTAGTTTCTTTAATTACTTAAAAATTTTCTCCAATGGTATTTGATTTAATAGAGCAACAAGATCACTTTCTTTAAGTGGAACACATTCCCCTGACGAATTATGCCCATCTTCACCATCTGAATCGACAAGTATCCAATTTTCGTCTTTTGTATTACTTGAATTTGCATGTGTAGATGGTATATATAATGCATCAATAGTATTCTAAAATTAGCATAAAAATTATAAAATTTTATTATAAAATTTTACCGAAATATTAATTTACTGGTTTGAGAAAATCATCTCGTTTGGTGACTGGTAATAATAATTTTGTTATAATTGCCATTGAATGATTAATCTCTTTCAATGAAAACTTATTATCTTCATTTGATATTTGTAATGCTTGACTGGCCCATGTACCAATACCAGCTGGACATCGTAATATATGAAATAAGAGAAAAAAATGATCTTGCCATGTTGCTACACGAATATGCGTTGCTATTAATTTTTCCAGCCATAATTTTATATCGTTGCATAGAACCTACACGAAAGAAAAACATTCTAATATAAATAAATCAATATATTAGTAATTTTATATATATTATTTTATACTTTATCTGATAACGATTGTCGAAGAAAAAAGAATAATATTGATATTGAGATACGTAATTCACCAATTGGTTTTTGTAAATTTTCATCAATATTTGTTTCTAAACTTATTGACGATGCACTCTGCAGGTTTATAAATTCTTTGTGGTTTATTATCTCTTTAATTTTTTCATCAATCTATAATTATTATAACAAAAAATAAAAACAATTATATAAATGATTTTTTATATACCTCTAATTTATTCACTTCGGATGCAAATGAATTTTGTGTATATGAGTAATACACGGTATTTGTTAAATCTTTTAAATTCAATGCTAAATTATTAGCCGCATTGTTATTATAAACTGCATAACTAAAATATTAAATAAATTTAATGTTAATATGTTAATTAAATAGATCCATCCATTACTCACTCAAAATTTTCGACAATTTTCTTTGTTGACTTATTTGCATAGCATGAACCTTCAAAAGTTACTTTATGATTTTCTAAGGTCCATAATATTTTCTCATTATTAATGCACAATTTTTTATAATTTTCATAATCAATTAGATTTGTTCGCATATGATTTCTACTTTTTGCATAATTCAGTAATAAAGTATATAATATATGATTAGAATAGGATGCTTCATTATTCAATTCAGTATCTATAAACTCTTTTTCAAAGTGGTCCACCTGCGTTAATAATGGATTCATGTACAATTCAG
This sequence comes from Ptychoptera contaminata, assembly GCA_963942525.1. NCBI lineage: Eukaryota > Metazoa > Arthropoda > Insecta > Diptera > Ptychopteridae > Ptychoptera > Ptychoptera contaminata. The sequence continues at coordinate 40,477,284 of OZ012637.1, read as the reverse complement.
TAAATTGTTCCTTTGTGAATGGCTGAATGTCTAATTCTACTTTAATCTCATTTCTTAAAATATTATATGGAGTTTCTGTTTCTTTTTGACACGATTTTTGCGTATGATAATTAAAATGCTCTAAATTTGATTGTTCCTTGTGTAAATTTGGATAAAAATCCATACGCTGAGCTACTTCATTTGTATCCATAATGTTTGGTGCTGATGGTGTTAGCGTTAATTCATTTACTTCTTTTTGCATCGTTTTTTCAACAATTGCATTAGACTCGTTATTTGATATTTCCACAGTATAACTAGTATTTGCTATTTCTATGTTTTCAGTTATTTCAGTTGTGGTCACTTCATCGGTCATTATACCCGTCGTTTCACTATTTTTTAAGTCACTTGGTTTCTCTTCAATTGTTTCACAATCTGCCTGTGACACAATACATTCTTGATAAAATAAACTCTCTAAATCGGATGTACTTGGTAAATTATCTAATATATCAGCAATATCTTCAGTTTCCTCGTTGCTCGAAGACATTGCTATGGGCTTTGTTTTTTTCTTTTTCTATAAAAATTTATACCAGAAAACTATTGTTACATAATTTTATTTAAATATATTATTAACTAGATAACAGAAAATTATTAAAATATTTAATAAACTAACAAACTTAAATACACTTGCAACATAGACAATAGTTTAATACTGTTTTACCAACTAATGTTTATAATGGACTGACTGTTACTGCTTTTAAGAGTAGAGAAAAAAGCCATAAAATATTAGATAAAAACTTTATAAAAGAATAAAACCAATGTGAAAGATTATGTATATATTTATAACTTATATTAAAGATTTTTTTTAAATGCATGAGTCATTTGAGCATAAATTTTAAATTAAAAAAAAATTCCCCGTTTATAAAATGAAAAAAAAAATCCCCGCTTTACACATGTTATTTAATTTTTTTGTTTTGTATCTTTTTTAATTATTGATATTTTATTGAAAATATCTAAACATAAAATATGATTATAGAAAAGATTTTAAAAAGAAAATAATCCAAATTAGATTATTTTATTTATAATTAAATTTTTTAGTCATGTTTATTGTTTACATTTTTTGTTAACGTTTAAATATGTATTAGTGACATACTACAGACGATCAGCTGTTTATGAAAATGCATATTGTGTATGTACGATTTTCTTAACTTGATAAATACGTATATTGTTAGTAATATTAATATTTGTTTTAACAATATGTAATAAATATGTTTTTTTTTTTAATAAAAATAATTATTTCACAATAAATAATTTTTGCTACGAAATTAAAATTGATTTAAATCCTCTTTTATTGTTATAAATTTGTTAAACAAACCTTGGATTTAGATTTTTCCATTGTTTCCATCATATTTAACAATTATTTATTATGAACTATAACTAATAATCACTTTACAATAACTATATTTAAGATATATTACTTATTTTCTTCTAATTACGCTTTAAAAAATAATTTACTAATTCTAAATCATAGAAAAAAATTATAAACAAGAAACACTTTTGCACTTGTCAAAATCTGAAAACGATTTGACGTTTTGTTGGAGAAATTTGCACAAGTGATTGCCCCACTTCTTTTTTATTAAAACAGAATCCACATTTTAATCTTTTTTACTAATTTTATTGTTATATTTTAGTTTTATGATTTAAAAAATAGTTTAATTATTTTGCAACTATTAAAATTCGTTTCTTTATTATTAATTTAAATGCAATATCGTAAAAATAAATATTTTAAATATTATAATTTCGAACATTGAATCTGCATTACCGAATTGTGTATTAAAAGTTATAGAAATGCAAAGTGATATGTGCTTATCAAATAATTCTGAAAACATAATAATAAACAAAACATCAATAAAATAATATTTCAAGTTTCTTTTTATTTATTAAATTATATTTAAAGACTATTAATTTTATATAGAATAATTAATATAAACATAATTCTCAAATTCACATAAATAAATTATGACAATACACAATCTGTATATATTTGACAAATATGGGATTTTATTATATTATGGAGAGTGGAACCGTGCTAAACAGTCAGGAATAACTAAAGAAGAAGTAAACCAAATTAAATCTTTGTGAAACAAATCATTTACTTATTGTTTTAAATATATTTTTAGGAAGAGAAATTAATGTATGGTATGCTGTTTTCAATTAAATCATTTGTCAATAAAATATCACCGACAGATCCAAAAGAAGGTTTTCTATTTTTTAAAACTAGTAAATATGCATTACATTATTTAGAAACACCATCAGGATTAAAGTAAGAAATATTTTAAATTTCTTATTATTTACATAATATAAATAATGTTTTTTATTTGTACAGATTTGTCTTGAATACCGACACATATTCAACTGGCGTGAAAGAATTTCTTCAACAATTATATCAGAAAGTAATTTTATCATTAATATTGTATTTGAATTTTGTAATAATTTCTTTTCTTTAATATTCCAGATATGGCTAGAATTTGTTGTGAAGAATCCATTATGGATACAAGGAACACCTGTAACATCAGAATTATTTAAAGTAAAACTAGATGAATTTGTTAAACAATCTCCTATATTTGGAATTAAATATACATAAAATATAAAAATAGGTTTATTTCGATAAATTTTAATGAGTATTTTATATAAGTGTTATTCGATTCTAGTAATAATTATTTTTGTAAAAGTTGCTTATCCAACCTTCAATAATTTTTTGTTCTTGTTTTCTGGTTTCTATAACAGAATACGGATCCTAGAAAAATCAATACAAAATTAATTTCTATGCAAAATAATTATAACAGTTCGCCGATATTTACATTTATATTAGCAGCACGCAAGTCTATATGATGTGCACCTTCTGGCATTATAATCACATAAATTTTTTCATTTGGTGTTCTAAGTACACCACCGCCACTCCACGGATCCAATAATCCATTGCTAAAAATAATATTTGATGCGGTGCTATAATTAAGAATTTTTTTTTAATTACACATTTACACATAACGTTTCTGCATAATTATATTTTATTACTTGATTTTACTTCCTCCATAAAAAGTTATCGCTGAGTTTGGATTTGGTCGCACATTAAATTTTTTTTCACATTTGTCCGAATATTTTTTTAAATCCCAATCCTCTGATATAAACATATCTGAGTCTTTTGAACATGATGGCATGACCATTTCAGAGCAAGCCTTTTTAGAAAATGTTAAATAATTAAAAAATAAATTCGCAGAAAGGATGAACATTTATTTATTACTTGAAACTCCCATCCTTTACTTCCTAAGGTACTATCATATGATGAGCTGATATCCAAACAACTAATTTTACCCGTAAAATTGGAATAAATATTAACGGCTGATTGAAGTTGCTAAATATTAGAGCATTTTTATTTATAACGAATTACAAGAATAAAATTGTTTTTCATTTACCTCTATTAACTTAGTATCATTTAATTTTACTGAAAGACGGCCACAAAATTCTCTAACAGGATATGCGGGTAACGGTGCTAAAAAGTTAGCGGAATAAGGATAATTTGCCATTGCAAGATTTCCATAAACATCTGTCAAATAATCAATAAATTTATCTAAATCATCTGCTTTTGTAAAATTTTGACAGAAATTAAATTTAGATTTTAATGAACGTCTGCCATCCTCAGTTGATGCTAAATTTCTTTATTATACAATATATATTTGATTAATTATTTTTGGTTATATTTAATTAAAAATTATCATACTTAAGGACCGTCCAAGAACGTTGTATATTAGTTGCGCATTCCTTTGTGTACGCAGTAGTAAATACTGCAGTCACAATTCTGTTGAAAATGTTGCACGGAACTATATCTAAAGGGTGACAAAAATGATAAATAATCAAATAAAAAAAAATTATTATATCTACCTCCAAATTGCAATATTGGAGCTGAAGAAGCTAATGCGCCAGTAACAATATGTGGATATTTCATCCGAAACCATGCTGATAACATTCCACCATAAGAACCTAGAAATAACAAATTATAGAAGGATATAATTATACAATAAATATGTATAACCTCCAATGGCAATAACAGGTTTTTTGGAAGACGGATTTAAGTACGATAATAAGAATGCATAATCTGCAAGTGCTTGTTCAGATGTTAAGTAGCCTAAATGACTTGGACTATCGTAAGATGCATTTCCAAATGGTAAAGACTGTCCGTAATATCTTAAACCAAACAAAACATTTACTTTTAAAGATGATAAAAATAATTAAATAATTAATTATATACCTATGCTCAGCAAAAATTAGTAGAGCGTTTAATTTAGGTGCGATTTCCCACATAAAACCCGTATTCTCAGCAAATAATTCAATGTCACCTTCATTTCCAGTATAGAAAAGTATAGGACTATCATTACCAGATACATATGAATCATTCAATAAATATCTTTGTAAGAAAATAAAAATTATATTGCTGTTTGACTGTTTTATATATAGGAATAAAAATAAATAAAATTTACCTTAATTGAAATGTTTTATTATTGGCATAACTAAAATGATCAAGCGGAGTATCAAAATATTTTATTTTATATTTATAACCATTTGTTGCATTTAAAAATATAAACAATACAAAATAGAAAATATATTTATTTATAAACATTTTTAATTTTGGATTATTCACGTAATAGCAAACTATATTTTAAAATCATTTAATGAAACGAAACTTATATGTGAACTTATTTAAGTGAAGCGTTAATTTTAAATGATTATATTTTTACGATAATAAATGACTCGCTGACATTTGTATTGTTTTATTTTTTAAACAATAATCATACAATTTTATATAGATCGAATCAGCTGTCATTTTTTGTATTTGCTCATAAATATGTTTGAGGTTATATTGAGCTACTTTTTGATTTATCAAATTTACAACGGAACTAATTAAATCATATATTAAGGATTCTTTTTAAACATAATCAAAAATAATTTATTAAATACATATATAAAATGTTAAATTTATTCACATTTACAACGAATACAAATCTAATACATATTTTCGATTAAATAAACTGCCTCGTTATCGCATCCACAAACAATTTTTGAAGCACAGGCATCAAATGAATTTATAGATTTCCTAATGCCACTTATTAACGATGTTACCTACAAGAGCAAATTATACATAATTATCAATTTATTCAATGTTCTTTCATTAATTTCAAAAACTCACATGTATTTGGCTTTTTGCACGTTCTCCATTCAGCCAAGGATTCATGGTTTCATTGTCACCAGTTTGAGAAATATTTTCATTTTTATTTAGTGAGTGCATATTATTGTGATTCCATTGCCATAACTCTCCACCTTCTGAAGCTGTAAATAATTTTGTTGGCTCAGTACGATGAAATGCAATCTCTGTTATTGCTTCAGTGTGTGCACTTAAATAAGATGCTGGATAATTGAGTTGCCTCAAATCCCATACAGTTATTGAACCTTCTTCGCTGCCAGTTAATATTATATGCTTTTGTGTTGGATGATATGTTATACAGGTGACACAATTTGACTTTTTATCATCTTCACACGATGTCAACAATGTAAATGTTGGATTGTCCGTAGATAGACGTACATCGAAGGTTTTCACAACTCCGATGCGATTACCAACTAAAACCTATTATGTTGCGAAATTTGAGTATTTTTTGATATTTCTAAAAAATTCATTCGCCATACTTACTTCATTATGATTTACAAAAGATACACAAGTTAAAGAACAATTATCGGCTTTTTCATATACTCTTTTGATTCTACAATTAACATCATCAAAGTGTAATATATTTACTCTGTCAAAAAAAAATAAATCTGTCAAGAAATTTGTATTTTGAAAACTTTTATTAAAACATATTACCGGCCGTCTTCCCCTACTGTTGCTGCATGTCCATCAAACACAGATAAGCCAGTGCATGGTGCACTTTCACAGGACGAAAATGTATGCAAATTTTTAAAACAATGTTTTTCTTTCCAACTAACATTTTCTAAATTTCTATCTATATCAATTAAACTCAGGTAACCTGCAAGAGTTGAAAAGTAAAAACATATTCTTCTGTATATCACAGAAATACAAAAAATTTACCATCTGTAGATGTAAGTGCCAGAGAATTGTTATTTAAAAATTCAAGACCACTTATATCGCCATAAAATGGTAACTTTGATTCACAGTGTGGCACATATTCTTTTTCATCATCATTGAAATCATTTTTTGTTATTTTCCAATATTTCAAAAAGTTTATTTGACAGTCCCAGCTGCCGGTTATAAAATTATTTGGTACTGTGTACTGTTCCGGTAGCCATCGAATTCTTGATATTTTCTCGGATACAAAAGAACCATTTACTTTTATTTCATTCATTATAATATAATAAAATAGAATTTTTCACTATTATTAAGAATATTTTATTTATACGCTTATTTTATTATAATTTAAATGTAAACTATATATTGTCTAATTCTTTTGCATGAGATAAATAAACTGTCAAAATATAACATTACCAATTACTCAGGTTTTTTTTTAAACTGTTGGTACCTACTGGGTGCAAGATTTTTAGAAAACTTTTTAAACGCACCCGCCAATAATGGTAATGCAGTTTATTTTTCAAAATGATTATATTTTTTGGAAGTTGAAGTTTATAAATAATAATTTCATTTTTATTTGCAAATAATAATTATATATTTACTTTAATTTATAGAAATAAATAATTATGCTATATAAAAGTTATATAATAAAATGTATTACTCAAGATCAATAAATTCACACAATTGTAAATATATATTATCTAATAATTGTCCATAGGGTAATAATCTTTGAAATCACTTGAAATATTAAAAGTTATTTATATATTTATAATCATATTTAATATACTTTATTTTAGAATTTCTGTATATGTGAATATATATTTACAAATATCAGCATACATTGCGCATTTAATTGTAGCTTATAAGTTACATAAATAAAAAAAAACCATTAAAGATGAGTGGTTTGATACTTTATGAGTGTAAAAACAGTTGATTATAATCACAGCATATTTATGTCTGTATAAAGAGTTCCACTTCTAAATTTAATAAATAATATAAACAATTTGATTATCATACATATAAATAGAAAAAAAAACTTAATTGTAGTAGTATTTTATATAAAAATTGACTTTTAAAACTTCAAAATTATGAGTTTATTAAAATTCTCTTATAAATTATTTTCAAATGCTCGACTACCCATCTTAAGTAATTGTGCACGATATACTTCTTTATATCAATTCACGGACGATTATAATTTAAAGAGTTTAAGTCTTCCACATTTGTATACGAGGTAAATACTAACGTTAATAAATAATTTAAAAAATTTGACATTAAACTTGATTTATTTTGTAGACGAAATAATTGTACAGCAAATATGCGATTCATTCAATATGTACAAAAGAATGAAAAAACTTTACGTTTGGGTCTTGTATCTGAAGATGCAAAAAGTCTTATTGAAATAAGTTCTAATACATGTTACCCAAATGATATGCTGCATTTTTTAAAATTAAATATTAACATTGAGGAAATGAAGGAAAATACTGCAAATATGAAAAGTATTGACATCACAGATGATATAATTATTCTTCCACCTGTTATTAATCCAGAGAAAATTATTTGTATTGGTTTAAATTACTCTGGCCATTGCGAGGAACAACATAAAAAGCCACCAACCGAGCCGATGTTCTTTAGCAAATTTGCTAGTGCATTGGTTGGACCAACAGGATCTGTAATAGCACATAAAATAACTAATGTAAGAAAATAATAAATTTTATTGGACAAAATGAATACAAAATTTCTAATTTATTATATAGAAACTTGACTGGGAAGCGGAGCTAGCAGTTATAATAGGAAAGGAAGCATTTAATGTAAAAAAAGAAAATGCTTTTGATTATGTCTTTGGTTATTGCGTTGCACAGGATATTTCGGCACGTGATTGGCAAAAAGAAAGAAATGGAGGCCAATTTTTAATTGGAAAATCAATGGATTCATTTTGTCCATTGGGTCCGGCAATAGTGCATAAATCTTTAATAAGCGATCCGCATGGATTGGACATAAGATGTTCTGTTAATGGTGTTCTTAAACAGTGCGCAAATACTAAGGAACTTATATTTCGAATTGATGATATCATTGAAAAGCTTACACAGTATGAATTTTTTATTTCATTTTTCAGAATGTTTGCTTATTTTTTTTTTTTTTAAATTTATTATAGATGCATTACACTTAAACCCGGTGATGTTATTCTAACTGGAACACCTGCTGGAGTTGGCATGCACCGTACACCGCCTGAATATCTAAAGCCAGGTGACATTATCGAAACAGAAATTGAATGCCTTGGAAAGCTTTATAATAAAGTCATCAGTGATTGAAACACGGAATATATTTGTAACGCATTTATTGTCTATATTTAAATATCTATTTTTGTAACACTAAAAATGATTAAATAAAATATGATAAAGTATATTTAATATTTGAATGGCTTTTTATTTGTTGCAAAATACTCTTCTCTGGTGTGATACGGTTGGTAAGGATCATCAACATAAAAGCGAGGATGACGCCAGAACTTGGTTACCATTTTATCTAACAAAAAACTTTGTGTCCCATTTACAAAAATATGTTGGCGAAGGCGTCTTTTAAGATTTTTAGATTTTCTCCATAATTTTTTATTCCTTCCCGAATGTGTTCTTATCCAGCCACCCCAGTTCAATCGCATAAATCTTTTAAGAACAGCTTTAACAGACTTTCTTGTGCCTTTTTTCAATGAAAACTTGGTTAATGATCTTTGCTGTTGTGCTAAAACATTTGGTGTAGTATTGATTAAAATGTTCTTCACTAAAGAACCACACAAACTTCCATTGTTTGGAATCAATGTTTGTGTTTTAAATGATTGAACCGAAAAATTTGTTATATTTCTGGCATTTAATAAATTTACTTTAGGCAACTGTTCCTTTATTATTACTCGGGATAAATTTCTTGTAACTAAAGATGCAGCTAAAATAAGTAAAAATATAATATTACACAAAAGCTATTCCATACTATTTCACACTGTATGATAAAAAATTAATATAGTTTTTAATCATAGATATCCAAAACAATGAATGTATTTTATATTTATTTGTTTGTTTAGTTTTATGAGTAAAAAAATCATTATAGTAAGTATTTCTAAGGATTTCTATTTATTGTAATAACTATTTCTATTTATTGTATTATCAGAAATATAATGGACAAGTGATATAAATATTTATGAAAAAATAATTTAAGCAAAGTAAGATAGTCATTAATATATATTTACCATATCCAGCTAAACGAAACATTTTTTATTGATTTTTATTAAAATATATTCCAGATTATTGGTAATTCGACATTATCAAAACATTCCAACTTTAGATAATAAAATTAAAGAAATTTAACCTCACTCAATTTTTTGATCTTAACCCTACTTTTAAGGTATTGCAGGTTGAACAAATAAGTTATTTAAAAAAAAAAACTTTTAATTTGTATTTTCGGTAAATATTGACAAATCGTTAACACTTTATTATTGTTTATTTTTAATGATTTATCAGTATTAATTTATTTAAATTAAATTTATTTATTTAATGCATATATTTTGTCAAATACTTTTCACCGCCATTACAGATTTTCAGTGTAGAAACTGAAGGAAAAAAGTTTGACGTTTTAGTGTGATTCTAATTGGATATAACCGAAAAAGAAAATTTTTGTGTGAACATTAGTACAAAATAAAAAATAGTAGCTAGTCAAGTGATCCCTTATTTGTTAATAAAAATAAAAAATGTATAATTATATAACTGCAATACGAGGTTCCTGTAATAAATTATTACGCGTAAGTGTTAATTATAATTAATTTTTTGATCAGTAGATAAATTATAATTTATTTTTTTGGTTATATATATACATTTTGAACTTTGTTATGTCATCAACATGATGTGTATAAACTATCGAAAATAAATTTTTGTTGATTGATTAGGTTGTGTTTTGAAATGCAATTCTTAATATGTTTCTTTATTTTCTTGTATTTGTGCAACATATATTTATTTTAGAAAAATGACATTATTCGCATAACCAATCGTTATCAGCGATGTATCCATTCAAATGTTGCACCTAGAGAAGCTGGTTTTGGAAAAGTTATCGTATTTTTGTCACCTTTTTTAGCAGTGGCAGGTGTTACTGCTTATGCCAAGTAAATTTAAAATTCTTTTTTTTTAATAAGAATCAAAGGTGTAATTTTAAATTTTTTATTTAGATACGATGAAAACTTTCGAAAATCTTTGGTTAAAACTGTACCAGCAATAGAACCGCTATTAAATCAATTAATACCAGAAGAAAAACCATACACAGAAGCTGTAAAGAAAGCTGAAACTGAATTAAAATCTAAAATATTAAAGTATGAAAGTAAATTAAAAGAGAAAAGTATGTATAAAATATTATTATTATTAAAAAATTAGATTAAAAATGTATTTAAATTTTATTATTTTAGTTACTGAAACCAAGAAACCTAAAGATGTATCGACAAGTGCTAATGTACAAACAAGTACTACAACTCTTAATCCAGTTGCAGTACCCCCGATTATAGAAGAACCTATTAAGACAGATAGTGAAACCAAGATTGATAAACCAATAGTTCCACCACCAGAAGAAACTGTTGTTAGTCCGCATTCAATTAGCGAGCTTGAGAAAGCTGTTGAAATTTCAGCATCAACAGCAATTGAAGAGTACAATAAAGCTATAGATGTACTTAATGTGTAAGTAAATATTTAATTATTAAAATTAAAAAAAAAATAATTGCAAATTATTACTTTTTAGTTATTCAAAAAATGTAAAGAAACTGATTGATGATTCAATAGAACAATCTGATCTATCTGTATGGAATACGCTTAAAAATCATACCAGCGCCAGAAATACTGCTGTGCAAGGTGCAGAGAAAGCTGCTCAAATAGCAACAGAAAATATTGGTATATTTTTTGTATTCTAATTATGTATAAATAATATGCATGCATATTAAATATTTTTAATTTATTTCTGAAGAAAATTTTAGAATCAATTTGGCAAAACTTAGCAATCAAATAACACCAGAATTATCTGAAAGAGTTCGAACAAACATTAAAAATACATTGGATCACTTGGGAAAGGCACGCAATGAACTGTATAATGCTAAAGAAAAGTCCCAACTATCTGAATTATACTGGAAAAAAGTAATTCATTTGATTTTTTTTGCTTTAACATTAAATAATATATTTTATTTTAGGTTGAAATTGCACGAAACAGTTTTATAAATGAAATCGAATCGTTGTTTCCCAGTATTAATTTAACAGAGAAAAAATTAAATTTATCAACTGAAGATTTAGATTTATTTATTATCCATGCATACTCCCATGTGTTGGCATACCAAAAAGAGTTGCAAAAATTACAAATTGAAGGTGAAACAAGGTTACGTCGCGCTATTGATGCATTACAGGCCGATGACAGAACTGAAGCACTGCGATCACAATTAGATTTTTATTTAGAAAAAGAAAAACGTGACATTGCTTTAGATAATCAGAAAAAAGTAATATATTTGTTATTTCACATATGAAAATATGAACAAATTTTTATATTCTATAGATATTCCAAATTCGTGCTAATGCTGAAAAAGAACTACGTTTACAAATGAAGAGACAAACAGAAGCGCATGCTGATCATTTACAAGATGTCATTCAGCAGCGTGAGGTGGAATTAAAGAGACGATTTAATAGAGAATTAGATGAAAAATTATCAACAGAACAAGCAACGTATAAAATTCAATTAGCTGCGATGCTGGGTAAATTAAGAGGAATGGATGCCGCATTAAAAGGTAAATCAATTTTTTTTTGTGTTTTGGTTTTAATTTAAAATAATTTACGAAATTGATTGTATTTTAATGCAAAAGACATAAATGATGAAATGGAAGGTAAGTTAAGCGATAACATTAGTATTTGCAAAAAAAAATTATTTCTATTTTATTTCTCTTTTATTTTTTGAGAATATTATCTTATTATTCATAATTAATTTTCATTATTAGCTAGAGCTGATTCTGACAAATGCGCCCATCAGGCACAAGCGCTGTGGGGTGCATGTCAGGCATTGTGGTCTTCTGTTCGTCATGGCGAACCAGGTGTATCATGGCATAATCAATTACGTCCATTGGCTAATGACATTGAAGCTGTTAAAAGAGCTGCCGGTAATATTATATAATGAGAATCATAATTCTTTTCTCTTTAATATTATTAATTTTTTTTTAATATTAGCGGAAGGCGACGAACTAGTTTCAGTGGTATTAGACAGTTTATCGAGTGACGCTAAAGAACGTGGAGTATTTCCCCAAGACGCTTTAATGGAAAGATTTCTTAAAGTTGAAAAGGTTGCTCGTCGATTAGCGCTAGTTCCCGAAGAAGGTGCAAAATTACCCGTTTATTTGCTGTCATATTTACAATCAATATTGATAATGAATCCATCAAATCCAATATCGCAGGATGAACTCGACGACAAAATTGTTGATTTCAATAAACTGGACACATATGATGTATTAAATAGAGCTAAGTATGTGAATGTTATAATACTTGCCTAAAGTAGTTTATATAATTATTTAAAAAACTTAAAATGCTTTTTAGATTCTGGATGGAACGTGGTGATTTGACACAAACATTAAAATACATGAATTTGTTAAATGGTGCATCACGAAAAGTGGCTAGAGATTGGTTAACTGAGGCACGTTTACTTTTAGAAACACAACAGGCGGCAAACATTTTAATGGCACATGCTGCAGCTAGTGGCATATTATATTTGTAGAAGAAATTATATAAATATTATTTTACTTGAAGAACATCGTGAATAATATTATTAGCAACACAACAACACAAAAAAAAAAACAAATTAAAATTGATTATTGGTAGTAATATTTCGATTAAACTAAAATGAAAATTTAAAATCCCAAATATATGAACAGAAATAAATTCATCCTGTAATAATTATTAACATGTATTTAATTAAATTTGAAAAAGAAAAAACAAATCTGTATTTGTGCATAATAGAAAGATAAAAAAAAAACTTTTATTTAATAAACTCTATATTTAGAATTTAATTTATTACTTTATATGTGACCTCTATTCGTCTCACCACCAATTCAACGTTTTATTCGAAAGAAAATATTACCAGACGTTTCTACAACAATTTACTTAAAAAGCACCTAAATTTTTCATTAAAAAAAAGAAAGAAATTTTAATTTAATTCCCTTAAATTACGACAAACTATTTATTAAGATAATTATTGTTCATTATTTGCACTTTTATTAGAATTTTCAATTGCACTCGCACGCGCATTTGCTATTTCCTTTTCCACTTCAACTATTTTTTTCATTTCTTCTTTTTTTGCACGTTTAAAGAATCCAAACTGTTTAAATAAAAATTAATCAAAAATTGTATAATTATTTTTCCGCTTTTTACTAAAACAAGAAAAGAATTTACCTTGTGCAATCCGTAAGTAATAAATATTAATAAAAGGAGACCACCAATCACTGCAATAATATAAATCCATATACTTATCGTGGATATTTTCTGTATTTCTGTGTACGGTACTGTTTCAAAGAGTTTTATTGAATTTCTAAAAATAATAATTAATAAATAAATAGTTTTCCAATTACGAATCTGCAACAGAACTTACCCATTTTCCTCATTTATTTTATAAACTTTTATTCCAGTACTCAAAATAAAAATGGTTTTTTCTTTACTAATAATATTATCTAATAAAATAATAAATTACGATTTTAATTTCTTTTTTATATAATTTTAAAATGAAAACAACTTACCGACTTTTGTCATATTAATTGGAAATATAACGCTTATTGAAATGAAATTATCCTTTTCGATATCCAAATCATTAAACTTAAACAATACTTTAACGCAGTGATTATCTGTGTCATTTTCACAGTTGAAAAATATTGTCTTTGTGATTGGATAGTTAATTTTTACTTTGTTTAAATCAATTGGATCTATCGTTTCACTTATTTCTATAGTACTTTCCGTTTGATTTTCTGTGATCTGTAAATCGTCAGTGATTGATCTTAGTAAACGGTTATGAGGTATTTCACTAGATGAATTATTATCTTCAGTTTTAATTATTAATCCATTTTGTAACGATATAGGTTTGAACTTTCTTTCATGATAATTTGCCTAACAAAAAATGATCAACAAACAACTTATCTACATAATTATATTAACAATAATAAAAAAAACATACAACCACAATTAAATCCTCAAATTTAACTAAATTATACATTTGTTTAGTTTTTAAATCAGTATAATTTATGGGCACTAAAATTTCAACATTGAAATCGTGAAGAATACTTGGTCCTTTATTTATTATCTCATAAATATAAGAAATGTTTTCTACGGATACGGATGCATCAATCGAATATTGAGTTTTTGGAATTGATTTACTGTTCGAGAAGAAATAAATTTTATTAAAAAATATAATTTTAAAAATGGAACTTCTTACCTAAGAATATCAATCTCATTGTATTCACTAAATACAATCGTTTGCGTATCATTATTATCATTTATATAATTTTCTGTACTAATAGTAGTGACTGTAGCAAATAAAGTTATATTTGTTATTCTTAATCCAGATGTATCAAATTTTAATTCCAAATTAAATGAACCGTTCATGTTTAGCGGACGATTATAAGTGCATATCAAGAAATTATTTAATAAATCACAAATAGAGTGTAATTTCATTGGTATCAGTTGTTGAGGATATGTTATATTAATTTTTGGTAAAAATGCTGTTTGTCCTTTATTTAATATCGTATATTCAATTGTTATTGACTTTGTTTCACCCAAAATATATGGTTCGCTAATTAAATTTGATTTTAATAATTAAAATGAATTATTATTAATATTAAATATAATCAATTTGCAATTTACTTACTCTGTTTTATTAATTAATTTACTTGATAGTTTTAAATCTGATATACAAACACTATTATCGCAACCACTTATAAAGATAATTTGACTTTTAACTATTTTACTATCCAATGGACTTGTCACGACACAAGTATTGCAGAAATCTAAATCATAAATAAATTAATTAATTAACTAATTAAGCAATAAGATAAATAATACCTGAAGTATTTGTTATTTTTTTAATAATATCATAATGTAATTCAATGTTTATTGGCTTAAATATATGTGACGGTTTGTATTGAATCGTTACATCTAGATCCATACAATTAGAATGTAATGTTGTAAATACTCTTTTATTTAATATATTACTTTCGTTTGCTTGAACACGATTTAATTCCACATCCAATTTAATAATTAAATTTATTTCTGTAAGTAGTAATACAGGTAAAATATTTATTTATAAACTGAAATTATTTATTGTAAATTTTTATACCGATATTTTCTTTTAAATCCGTTTTTGATTCTAAATACCAACAGAATTTTATTTTCATTGCTGTATTTTCTGGTAATATAAGAGTTTTCATTGGTTGAATACTCGCAATTATTTTTACAATTGGATACGTTTTGTATAAGTAAACTTTGTCATCTTCTGGTGATCCAATGGCCAAATCTAATTTAAAACAATTTATATTTCTATAAAATTTGTTGTAATTATTATTAAATTACCTTTATAGCCGTTTTCATCAATATCAACACCGGATGAGATGGCATGTCCAAACATTTTACCAGGATAAGTATATTCATTAATATTTGGAGATAAACGTTGTCCCGGTTTTGATGAGATACCATTTGCTTCACCGAAATATATATAAACTGCACCATTTTCCTCAAATGGTGCACCGATTGCAATATCTAGAAATAAAGAGAATTAATGTTTATAGAAGCATGCAATTACATTTATGTAATTACCATTGTAACCATCCAAATTTATATCACCTATTCTGCCAAGTGCCGTACCAAATCTGGACGTAAATTTATAATCACTTGACAATGTACTTTGCAGTACAAAATTATACTTAAAAAAATAAAATAAATATTTATTTGAAATATTTTTGATTAATGAAAAAGGATAATTACATTTTTTTTATTTATGAAAATATAAACGACACCATTCTCATAGTCTGATGTCTTACTATGCATCGGTGCTGATATTGCCAAGTCCGGTAAATCATCATTATTAAAATCTTCTGTTAATATTGCATAGCCGAAATAATCACCTAGTTGCAGTCCTCTGAATATTTTATAAATATGTGTGTAAACTAATTTATGAAAGTCCGATTTAGTTATATTAAATAAGTACACCTAATACAATAAATAAAAATAATTAATTTTTTTAATAGTTTTCGAAAAATCGTCAAAAGAAAAATTGTATACTTCTCCAGGTAATTTATTATGACTAGGACTACTAGCTACATATAATAAATCATCTTCATTTACACCTAGAAAATTTCCTGCACTAACTGCATAGCCAAAGTAAAAATTTGTATATTCACTTTTATACGTTGGGTCGGTAATATCAATATCATATTTTTTAAAAGTATTTGGCTTTTTCATTCGTATCACTGCACCACGCCATTGAAATACACCGGGCGCTCCAATGATGATTTCTTTCTTATTATCAGATGAATGGATGCTGAAACCTTGCTGGCCCAACATATAATTAAAATATTTAACCTGTTTTGAATATTGATATTGTTTATCTAATGTTGAAAAATGGGACGAGATTAATTTTTATATAAAATATTTATATTCCAAAATTTTCTTTACTGGGATTTTTCATTTCTCGTGTAAACATTTGAATGTCTAATGGTCTGCTAAAGTTTGCATTTTGTGTTGAATAACAAATTCCATTAATTGCATAACCGCTCATTACTTTCATCATACGTCTTGCAGCACATGTCTTTTATTAATTAATTAATATTAATTTGGATTTACTTATACAATTTAACATGAAAAACTTACAATTAATTCGTCATCATCATTTGAAAATCCATCAATTACAGAACCTAGCCATTGATTATCTTTTATTTCCGTGTGAATAGCGTAAGTATCATTTGCAATTGTATTGCCTGTATATTAAATTTTAAAGAAAGATTAATTGTTGATAAATAAATAATCTTATTGAAATTAAATTTACCATATTCATCAAATACATAAGGATAGCATTTAGTGTTTTTAAATTCACATTTATATATAGCACCCGGTTCTATAGTGTTACTTTGAGACTTTAATGATGATTGTGCTCTAGGGGCACCAACAAATATACTAAACAAAGAAAAAAAATATTATTCACTAATTAATAATAAAACACTAATTAATTTAAAAAACATATCAATTAACCAGCAAAAATGCAAACAATATCATCAGATAATAGAATTTCATTATAATTTTATATCATTTGTGTATAATAATATTGAAATATTTTTATCACATTAGATGACTAACCGACATTCTACGTTATAAACTATGACAAACACACTTTTATAAACTATTTCCATAAAACATTAAAATTATGTAAAATAATTAATAAATGCATGCTTTAAAATGTTAACTTGTACAAAATTAAACACACCTTGATTTCCTTAAATTAATTGAAAAACCAAAATATGAAGAACGTTCCTTTATAAGAACTTTATAACCGCCTGGCTCTTCAAAAATTTGACTAGGATTCGGTGATATATTAAAACCATTGATTACAATCAAATAAAATTCAAATAAAAACACCAAATACAGAAATAACATTTTAATGCACGTTGTTAGATGCTGCCACTTTTAATATAAAAATTTTTTGATTTTCCTTAATAACACAAAACTATTTTCTATTAAAATCGCTTAAGAATACTTTGTTTTGTCGTTAGAAATGAAAATGAAATGATTTATTGTATTATAATTCATTGAAATTTAACTAAAATTGTGATAAAATAAAAAAATCAACCACAAACTACAAAATACATAATAGTGTTATTTAAAACTTTATCAATATAAATAAAATTATCACTATACATACTGAGTTTATTTTAAATAATTATTAATCGAGAATATGCCGATAAATAGTGGGTTCATATCAATGGTTATACGAATTACCAATTAATAACTGTATAAGTAATATGCAAGGTGTTTATCATCAGCATAATAGCCCGAAATATAAGGATAATCAAAATAAAAGGAAATTCTCCTAATTTATTATTAAATAAATTTAAATTCTGTAAAACTTTTTATTATTTTTGTCTTCTCACTCAGTAGCTATTATTAATAACTCATTAAAAAACGAATAACAAAGATGATTATGAAAAATTTTTATTTATTTAATTAAATTCATGTTAATGTTTAAAATAATGTATAATTAAAATAAATGTTTTCTAATTAGCTGTTGTAGGACTTTTATGATGAATGCAAAAAAAAACCTAAAAAATGATTTCTATTCATAAATTTAAAACACTTGAATTGTCAATAAATATAGTAATAGCCATTTCGTTCTTGTGAAAATTCAAGAAATGGTTCATCACCAGCATAGTAACCACTTATAAATAAGGGACAATTTTTCATTTTCTTTTTTTCCAATTCTTCGATAATAACATCTCTATATAATTTTTTTGGTGGTATTTCTAATAATTTATCAGTTACTTGTAGTGAAATCGTTTTATTATGATTATTTTTTGATATGACCATATTCTTCGATTTAGATGTTGACTTTTGTGATTTCTTTAATTTCTTAATCTTATTTGGCTTATTTTTGCTAGGTTTTTTTTTTGGTTTAATAGTAACTTTTCTATGTTTTTTCATGAGACATTAATTTTGTAATTGTTTTTTATTTGAATGAATATTAAATTTGACAAATAATTCATTATTTATGGAATTTTTCAGTTTTGTTTTATTTTAAATTATTATAGACTACTATTATCCTGATTTAGTACAGTTTTCTTATCAATGAATAATCCGAAAATCTGTTATTTTATTCATTTAATCTTTATCTTTATTCAGTGTTTAATTTATTATGGTTTGTTGTGTTAATAAAATAGAAAAAACACTGAAGACTGAACAATTCAGCTAATAAAAACTTCAAATAATAATTAAATAGACCAAGATAAACTAGATAAACATCATTTTTTGATTAATAAATATTAATTTAAACTTAATTACTCAAAAAATGCTGTAACAGAAAAATGATTAATTAATTAAAAATTAAAATTCAACAATTACTGTTTACTTATGTATGTTTTTTTTTCACGGTTTATTATGTTATTTTCACAAATTACATATATTTTTTTAAATAATAATAAAATCTTTAAAATTTATTATAAATAATTAGCCAATTTAATGAATTTTACCGACATTCTAAATTAATTTTTCTTAAAATGAATAAAACCCATAATTATCTACTTGAAAAAATTAATTTTTGTCAAAATATAAAACTATTGTTATGTAAAGTTAAAAAAAACCATCTATTAATAATAATAACAATGAAAAGAAAGGTATTTAATAGGCAGAAGCAACAACTTAATTTGTTTATCTTACTCAATCATTATTTCAGGTGTAACACATCTTTCATTAAAGAGTTCGTTGTACGTTTCGTTCCTTTTTATTTTCGGTAATAAATAATTAAATGAACAAAATTAAGAAAAAAATAAATAAAATTAAATAAACTAAGTCATTGACTGGTAAATTATTAAAAAAAATAAATAATATTATTAATATGTATTTACTTTCACACTGTGCGTTTTTCTTCTTGTTCTTTTTTTTTGCTTGATGACGGTTAAATGATTTTTGTCTTTTGTAGATTTTAGTTCCAAATATTTTTTTTTGTATACAGAAAAGAGAGTACAATTTTTACTTTTATTTTTATTGATGTAAAATATATATTATAGAAGGAAAAAAAAAACAATTTAAACCTTTATTTTGCAGAGACAGCATCACATAATTAATTGAAAGTCATAGTAGCAGGTACAACTTACCTACAGATAACAGGAAAACGAAAGTAAAATAAATAAAAATAATAAAATACAAATTAATTTTGCCCTTTGTAATATATTTTTATCGATATAATTTTTATATCTCTTTTAATTTTAATCACATTTATGACTTTACTTCTTTTTCTATGGATGAATAATTTATTTTTAATTATTCATCCATTTTAATTGTTACGGTTAACCCTTTGCCTCCAGTTATACTGTTTAATTTTTGTAAATACAAATTTTCAACGAGATTTTATTATTACTAAATTACTTCTTTAATACCTACATAATTGTCGGTTAAATAATATTGATTAACCACTTGTTATTAACATCATTAGTTAATACTATATAATTATATTATTATTATTTTGATTTTTAATTTAATTAAAACCGCTTATTATATTTAGATAGTAATTGATGGTACCATGCGTTGGTATATATTCCATAGGTTATACTCTCTATAAGTTAGTCGTAATATTGTAATTAAAATAAATTAAATAATGATGATTATTTAATAAATTAAATAATTATTTTTTTTAAAGAATAATAATAATTCTCTTACCTTTTTATTAATTAAAATTTATATCTTTTTCTTTTTTACAAGACTAGTTAATGGCAGGATTGATGGCAATGTTGATGGCAATGTTGATGCCAACGTTGATGGCAATGTTGATGGCAATATATAATTTGATAAAAACAATATTATTATTTGAGTAGCATGTAAAAAATTAATCTCTAAATAAATAATTAATTAGATATTAAATCAATTTAAATTTGCAATCATTATCTTAAGTAAGGCTTTGTCCTTTGTCGTTACTACATATTAGTAAAAATATCCTAATCTTTGCTGATAGAAATAATATAAATTTGAACAACACCTATCATTGAAACAGCTTTAAAACTTCTTTACTTTTGACTTTAGCTGTAACTTTAAAGTAGAATTAAATTTCTAGAAAACTTATAAATCACAGTTTTTAAGGATGAGATATGCGGAGAATAAGAATTTTAAAATGACAAATTCACAAATTATCTATAAACTGTGATGATGTTAAAAAGCTTTCAACACTTACTCTAGAGCTTATTATTTTATTCAATTATCGGAAGTGAATTGAATATTTAACGCCAGATCTAATCAACTAGGTAATACACCCTTCGGCTATACTATACGTCGTTATTATTACCAATAATTTAAACAGTATTTTTCTTTTACAAATTTAAGTTCTTTAAATAATAAGGAAGTTAAAACAATTCAAGTCAACAAAATGTGTAGCAAACAGAAAATCAAAAGAAAAAAAAAATTCAAACAAGAAAACCAAAAAGAGAATGTTTTTAAACTTTTATTTAAGTAACATAAGTATTAAAAGTAATAAAAATGAATCAAATAAAAAGTCGCAATGCGATGCGAAAGCATTGGACCGTTCTTGTCTCTCTAAATTCAAAACTCTAAGCAAAAATGAAATGAAATAAATTAAAAATCCGAAAAAGAAAGAAGCAAAATAAAAATTTTAATAAAGTGAACGCCGTTTGATTTTTGTAATTTTTTTTTTTTTATAAAACTTCTTTTAAAATCAGAAATTTTCGCGAAGAAAAGAAATTAATAATAAAAATAAAAAAAACCGAATTAAATTATTTGTTTCTATTAAATTTGAACGGAGAAATAAGTAGGGAAGGGTAAATAATTTTGAAAATCCATATTGAGAAGAAAAAACCGAAACAGCACAATACACCGGAACAGTGTTTTTTTTTTTGGCTGTTTCTATGGCCTTTCTCGAAAAAATCTTTTTGTTTTCAGGTGAAATTATTACACACCGTGCTAATAATGAATTTTTTCTTATTGATGAAATGGAAATGCGTATGATTTCTTGAGGCTATTTTACTTGTATGTCTGTCTAAAGTTTATGTAACTTCTGATGAGGTTAATTTATTACAGACATCGTGCCTAATGTGATCGATTACTGCTACTACCTACTACTCGTTTACTACCTACTAAAAAGTGATTGATTCAACATAAATGGTATTCCATCAATTAACTGGATATAGCTGCTTCACATATGTACCTTGTATTTATTCTTATAATTTTATTAACATCGTAGAATCTAGTGTTTTAAAAAACAACGTTTGCATTACTCAAAGCTTTCAACTTTTAAAATTAAAAATTAAAAATAGGCACTTAATATTTTAATTAAAATAAAGTAAAATAAATCATTTTTTTTTATAAATCAAAATAAAAATAAATAAACTTATATAAATTAAAAAATAATTATATTTTGATTAACGTTAAATTGAAAAAGAAAGGTAAAATTATTGATCATAAAAATGACGTATATATAATATTTGATCGCATTGAAAGGGCGGAAGTACATGTGTCTTTTAAAAAAAATGTTATTATTAATGTAATGAAAAAATAATTATTTAATATAAAATTAAATTGATTGCATTTATGCATCTTCCATAGAATAAAAAACGTAAATTTCGGTAAAGACTTGAATTAATGTAACGCAATAACCACTGTACACGGTTGCAGATATTCATGTTTACTGTTTCAAGTTTATTACTGAAAGTCTTTCTTTTCCGCATCAAATGAATTAGTTTTATTAATAAATAATAATAATAATAATTAAATAGATCTAATAAAGAATTAAATAATAAAATAAGAGAGCAGAAAATAGAATAAGAAAAAAAAAAGAAGTACAAGAGGAAAGCCCCAATCTTATTTTCGCTTGGTAATAATATTGAATTGCATCGTTTCGTTTTAAATGATGAATGAATTTTTTTATTTCTGATTTTTATAATTTTAAAAGTAAAGTAATTTTACGTAAAATAATGTAAATATACTTATTACACATAGTAACGTGCATTTAATTGAAATACTATATACCTATGTATGTACATTAGCAAAATGAGAAAGAAAATCAACAAAAAAAAAACACAAAGTGAAGGCAGATTTGATTTTTTTTTCTTTTGTATATTTTACTCGCATAAATAATTCCTCTATGTGCCTCCCCAAATAATAATAATAATAATATTGTTGTTGTTATTACTTTGTTGGTTTAACCATTGTTTTTGATTTTTTAGAGAGTAAATAATTATTAGATTTTTGCTACAATATAAAAGTCGAGTGTTATTACAAATAAATTATCAAACGACATCCAGAAAGCGTCAAGTGAATACATTAAGTTTTAATTTTTATTTTATTGAATCCAAAAACTAAGTATCAATAAAATGAATTGTTTTGTAAGTGATCTCAACAGGATGTGCATACGAAAAGGATTTAAATAATTATTTAATTAATTTTTTTTTCTGTTTTGTTTTGTAGAAAATATTAGCAGCAGTGGCTACAATTGTAGCGTATGCCAGTGCTAGTATTTCAGAATCAGGTGGTGGATACGGTGGTGGATATGGTGGCGGTTATTCATCCGGTGGAAGCTACTCGTCCGGTGGTGGCGGTGAACATGGAGGTTTATCAGGATCAGGAAGTTATGGCGGTGGATACTCATCATCTGGTGGACATGGTGGCGGTTTCGTTCCAATTATATCTGGAGGACAAGGTGGTGGACACGGTGGTGGTTCAGTAGATTTTAGCCATGGATCATCTGGTGGATTTGATGGCGGCTATGGTGGATCATTCGGTGGACAAGGAGGATCATTCGGTGGCCATGGAACACAGTTAAGTGGATATGGATCCAGTGGTGGCTATGAAAGCAGCGGCGGATATGGTGGTGATAGTGGTTTAAGCCATGGAAGCGGCGGATTCAGTAGTAATGATGGTGGTTTCAGCAGCCACAGCGGTGGATTCAGTGGCGGATATGATGGAGGATATGGTGGTGGATATGGTGGTGGATACGGTGGTGGATATGGCGGTGGATACAGCAATGAAGGTTCAAGTGGTAGTGATCATATTGGCAGCTTTGGTGAAATAAATCACGGTTCATCAGGCGGTTATGGTGGATTTGATGGTCATAGTGGCGGCAGTAATGTTATCCACACACAAGGACACAGTGTTCCAATTAGTCAACACATTGAAGTAACCAAATCTATTGCTGTTCCAGTTTACAAGCAAATTCATGTACCAATCTCCAAACCAGTCAATGTTAAAATCCCTCATCCAATTTTAGTACCAGTTCCACAACCCTACCCAATTCATGTGCCAGTTTCACAGCCCGTTGCAGTGCCAGTCATCAAAGAAATAACTATTCCTGTTGAAAAAATTGTTCCATATCCAGTTGAGAAGAAAGTACCATATACAGTTGAGAAACATGTACCATATCCAGTAGAAAAACACATTACAGTACCTGTTCCACATCCGATTCCAGTGAAAGTACCAATTGTCAAGACAATCTTCCACAAAGTCAGCGGTGGACATGGAGGTGGTGGCCACAAATCATATGGCTGGAATTAAATATTCATAAATTTAGAAATTTATTGGTGCTTCTCATTTCAATTGCATTTTTCTTTCATTCATCAGAATCAAGATTAATGTAACAAAAAAAAATCAAATACGCATAAATCTCGCCTATATATTTGTTATTAAATTTATTTCACTTTGTTATCGCTGAAAATGTTCTAAAAACATTTTATTGTTATATTTATAAGTAATTAATTAAAATAAAATGAAATTGTTATTGAAAAAAAAAAAATAATTAATTAATTGATTTGTATTATTTTTTGTACATTGTGTGAAAGTTTAACGATAATTTGCATGACTTTTTTGTGCTCAATGATTAGAAAATTAAAATGTTAATATTGTTTCAGAGGCACGATACTTACTGAGAAAAATTCAGTAAAAATAATTTCTCTCTGTGAAATCTGTGTTACCCTTTTATCATTTGAGAAAAACTTATCTAGGATAACTACAAGAACAGAGATCCTTAAAATTAATTCTTAGCTAATTGGTTATTAAAAGTTAAACGAGAGTCGCTAGAACAAATTAATTATTTTTGAATCCACAATAAGGATAAATTGGCTACAGATTTATAAAAGAAATGAATTATTTATTTTTAAAAAAGAAAATAAAATGATTATTTTCACTTTCACGTTTTTATTGGCGTGTTGAATGTTCAATGAAAGTGAACGTTTTGCTTTTTTCATATTTTACGATGTTGTTACAGTTATATTACTAATTAACTAATTTGTTTCGCTATTGTTTACTTACTGTGATTTTCGTTTATACTTTGCATACTCTACTTGCTGGTGTGCATTAACTGAAATATTATAATTTAATTACTTTTCGTTTTGTATTTACATTGAATTTTCATATTTTCTATGCTCACAATAAAATTGCATAGTTAAATATTAGCTTAATATTTGTAAGAAATGTAGTTATATTGTATAAATTATATAATTTAATAGATTAATCTTTGTTTTTAAATATTGTAATGACCTTGTCAAAATTCTAAGAAACTTAGTATATACAGCACATTTACTTTTTTTTCTAAATGAGAATAATCATCTCTAATTAAAGAATTAAATAAAAATTACTCTATGTTTATCAAATTATATTTTCTTAAATTAAATGTTTTTTTTTATTGTAGTCAGAAAATATAGAGCATAGCACGAGACATAACGTGGACCTAAAAATAATATAAAAAGTGAATTTAACACTAATTAATAATATAATGAAAAAGTTAATATTGAGTTTATTTACCTTATATGTATTAATTGTTTTCACAAGTAATGTTGGTAGTGAGCAAATACCACATTGTTGCAGTACTGTTCAAATAGGGCCAATAATGGGCTGCTTAAAATATTGTTATGAGGATTACAATACTGAAAGTACAGATGAAACAACACCGGAAAGTTATACACTTCCAGATAATGAAATAAGTGGCATTAATAGTACAAATCTAATAAAAGTTGAATGCTTAAAAGGTTTTGTTAGGGATAATTATAATATTTGTCGTAAAGTATTTTAATTACTTATTACCATTATATATATATTATTTGTGTAAATAAATAACAGAAAATTTGTTAAATTTATTATTATTATTATTAATTTTTTTTTTTTAAATAAAAATTGTTTTTTAAAAACAGCAAAATTATTTCTTTTAATTATTTTATTTATCAAAAGTTTAAAGTTTATTTATATAAAAAATTAATCTTAATCTCATATTTCACAGTCTGTTCTGCTTATTAGTTTATTATTTTTATTTGCATCCGTAAGTATATTAAATAACAATACATACTTTCATATCAACTTTAAATATTATGTGAGATATCGGTGAAGATTAATTACCTTGCCGTAGTCGCTGTACGTTACAATTAAGCTTAAATTAACCAGTCTTAAAGTACAAAAAGAAAATCAAAAATATTATTATCATTTTCAAGGTTAAAGAAATTTTTTGTGATAGTAAAACTTTTTGATTTTGAAATACTACATTTATAAATTTATTATTAAAACTGAAATATTATGACAAACAGGCAATTTAACTAGTATATAAATCTATATAAAGACATAGTATTAGTCAAATTGATAAGATAAGAAATTTGATAAAAAATAATAAAAGAATAAATTTTGTATTTATTGTAATTTATTTAAAAAAGAAATAAATGTTTTTTTTATTTTTTTGTATAAAATTAATACACAAATAGTTAACAATGATAAAAAAAAAATTATTATAAAAACAATAAACCTTTTACCTGTGACTGTTTTTTTAATTTCTTTAAAATTTTCTAATTAACCTATTAACATTAGGCCCTGCTCTACTTTTATTCGTATTTAATTATAATATTCTTTTACAAATAAATTATAATTTTGTTGTAATAGAATTTTTCGATACATCTTCAATTATCTGTTTAATGTCACTCATTGCATTGAAGAATGCTTGATTAAATTTATGAGCACTGGTCTTAGTGCTAGCACGATACGTTGTTGTAACAATCCATATGCTACAAGAAAATATTTTATTAATTATCTAAATGTAAAAAATGTAATAATTTCTAATACGAACATGTTAGAGGTAATACTATAGAAGACGCCATATCCATCTAGGCACATCGGTGAGACACAACCATTAACAGCTGTATATCCTAAAGTACTTGTTGATAATACAAAATTTCCATTGCCACCACTTTTTGAATATAATACATCCGAATAAATATCTTCATTACTTGGTATTTCAATATTATTCTCTTGTGCAGCGCACAGTAGTCCAAACAAATGTCTGTCAATGCCCTTACCATTTCTGGCATTATTCATATTTGTATTATGTGTTGTAGTTGCCTTTTTAAATAATTCTAATTTGGTTTTACTCTACAAAAATTAACATTTATATTAATAATGTAACACCTTATTAATATAATTAATTTATTAGCATATAATACATTATTTAATTATTGTTATTACATTCATTCAAAGTTCACTCATTTCAATAAAAAGCATATATATATATATATAGTGGGTTATTTACATTCATTTTGGAATCAACCATGGCCTTAACCCAAGTAACAACATCATTTGTGCATGATCTTAACGTTTCGGTACGACCATTATAATACATCCGCATTAATGAAGTTTCATATGTTGCTACAAACCTATTTTCAATAATAAATAATTAATTTTTTTTTAATTTATAATCATAATAATAAATTATTTATAATTTATACTCTTCGTGTAAACGATAATATGCCAATTGTAAGGCCATTTGTATAAATGCATCTGGGTGAATTCGCACAGATTTCATATAATCTTTTCCAAAGTCAGTAAAAGCTTCATATTGTATAACAACAACTTTACGCTTTAAAATATTTAAATTAATTAAATAATTATTAGTATAATTCATAAAATAAATAACTATTTACTGTTTCTTCGCCAACAATTTTCAATCTGTTTATTTCATTTTTTAAATGATCGTCTATATCAAATATCAACTCATTAATTTTAATTTGTTTTAATTCGGTATCGTGCCATTTAGGCTCTTCCGATTCCATTAGACTTAATAAAACAAAGACACTAAAAGCAACAGAAATTGTTCCATCGTAACAGGCATGCTAAAATATAAAAATATTTCAATTAGATATATTTCAAATTTAAATTATGAAAATAAAAAATAAATGTTGCATTACTTCTCCCATACAACCAAATGTACCATTTTTAAAAACCACAAAGAGACTGCTCTTATCAATCCATTTAGATATATAATCTCCAGCTAATGTTTCCAAAGCCGTTTGACTGTAATCTTTTGGTGAATGACTGTCTAAAACAACACCCATTATAGACGATTCAATTAAATGCAGACAATCAGCATTGTGTACGGATAATTCTTGTAAATGTTTTCGATTCTAAAACCAAGGAGTTGTTCCAGTTAAATGAAAACAAAACAAACAATAAGAGAAAATGTAAATACCTTAGCCCAGCTTGTACGATCATCACATGTTAATATTGGTACACCGCTTACATATGAACACTCTTCCTCTAATATACATTGAATACGTATAAATATATCATATAGCTCTTCGGGAGTGACTAGGGAATCATCATCTTTTAAAGCATCAAATATAAATATTCTGCCCTCAGCCATAATCAGAAAATGTGATGGACATTTTCCTTCACTAATAGGTACAAAATG
This sequence comes from Ptychoptera contaminata, assembly GCA_963942525.1. Lineage (NCBI taxonomy): Eukaryota > Metazoa > Arthropoda > Insecta > Diptera > Ptychopteridae > Ptychoptera > Ptychoptera contaminata. The sequence goes on along the minus strand of OZ012637.1, from coordinate 40,448,726 downwards.
TGATATAATTTTATCCATTGTCTCACCAGGTATACGAACTGTATTAATAAATCGTTTAAATAGTGCTGATGAGAATATCATGGAACCATCTGGAGCTCCAGTTGGTCGCAAACGTTCCGTTCTAATAAAATTCCAAAATTCTAGGGTATGGTAAATGCAACGTGCACCAACTTTTAAATAATTCGTTTCATTTGCCTCAATACCAACCGTTTGCACAATTAACGGTTCAACCATTTCTCCATATGGTATTAAAGGATAACGTGATGTCATATAACCGTAATCTTCCCACCATTTCTCCATCTAAAAATAATAAATGTAACAAGTTAGTAAAAAAAAAATCACAAAAAACTTATCGATCATAAACCAAAACTATTATCAATAAAATCGATCTGATTACATTACAATAACAAATAATGAAAACACTGGTTTATGGTCCACAAAGAAAAAACCAAAACCTAAGAGTCACGATGATTTAATATCTTTGTGATTGCCGCCTAAATAATCTACTTTACAGCGTTATTAAAAATTTTATTTTATTTTTGGTTAATCAATTAATTTGATATAAATTAATAAAGAAAAAAACAATTCTTGTACAATTTGGTTTAATTTTAATTGATTTATTTTTTTATTCTACTTCAATGATTATTATTAATGAGCGAAAAATAAAAAAGAAAAAATAAAGCACAATAGATATGTTTTATTTTTTCGAAGTGCTATAAACGATCAAAGAATTAAGGTATGCAAACTAGTTACAGGCATGTTTGCAGATTATGCAACAATCAGATCTCTTTAGTTTACTTTATTACGCTTTTTAAGTTTTGTCTAAATACAACTAACTCTGTTTTTGCACAAATTTATTTTACGCGAATTTAATATCAATTATGTAAACTACACAAAAAAGTAGGAATTTAAGTTTAAAAAGTAAAAACTATTAATTTCAAAAGTAATAGATCCTGAGCGCCAATTAAAACTACCTGGCAATTATAAAGGCAAACAAATAATTATCCATAAAAGACTGCATTAAATTAATAAAAATTCTTTAAGACAAAAAGTGCTATTTAAAAAAAAAAATTATCAATACTTAATTAAATAATTAAATAATAAATAATTATTTCCATTCGAAAAACATAAACCAATTTTATGATAAAAAAAAATTTGATCATAAACAATGTGTTTATGTCGTAAAGATATTATTCTTTCATCATATTTTATCTACTCGCTGCGAGAATATAAAAGCAAATGTTTCTTCTATCCTAAAGTATTCCAATTGTTTTTTGGTAATACTAAAGTAAGTATTTAAATTACTTTCTCACGCCTAAGAAAAATAATTAAATTTAAAATAAAATAATTTTGTTTAAGGAAAGTGAAGCAAAAGTATAATGAAACTGTTTGTAGCATTGGTTGCCTTTTTGGCAGTAACCATGGGTAATCCATTAGGAACACCTATGTTACTACCAGCTTATCTACCAGCAGACACAAGCAGTTTGTCCAAACCAATGTTACCAGAACCGGTTGATAATAGTGTTAACACCAGACCATGGATCCCGGAGGAAGTTATTATCATAGATGTCATGCCTATGCTACCACAAATCGATCCGGTTGAGGTTGACAATAGTGCAAACACCAGACCACTTCCTCCACCAGTTGTTGACATTAGTGGTTTGGCTAAGCCAGTACCTCTTCCAATCCAAACTCTTCCAGGATGGATTCCAGAAGAAATTATCATTGATGTTATGCCAATGCTACCACAAATCGATCCAGTTGAGGTTGATAATAGTGCCAATACGAGACCACTTCCTCCTCCAGTTGTTGACACTGGTGCTTTGACCAGACCTGTACCTCTTCCAATCCAAACTCTTCCAGGATGGATTCCAGATGAAACTATCATAGATGTCATGCCAATGCTACCACAAATCGATCCAGTTGAAGTTGATAATAGTGCAAATACAAGACCACTTCCTCCTCCAGTTGTTGATACCGGAGCATTAACTAGACCAGTACCTCTTCCAATCCAAACTCTTCCTGGATGGATTCCAGACGAAACTATCATAGATGTCATGCCAATGCTTCCACAAATCGACCCAGTTGAGGTTGATAATAGTGTCAATACCAGACCATGGATTCCAGAGGAAATTATCATAGATGTCATGCCAATGTTACCTCCAATTAATCCAATTGAAGTTGATAATAGTGCCAATACCAGACCACTTCCTCCTCCAGTTGTTGACATTAGTGGATTGGCCAAGCCAGTACCTGTTCCAATCCAAACTCTTCCAGGATGGATTCCAGACGAAACAATCATAAATGTCATGCCAATGCTACCACAAATCGATCCAGTTGAAGTTGACAATAGTGTCAATACCAGACCATGGATTCCAGAGGAAATTATCATAGATGTCATGCCAATGTTACCTCCAATTAATCCAGTTGAAGTTGATAATAGTGCCAATACGAGACCACTTCCTCCTCCAGTTGTTGACACTGGTGCTTTGACTAGACCCGTACCTCTTCCAATCCAAACTCTTCCAGGATGGATTCCAGACGAAACAATCATAAATGTCATGCCAATGCTACCACAAATCGATCCAGTTGAAGTTGACAATAGTGTCAATACCAGACCATGGATTCCAGAGGAAATTATCATAGATGTCATGCCAATGTTACCTCCAATTAATCCAGTTGAAGTTGATAATAGTGCAAATACCAGACCACTTCCTCCTCCAGTTGTTGACATTAGTGGATTGGCCAAACCAGTACCTGTTCCAATCCAAACTCTTCCAGGATGGATTCCAGACGAAACAATCATAAATGTCATGCCAATGCTTCCACAAATCGATCCAGTTGAAGTTGATAATAGTGCAAATACAAGACCACTTCCTCCTCCAGTTGTTGATACCGGAGCATTAACTAGACCAGTACCTCTTCCAATCCAAACTCTTCCTGGATGGATTCCAGACGAAACTATCATAGATGTCATGCCAATGCTTCCACAAATCGACCCAGTTGAGGTTGATAATAGTGCAAATACAAGACCACTTCCTCCTCCAGTTGTTGATACCGGAGCATTAACTAGACCAGTACCTCTTCCAATTCAAACTCTTCCAGGATGGATTCCAGACGAAACTATCATAGATGTAATGCCAATGCTACCACAAATCGATCCAGTTGAAGTTGACAATAGTGCCAATACAAGACCACTTCCTCCACCAGCTGTAACTCTTCCAATATGGATAGTTCCAGAGGAAATAATTGTAGATAATAGTGCATTGACTAAACCATCGATTCCAGAGCAACCCACCCCCGACAAAGGTTCATTAGTTAAACCAGTTTTTCCAATTGAAATGCCCCAAGTCGATCCAATTCCTGAAACCGAAGTTGTCGTACAACCACTTAAACGCCCAACCCATAGATTCTTTTCTTTATATTAAATTTTAATCAAAGTGTAAACATTATAGAAATGAAAAATAATTAATTTATGTTCATGTATGTTATACAGTTGCAAATAAATATTGATAAATAGCAAAAATTTGATTAATATTTTTATTTTATTTTTTTGTTAAATTATAGTTACCCAATTTTTTTCTTTTGCAGCTCTTTCTTGGAGAATTTTATGCAACATTTTGCCAGTGCCAGTTTTAAAATTGTTTATAATTTTTTGTGTTTCTACGAGTTCATTAGTACTACCAAATGGCTTAAGGGATTCATAATAACGTAATAAGGTATCTTCTAAGTTTGGCAATGGAAATGATGGTAAATTGTTATCATTTAAAAATGTTGAATTTTTATCATTTTCGTTTAAAATATATACACTTTCCCGATTCATGTTTTTCAATTAAGTAAAAAAATACTTGCTAAATTATTAAACAAAAAAAAACAACAAAACTTTATTGATTTCACTTTATGCACTGCAAAACAACTAGAAAAAAACCTTTTTTTATTCGCAGAATAATTAAAAATAATTAATAAGCTTATGCTTCACTTATTTTTACTATATTAAAGCTCTGTTTTTAATAAAATGACAAACAAAAACACTTATTATGAATGACTAGCAACAAATAATTATAATTCTGTATATAATAGAATTTGAATTGATATAAAATTAAGAAATAAATATTTTTTTAAATTTATAAACGTAAGAAGAGGCACACTTTAGCAAAAGCACTATAATTGCAAAACAATATTAAATAATATTTTTATTGATTAATATTGTATAACTTTAAAAAATATCAAACATTTTTTGTCAAAAAGTAAACTGATAGTGAAAGTATCAAAGTACAATTTTATATAATTTTTAAAAACGAATCACGAATCGCACTCAATATGGATTCAATTTTCTACATTTGTTATTATTAGGGCTGGGTAAATAAATATAGAAAATAAATATTTCTACAGTATTGAAAATAAAAATTGTTTTAATTAAATTTATTTTATTTTATATATAATAAAATGTAATTATTTATATATTTTAGATTAAGGTATCCTCGGATCTGATATATTCACCAATATCACATTGATGAAAGCATACTGTAGTTAAGGGATCAGCTAATTTGCAATCGGTTGTTGATCGAGCCGCTACACCGAATCCAAGTGGTAAATCATTTATTGAATATACAACAACCCCCTGATATTGCGGAATATTATCAGTAATTCTTCCTAGTCCACTTTTAGGTACATGATTACCATATAAAAACTGTTGTTCAAATGATGGCTTTAACCATATTTTATATTGTGCATACGGTGAAATGTAATTTAATGCGGTTATGTGTAATTTAAATTTATTTGTTTTAGAGAATTTTCCAAAGCATGTACCTACTGATATTAAATCTTCTTCAGTTATATTATCTGAAAATTTTAATATTTTTTCTGACACATAATATACACGGTCTTTTTGTTCTCTAAAGCAATATAATCCATCCGGACGATCTATTAATTGTTTCACATTTGGTCCAATACTAAAAAAGAGAGATAAAAATTAAATTAAACTTTAATTTATTATTAAAATTAAAGATAAAAACACAGAATTAAATATAAACAGACAGGGTACTAACTATTTAGCTAATTTTTCAAATAAAGCTTTTGTCCTTTCTTCTGATAAACGTTTCATTTTATTTATTAATATAATACTTTTTATGACAATATTTTTTAATAACTTTTCCTATTTTATTAATTAAATTTTTAAAGAAGTCAATTAAAATTTAAAATTCAGTAACACGTGCTTAAATCATATACAAAAACACAACAAATGGATTCAAAAACATATTTTGACGTTTAGATTGATTATAGTAGTGGCTGCGTACTTTATTTGACTGCAATAAAACTGTATTGAAATTATTTTGAATACTATAATAATAAGTTTTTTGGTTTTTGTCTTTGATAAAACTAGTTTCACTTAATGCATCAGGATTTTATATATTTGCAATAAGAAACTCAAGAAAAAATTTATATATAAATAAATTAATAAGAAAAATAACATTTAATAGCATTAATAAAATAAAATAAAATTTTATCCAATAAAATAAAGAAAAAAAAACTGTAAAACAACATCACAAGACAATTCAATTAAAATAATTTAAACAATATAATTGTTGCTAGAAACAATAAACAAATATAATTAAACCCAAGTGCGAATCATGTGCTATGTTTCATGTGATTCAAAAATGGATATTTATACAGAATAAAAAACATATCACTTAAAGCAATGAGGACACGCACAGGGTTAAACTGAATAGAATTATAAAATATTTAAATATTTTCTTTCTTAAAGATTTGAAACATGAATAGTGGAAGTAACGTAACCTGCAATCTAGCAAACCTACTCAATATATGGCAGTGATTTAGTGTTTGGTAATATCAATAAATTTCAACAACAAAACTATAAAATATTCTAATAAAAAAATTAAAGCTAAAATAAGCTCATAATGCTGTAAATTTAGTTTAAAATTTATTCATAATATTATAAACTTTTTTATATTTAATTAATTAATTATAAAAAAACCAACAAAACTGTGTTGAACCGTTAATTTTTTTTCAGATTCGTTTTATACAGGAAATTTCTGGCAAAATAAATTATATTTAATAATATTTGCGATTTTGGTTCTACTATTTAAACTGTATATTTATGATTGATTATTATTAAAAATTTATTCAAATGATTTTTTGTGCGTTTAAAGGCATTTAATAGTGCAAAAGTCATTTGAATAGGAACTCTGGCTGACGACATCATATATATATAAACTCCTGTAAGATTCCACTCGACTATTAATTTATTCATAGAAGCAAATAAAAGGTGAAATAAAATGTAATAAATTAAAATGTTAATATTTTAAACAAAGCCGAATTTAACAAAATAGCATTTTCTTGATTATAGATATTCACCACTCTGCACGATTAATTGATTTCTAGCTAAAAACAATTTTAAATTAAAAACCAGTGATAAGAAGACATATTACGATTATATATATATATTTTATCTACGATTATGAAATTTGAATGAAAAATTTCGTTAAAAATAACAATGTCTGTTCCATTAAACTCAACTACGTCTCACCCTATATCATATTCATAACGAAATCATAACAAATAATTAAAAAAATAAAACATTAATCTTGACTGAATGATTGAAAAGAAATAAAAAATATTTCGCGTTATTAACACGCAAAAAAAGTTCGTTAAAGAAAAGAATTTGCCAAAAATACAAAAACTTTTTTTTCTTTTTCGGTTTTGATTGACCTTGTATTCGTTGGAGTTACTTCAAAATATTATTTTTACCTGACTAGACACATATTTTTTATTATTTTATATATTTATTAAACTCGTAACAAATTTTTCTGACGTAATTTAACAAAATAAAAAATTATTATTTATATTATTTAAAAGTGTCTAAAGTGGTGGTTGAAAAAGATTTAAAAACTTAGCAAAACATCTAGTAAAAACTTAGCCAAAAGATAAAATGAAAAGTTGTTTTAGGGAAAAACCAAGTTAATAGTTTGTTGTTTTTACTTTAATTATTTTTTATTATTTACAATTTAATGTATATGCGTTGCTAATTCCAGTTTAAATATATTTTTATACATATATTCATTTAAATATTAATTACATTCATCGATGCCGGCATCATTGGTACAGAGTTCACATCATCAACGCTACCATCATCATCATGTGATTTAATTTTAAACTTTTTCTTTGTTTAAAGATTCAAGCAAATAAAATTAAATGGCTGATCACGAGACAAGTAAAGTAAATAAAAATATATATTTAATTTACTCAATGATTCTTTTATGAATAATTTTCTCAATAAGTAAAGAAGCAAAGGAAACAAAAAAATATATAAAAAAGCTCATCAGAGATGTACAAGCAAAAAAAAAGAACAACCATTTTGTAGGCAAAATACTTAAATTGTCTGACAGACATTTCTAGTCCCCAGATATGATTGAACTAGAATAAATTCGTTATGTCTAGTTCTTTCTTTTAATTTATTAAAAAATTCACTGTTTACATTTTTTATAGTATTTAATAATTAATTGATAAAACAATAAAATATTTCTTAACCAACTAATTACTACACACAACTAACTAAATCAATTACTCATTTCGTTTATTTTTATGTGTATTCTTTTTTTTTATTTTAATTTTTTTTAATTATTTTGTTTATTATTTAATTATATTGTTGATAAACAAATAAATAATAATAATAATAATTTGAATAATAATGTATTAAAAAAAAAACAAATTAATAAATTTTTTTGGCCTTTTTCATGAATTTCGTTTTGTTGTTTTTGTTCAATAAAGTTTTTTTTTTCCCATTTATTGTGCAAGAAACATTAAAATATTATTATTTTTAATAGAAATACATAATTATATGATTTTAGGTTTTAAAGTAATTTTGAAAATTATTTTTTTTTTCTGTAGTTTAAATGAAGGTTTGTGCCTAAAATAAATTATTTTATCAAATATAAAACACCCTAAAGTTGCGTATACTCTGAAGAAATATTCTCTAGGAAGATCATAAATAATAATACAAAAATAAAGAGTTTTTACAATATTTAATCCACAATAAAGATATTTTGAGTAGTAATAATGTAGATTAACAGTAATTAAATTCAAATTATATATCCACATGAATAAAGAATTGCGTCTTAAAATTATAATTGAAACGGTCATTGCTCTTGAAAACAATTTAAAATAAAAAATAACCAGGGCAAATGGAAATATTACGAACTTTGGTACGAATAATAATTACGCATATGAATTACAAACATCAAAAAAATATTAATAATACAATTATTTTACTACGAACGGCATAATTGCGAAACAAAACGAATTCGTTAAACAAAAAATCGCCATCATCGCTTTTAAGCGTGAAAATGATTTAAAATTATATTATTTAGTATTTTTTTTTTTGTATTTAAGTGTAGCATAATTAGAAACCAGTAGCGTGGCGTGACTTTTTGAATTAGGGAAGCTCTAGTTTTTTTTTGTGGTGTAGTCATCAGATGTATGTATAATATAATATAACTATATCATCACTTGACTAATTTTTCTATCTGCACATCAAATACAGGATTATTTATATCCATCAAAAAATAAAATTTAAAAAATAAATAAAATTGAATATCCTGTTAATGTAAATAGTGTAAATATCCTGTAAAAATTAAAAATCCTTCTATCTTTTTTGGCAAACTCATTTATAATTGCATCATTTTTTCTATCTTTTATTCATAAATTTTTTAAAAGATTTTTTTCAATTGAAATAATTGCAAAGCTACTTAATCTTTCTTCGCCAGTTGTATTTCTCAAATAAGTTTTGATGCGCTTTAATGTCGAAAAGCTTCTTTCAGCTGATGCACTTGTTGTTGACATCGTCATGACTAAATTTTGAGACTTTTTGCAATGCCTATCTGCAGCTTTATGAATGTTATTCAAGTCTGAAAATCCATCCTTGCACCAAACATTTTGTTCTACTGAAAACAGTAGGCATGGCCAGCAAAAATATTTGTTTAAAAATTCGCATCACGCTACCCAGTTGTTGGTTTTATATAATTTATCAGTAAAATGCCTAGTACAAGACCTATTCTTAACTGTAATGTTCATAATTGGTGTATGCCTTCCAATATCAATTATATGTTGCTTTTCAACAAAATTATGCATTGCAAATGACTTTTTCAACAGTTTTTCAATATAACAATTGCAATTATTTATTACTTTCATCTTGTTTTATTTGTTATTTCAAAATTTAACTTAATACAATTTTAAGTAATATTTTTAAAAAATTAACAATTAAATATTTATCTTTCTTTCAATTAATTTTTTTATAATTAAATTGATATGCAATAAGTCAGCAATCAACAGAGCAATCTAGTCAAATGTTTCACTTGTCATGAGAAAAATAAAACAAGATAGATTCAATACTTTGAAACGTAGAATCATATCCAATCTGCATTAAGTTTCTTTCAATTTATTTGTGTTATATATATTAATTGCATGGTGAAGCAATATTTTTGTAGCATCCAAATGAGTAAAATTTAAGCCAAAAAATTTATTTAAATTGAGAGAAATGTATTTTTTTTATTTAATTTTCTATGCAAATCGCTAGTTCTACCACTACATATATATTTTATACAAATAATTTGGAAAAAGCTAGCTTTTTTTGAGAGACTTATTTTAACCATATTCTCTTTGTTTTAAAAATATACGTCATTATTGCTTTTTATTTTGCTTTGCCACTTCATTCGTATTTAAATCACAACAACAACAAAACGCATGAATATAAACTGAACTGAAATATTGTTGATATATATTGAGTTCATAATGAAATATGATTTCTTTGAAAATTTATGAATATTATTAGAAATTTTTTGCGAATTGATAAAAAAATTTTATTTTTAATTTATCCTTATTTATGTCCAATTTTTAATTCTAAACATAGGGATGCTAAGCATCCATTCGCTAGTATGACGCAACGCCACTGTTAGAAACATATTGTTTGTTATTTTAAATTAATTAATAATAGAATAACAATATCAGGAAACAAGGGCTTTAGACAAGGAAACAAGATTTTTAGATTAATTGAGTAAAAAAGTAAACAAATTTAAATAAAATCAAGTTCAAAATTACCGAATTTTGAAACATATAAACATGTTTTCGTTTGATTTCTTTAAAAATCTACGTAAATCAATTATACAAAATATAAATTGTATATGTTTCCGTCAACAAAATAATTAATTTAACCAACAAAATTGACTCATAGTTTTTTTTTATTAGTTGTAATACTTTCGTTTATTTTATTATTATTTTTTGAAAATTGCTTAATTTATTATTTATTTAAAGCATACAATAACTTTGATTCATTAAGAAAAAGCAACGAAAAAATAATAAAATATTAGCAATTTATTAACAAACCAAATTAAGCACACAGATGCAAATTATTATACGAGGGAGAGTAGAAAGCTTTTTCTTTTTTTGAGTGACGTTAAAGTACCAAATTGATTTTATTACAACACATTGTGCCGGCATATTTTGCTCTGATCTTAAAATTAAAAAATTCTTTACAAAGGAACAAAAATAATTATTCTTTACAAAACTTTTCACTGATTAATTTATGCCAAAAATTTGACAGACATATGTTTGCCATAATAAAATAATAAAAATGCTGAAAAAAACCCGTTAAAAACCGTTACTAATGAATACACGTTTTTTACCAAAAAATTTATCAAAAAAAATATTCAAATTTGAAGAGGATTTTTAGCGTTACTAAAAAATTCAGGTTTTTTTTTTGTTTCCAAAAAAAAAAAATATTAATAAGTTTTATAGAAGCTTTCTAGAGTGAATGACATAAAGCTTTAAACTTTATAATAAGAGTTTGCATTGAATTTACTTTAATTCAAATGACATCAATGAAACTACAATACAATACAGTGATGCAACGCAAATCATATTATTAAAAAATGAAATTTAATTATTTGATTACGTTTTCCTATATATTTACTTATATAGTAGAGTTCGTTGAATTATTTTGTTAAATAAATACAAATAAAAAATTCTCTATCTGTTTTACAAAATATGTAATAAAAAATCTACAATAAAAATGAATAAAACATATTTAAATATAATAAAATTATTAAAAGTTTAAGGTAGATTACAATCTGCATGGTCATTTAATGTATTTTAAATAAAATATTTTTCTCTGTGTTTTTTTTTAAAAAAATGATATTGAATGGGATGAATTTGTTATTTAATCTGTTACTGTGTTACGTTTTGTATTAATTTACCTGGTGGCATAGTTGTTAACAATAAAAATCAGTGCTCAAGGAACTTTCAGGGTAGTAAACTTTTGAATAAATCATAATTTTTATGAGTTTTATCATTAGTTTATCTTTAAATAATGAAAGTACAACGGAGATTTTCTTATTTTTAGATTTTTTTAATTTATTATCAATATAATTTATTCGGCAATAATACATTTTTTTTTACAAAATTTTTTTGCAATCTAATTAAATCACAAAAAAAGGTCATCGATTTGAATTGATAATCAATATTATTATTTTTTATTTATTTTTCGATAGTTATATATTGTTTGGCCTTAATAAAACACGTTTTCTTTGTTTTGTTTTGTAAACGTTTCATCTGCTATAAGCAAATAAATATTTTATCAATGTCCTTAATATTTTTAATTGTGTAAATGTTCATCGACTTTTTAAAATTAATAAAAATTTAAATGATTTCTTTGAACATGAAAAATAATTACGTAATTTCTATGCAAAATTATATATAAGAAATCATTTCCTGAAATTTTTAATTTCATTATATTGATATTGTCCTGCCAACAAATGTAGAATCGTAAAAGGAATATAAATTGTTTATTAGCTTTTAAATGCTGTTTAATTTACAATGTTTACTTTGCCTACAAGTTTAAAAAGCAATACTAGGTAAAATATACAAAATCATTAACCATAAACAATAGATAAGTATTATTTAAAGTAAAAAATGTGATGAGTAACTTACCAATATTATCTTTCTTTCTTTTTTAAAAGCATTTCTTTCATCAATAAATAGAAGAAAATTTATTAACAAAAATACCATTTACTTAGTTACGGTGTTGGTACGTACATTAGCAATGAATTTTAAAAAGAAATCTTTATTACGAGACATAAAGAGATTAAGTAATTTGATAAATATAAAAATGTTTACAAAATACTTAAATGTTTTTGCATAATGAAACGGAAATATGTATATTTAATTTATTTTTTTTTTTTTTGCAAAAAATAATAATAATAATCAGATAAGGATTTTCCAAAATAAATACACAAAAAAAAAAAAAATTAGTTCCATTGATTTTTATCGTCGAGTAATATACAAAAGAAAAGCAAGCATTACCACGAAAATTACCAAAAAAAAAAAATAAATTGCAATAAAATAACAATTAAAATATTTATTTTATTTTAAATAAATTAAATATATTTGTTTATATTGTATGCCGGTAAACGATTATTATCAAAGTAAATAAAATATTATTTACTATTGTTGTTGCAATTGCATTAATTAAACAAAGTATGTACAACGTAAGTTAAGCGAAATTACTTAAAATGTAATTAAAACAAAAATTTATTTAATTTTTATCGAAAATTTGTGTGACTATTTCAGGGGCAACAAATTTATTTATTGTTTTATTATAAATCGATTTTTAAAAACCATAATCTGACTTTTTTGCAAAGAAAATATATTAATAATATTGGTTTGTAATGTAATGTGTTGTTGAATTACTTAATGAGATGCATAGTGATTATTATTTTGCATTTATTTTAGTATAATTAGATTAATTTTTTAAGAGAAAAACACAAAGAATAAAATTCATTGTTATTTACATTGTTTTTGTTGATAAAAGTGTTCTAGAATTGACATTTAAAAACAATAATTATTAAAGCTTTTTTGTGCATAAAATAAAAAAATAATTATTTTATTGTTTACCTGTCATAACTGAAATATTCATAAACATATTTATTTTAATACATTTACATATGTGTAAAAATTATTAAACAAATTAATATGAATGGAAGTTATTTTTTTATTTTTTGTATGTTTAACATATATCAATGCATTATATTGCGCTTTAATAATTGACAAGTAATTAACAAACTAGTAAGTCCTCAATAAGTATTAATAACTGTCAAATCAGAGGAAGGAGACTTAAAATAAAATAGCAAAATAATAAATTCTTGATGACATTAATTCAATGCTAATAATAATTAATAAATTATTTATTTATTTAAGCTAAAAAAAATATAGTTTTATTGCTTCTTATAGACATTTTGCTATTTTTTATAATTTTTTTTTATAACAAAATTTAATATTCAAGTTCATTATAATTTTATCATCTTTCTTAGAATTATAAGATTATAAATCAAAATTTATATAACTACTTTTTTTTACTTTGAATAAACAAATATAGTCAGGCTAATTTGTCTTAATTTATATGCATTTTCTCCTTTAAAATTTCTATAACAGTTTATTGTTTTTCCTTATTTAGTTATATTCACCTTTAAATTATTTATCTATCTTACACTATTAGTATTTTATTTTATTTTTTATAGTTAATTTATTATTAAGTACTTTATTTAATTGATTTTAAATAGAGACAAAGTGATTTTCTACTAAAAATTAAATAAAAATTTTGTTTTTATATAATTATTACGTTATTAGGTTAATATAAATATAATTAATAATTATTATTGTCTAGTGCAGTGATAGTTAATCTATGAAACGCCAAGCCATTTTGCGTGGCACATAGCACCGATAAATTAAAATTATCAAAAATATAAACACGTTAAAATCCGTGAATTGCAACTATGTACCATCAATTGAAGTTTTAGAAAATGAAATCCAGCAACAAAAGAGTCACTAATGTAATGAATTATTTGTTTTTGCTTTTATGATAAATGATTAAATCAAATTTTAAATCATTTTTAAATAATCGTCAAAATATTACAGAATATTGAATATTTCTTGATATGACACGGAACCCGAATTTTCATATAAATTTTGACACGCCGAGTGTAAAAGGTTAGCCATCACTGTTAGTGACTTGAGATGTTTTTAACTCTTAAATAATAAAATTAATTTATTTATTTAAGTTTGTGTTAATGATATCTTTTGCTATTAAATTGAAAGAAAAATTATTAATAATAATAATAATAAATATGTTACAGTTTGGAGTGGCTTAAAAAGCTGAAATGTTTATTATTATTATTTTTATGAATGAAAACATTGAAATGACAAATATGTAATATAAATAAATATTTATAATTATCATATTAAAATAACAATGTTAAAAGTTTAAATAATAGACAAAAATAGATATTTACTACTTTACAAAAAAATAAAATATTATTTTAATAAATATTATAAATTAATTAATATAATTAATAGAAATGACACTAAATGCGAATTATAAAACTAAACGATAAATACTCTGTGTAAAATGGTGCTTTTTAAAAGTATGTTTTTGATTTTTATTAATAAAAAAAATATAATTACAACAAGTTTTACTGTTATTAGGTGATTTTTTAACCGTCATCAAAATTTCCCAATACCAAAATAATGCATTTTAGTAAAAAAAAAAAAGAGAAGATGTAACGTCAGTAGCTCTGCATAAACGCGGTTATAAATTTTTAAAAAACAACTTGTTTTACCAATAAAAAGTCTACAAATTTAAATCATTTATAATTTTGCGGTTATTTGATTTTATTTAATAACAACTTTTGCATTTATTAAATAGTAATTTATTTATAATTAATTTTCAATGTACATATAATGTGGTGTTTGTTCTATTTATTAGAAAATATTAATTAATTATTTGCCATATTTAAAAGGACTTGTCAAAAAAATAAATAAATAAATAATGAATTTTCGAGAGTATAATACAACTACTTAGGACGTTAATTATTATTATTTCTGTTATTAGAAAGTCTTTATAATTAATTAAAAAACCAAATAAAAAATATATAATAGAAATAAAATTTTAGCTATAAAATTGCCTGTAGCAATAAGAAATAAAAAAATAAAATAAAGAAACAACTTAGTAGCCTTAACTTAATTAAACTATACGCATTCTATTTTAATATCTTGATTTTTCGTTTTATTGCCACAATCGTCATTACAATTAATAATATAATAATAATTATTAATAAAAGTTCGCTATAATTTACGTAATATTTAATACCCAGCCAAATGTATTATTGAACTATATATATATATTTTGCAAATAAAATATTGGTCATTCATATATAGAAATTTTCTGATTATATTACAAAAATATTTTATTGAATTATTCACTGGCATATTTTCAATTAAAATATTTAAAAACATATTTAGTCATTATGAATTATTTTATAATTAAAAAATATAAAACAAATTATATATATATATTTGTTTTTCCTTCTGCCTTTTAAATAAATAAATAAATAAAATAAAATATTCAAATAATAACATCAATAAGCATAATACAAGCAACGAAATAAATTAAAAAAAAGTATTTATAATTATTTATTAATAATGGTATAAACGTAAAAACATTTTAACACCTTGTAAATAAAATAAATTAATATTTTTTTTTTTTTTTATTTTCCCTGCGTTCATAATTATCATTGATAGTATGTGACAAGTAATTTTCTAAAATTAATTATTAATTACTTATTATTATGATTTACGTGAAACATTTAATTATTATTTAACTTTGTGTTTTTTATTTTTACATTTCATTTAATATTAGAAATGTTTTTATTAACTTTTTTACTGCTAAATTATATACAATTATAGAATTTTTAATTCCGTGATATAAGCGTAAGTCATTTTAAAATAAATAAATACTTTTCAAGGGTATTGCTATAATCAAATAAGATTATTACAATAGGTATAAAAAAAATATACCAATAATAATAATAATAAACAAACAAAGTAACTTCTTTTGCATATAACTTTGTTGTTTATCACAAACTAAGTACCTCCAAAGTTAACCACTTATAAATAGGAAATAATACAGAATCCAGAATAATAAACAGAAAAAAAAACCGGAATATTTGATAATTAAAAATCACAAAACAAAAATCTTTATGAGCATTTTATTTGTTAATAAATTTGTTTATTATTTTATTACCAATAAACTTATAAATCATTTGTTTCAAGTAATTAAAAACATAAATATGATAAACCAAAAAAAAAATAAAATAAAAACGAACTGAACTCTCAAGGATGAAAATTTATTTATTATTTTGTTTTTTACTTGGACTAGCACATGTGTATGAAGAACAAAACAAAAACAAAAGAGTAATAATAAGCCGAAAATTCTTGGTTTTTTTTTTGGGACAAAATAACGTAACACCCACTTATTATTTAAAGGTTATCTGGAGATTTAAAATATTTTTTTTTTTCAGTCAGGTAAATTTAATCCTATAAAAATTAACTGCAACAATTAAATAACAAATAAATAATAAATTATAATATAGAAAGAGAATTTTTAATTTAAACAAAATGGCAAATCGGGGAATACTACTGAGAATACTGAGTCATATAACTTAAATATAAATAATAAATACTAATTTTATTGAGCTTACTAAAGCTTATTAAACACATTCTCACTTATAATCACTGTATCGATTGTTCTATAGTTAAACAAGTTAAGCTTTATATTTACTTATTTAAACAATCAGAAATAAAAAGCAAAAGAAAAAGAATTTTCCAAAAGAGAGGAGAATTAAACTTACTTTTTTTCTATTTAAAGCATATTTGTGTTATTATTTTCTATTTTCTATTTTTATTATAAACACCAATCATATGTTATTTACATATTTTTATTTTCCCTAATCATATTTACAATTAGTTTATATATTGTATTCGGGTATTTGTGTTTTTCTTTTATTGATAAATATAACTCTCTGCTTTTACGTTTATTATGATTGTTGCCTGTTGTAGTTGTTGTTGTTGATTTTTATTTTTATTTTTTTACTACAAAAAACAAAATCAACAACAAAAGAAAATAATAAAAATAAAAAACAACAACAACTACAATATGGAATTTTTATGTTTTTTGAGTAGAAAAATCAACTACCGATGAAAGCTTTAACTCAGTTGTTACTAAAACGTTGTGAAAGCTACATCAAAAAATCATAAATAAATAATAATTAATTAAAAATAATATATTTAGTGTTTGTTTGTAGAATAAAAAAAAAAAAAGAAAAAAACAAAATTAATTAATTAATGATTGTTTAAGGAAAAATTCTTAAAGGAAAATTAAGTGTAAGTTTTCCTTCCTATTTTTTTTTAATTATTGATTTGTTTATTTAATTTATAAGAATAAAATTATAATTTTTTTAATATTAATATTTTAATTGAAAATTACTGAAAAAGTGTTACTTTCAAAGGGATATCAGTGATTTATATAAATATTTTTTCAATGCGTCGTATATATTTAAAAACAAAAAATTAATTAATTATTGTAATTGTGCAAAAAAAAAAATAATAATAAATAAATGCAAAATTATAAAATAAAATTAAATAAATTTTATTTATGGTGATACAACCTACAATATCGAGTTTTTAATTTTTTATACAAATTTCAAATTTAATTAAATAATCATTTCTTTCACCTACGTGAAAATGGTTTTATTTTGTTTTGTTTTGTTTTTAATATAAATAAGAAAATTAAAGAAATCCTAAAATCAAAGAGTTACCAAACAGAAAAGTTAATCAATTAATATTAATTAACATAATGAAAGAGTATAATCTATCACCTTAAATAGGTTAAATAATTTTAGTTTTACCAAAAATAAATAACGTTTTTTCGTTTATTTATAATTTTCGTTAAATTATTTAACACAATAGCACGTGCTGTTGTTACATTGCATTATTATAATTAATTTTTCTACTTTGCTTAATTATTAAAAAGTTGTTTTATTATGGAAAATTCCAATTCAATAATTAAATAATTATGTGTTAATGTAATTCAGTTGGGAACAAATTCTTTAAATATTCAATCAATAAATTACATATTAATGAAAAAAAAAACCAGAATTAATTCAAGAAAAGCCAAGAAAACAGTCATGCAGAAATTTTTGTGCAGAAAAAAAATAATTCATTAATTAAATAGAAATAATTAATTAAATATCTATTTTATTCTATAATATTCTTGATTAATTTATTTTTATTTATCAAATATTCTCGATTATAAACAGAAAATATGAAATATTTTTATTTAAAATAAATATTTATGTGTTGACTAATTTTTGTATTAATTTTATTCTCTGTTTACCATTAGTTTTGTGTGGTTATTTATGTATAGTTATAAAGCAGATAAAAAACTAAATAGAAAATGATCAAATTAAAGCAAATGTTGATTACTATCTTTAATTAATTTAATTGAAAATGATGGAAAAATTTTTATTGATTTTCATTTTATTTATTTATTATTGCTTAAAATACCTAACCTTTCCTAAGAATTTATTTATTAAATAAAATAAAATAGTAAATCAATAATTGAATATAATAAATTTATTAATTAATTAAATAAAATACTAAAATATACAATAATAAAGGAAATAAATTTATTCTTATTAATTAATAATTATTTTACCTGTAAAAATTATTATTAAAAATAATTACACCCTTTTGACGAGTACAGCAAATTGCTTATTATTTTTATTTTTTTTTAATTTTTCTCAAGTATATTTAAGTTTTATGCAATATTAGCTAAGAAAATTTATTTACATTGAAAATTATAGTGATTTGATGTAATTTTATTGCAAAAAACGAAGCAGTGATAATTTATTAAAAGAAAAACTATTTTATATTTTTTTGACCCTGACAATAATATTATTTTCGCTTTATCAATACAAATTAAAATTTATTTTTATTTTATTTTTTAATTAATATAAAATTTAGATTTAAAATAATAATAATAATATTTTTTTCCGGATTTTTATGATAATTTTAAGGTTAATATCTGGTTTCAATGTGAAGATTACCTGCATAAAGCTTTCTTTGTTTGCGAATAAATATTTTTATTTAAATTATTCTAAACGTGTTTCATTTATTTTATTTTTATTTATTTAAAATAACAGAAATTTATGCTTAAAAATTCGGTAAAACTGTAATTCGGTGTTTGAAGATTAAATTTAGCACAAAATAAATTTATATAACACAAGCAGTAAAGTTTGTCAATAGATTGTTTGTATAACTAGCTTGTATTATGATTTTTGCATCCCTTGTATCAACTAAAAATGGCATATTAATCAATAATATATTTTCTTATAAACAAATATTATCATCTAATAAAATAATCGATCTTTTTATTATCATATTATAAGCAAGCATAAACCAAAGCAACCATATACAAAGGCATAATAAAGTCTAATATCTATAAATAAATTAAAAAATAAATAGTAATTAGATGTCTCCAGACGAGAAAGTTATTTTTAGTAAATAAATAGAAATAGAAATATATTTATATATCAATTATAAAATTACAAAATTACTTTTTTTTAAAATTTTGCAAATATAGAAGCAAATATATATATATATATATATATTTATTTTTGATCTCAATTTGTGTATTAATGGTATAAAATTATCAAGTATGTTTCAATGATTTTTAGATCTTGTGCTTTTATTTTATAACTTGTTACAACGAGTTTTTATAATGCGGTTATTATTATTATTATTTTATTATTATTAATTTAATTATATCTTTATTTTTTATATATTTATATATAAATAAATATATAAATGTGTTATTAGTGTTTTTCTGGTTAACCAGCTTTTAAACTGCGTCAGCATTTTTTTTTTTGATTGTAAAATTGTAAATCATTTGTCAATTTTGTTACTATTAATGAACAATTTTATTCAATTAAAATAAATAAATAAATAAAAATCTTATTTATATCATTTAATAGCAATTTTAAATTCGATTTTATATATATTTTTTATTATAAAATATATGACCACAGTCCTTGATTTAAGTTTATAATGGTTAATCAATTTGTTTTTATATATATATAAATATTTTTTATAAATCACCGTTTTCACGTGATTTTTACGTAGAATTTATTAATGCTGTATTTTCCGTTGTATGTTTGTTTATTATCGTACGACAAATAAAGGACGAGATATACTAACAACAATATAATATATAAGAAAAGTATTTACTTATTGAAGATACATTGTATTGTTCTTTAAATAGCACATTCTTTCGAGATAAAAATAAGAAAATCTCTACCTCTTACTTACTTGTATTCAAGTTTAGTTTGTTATTTATGGATTATTTTAGTTTACCTTTTCTTTATACTACCTTTGACACTATAAAAATAGAAATGTCTTCCTTATCAACGTTAAATCCCCTAAAAAAAAACCCTAAATCAAGCACAATAAATATTTAATTAAATCTAACAAAGGATTTATCGTCCTTTGTATCGTAGTTTGCATAGAATTATATAACCTAAAAAGAAAAATAATAAGAAACACCTACAATAAAAATGTTTTTGTAATAAAATTAAAAATTTATATAACATTTATTTATTTATAAGTATTCAATAACAAATTATCATTTAAAAATGATTGCAAAAATTATTATTTGTTTTTCTAAACAATAATTAATTATTTTACTGTACATATTTAATTTAACTCAAATCATTAAAAATAAAAAATTTAATTTTCACATGCTTTTAAGTAAATATAAAATAATTAATTAATTTAGAAAATAGTAAGAAAAACGAAACATTATTATATTTTTAAGAATTAATTTATTTTCTAAATTAATTTTATATATTGTAATACTATCCGACGGTAATAATTAGTTATTCTGATTGAATGACACGAAATATGATAACTATTACTATTATTTTTTTATTTTTTAAATTAAAAATAATTAAAGAAAAACACATTAATTACATGTAATGCATAATAATGTAAAAGAAGAAAAATAATAATTAATTAAATTTAATAATTGATTAAAATAACTTCAAGCGCATTTGTAATGAAAATTACTGGGAGAATTTTTTAATCAAAAAATTTAAATTATACAAAAAGAAAATTTATTTAAATATTAATGTTTTGAATCAAATTAGTGTGATAAAATTTTTTTTTTGTATTAATAATAAATAAATAAATTATAAAGTTTTGTTGTTAATTTTAAGAATAAGTTTTAATGCAGGTGAGAGCTTTTGAATTTATAATGGTATTACTTACACTTGTTATAAGATATTATGATTATTAAAAATAATATCATCGACGTAATGACAATAGCAGATAATTAATACAATCTCTTGATTGAATCTAAATGAGCAGAATTTATTCTAAAAGTGCTGTAATTTAAATAAAACATTATGAGCAAGTGTATTGGCGAAAAAAGCATGTTTATACCGATTATTGAATATTTTTAATAAAATGCTATAGTTATAGTACCGGCAATTCAGTTTTTATGCGAATTTATTTTATGGGATTTTTCTATACGATTTTTATTCGAGTATTTTTATATGATATTTTTGTGGGAATTTCCGGATTTATGTGGTTTTTCTTTAATTCTTGTAAAAAATACGAGCAATACTCATTGTATTTTGGTCTGTTGCCGCATTTATTCGAAATTCGTGAAGTTTTCAAAGTTAGTAGCTTAGATGTTTGCTTTTTAATGATTCGGAGTTAAGTTATTGATTTGATTCTTTTTAATTCATTCTGTCTTCAAAAAACGTTTCTACCAAATCAATTTAGATTATGTTTATTTTTATACGATTTTTTGGCTATTTCTTTGATTTTATGCGCTTTCGATAAACGTAGAACGTTTCAGTCGTAGATTCAGTCGTAAGTCGTGCTTTTTTATGCGAATTTTTTACTGCGTTTTGCTACGGAACGTATCTACCACATAAGAATTGACTATATATAGCAGTGTTGGCGAACCTTTTTGGGAAGTGGGTTAAATTTTGTTAATTATTTCTTATCAGCACTAGTTCGTGGGTCACAAAACCAGTGATCTCTATGCAAAGGGTAGGGATTAGGCTCAAATTCGGTATTTATGCGTTTAACGCATTTTTCAGTTACTTCATTGCTAAGTTTATTTCTCTTGAAAGATTTTACAAAATTCATTGAAGAAAACAGTTTTTCATATGAATATGTAGACCCGAATGTCGTTAATAGAGCATTTGCAAGTTTCTTCATTGATACAAAATTAATTGGTATGAAAACCCATACGTTAAATTTAGTATTTTTAATTTTAAGTGTGTGATCATTATTATCTGCACTATTTTTGGACATTTTTGCTTCTACTTCGGAAATCGAGATTGGGTCATTTAAAAGCCTGTGTGGGCCAGTGTGCGATCCGCGGGCCATAGGTTTGCCATCAGTGATTTATAGTAATATATAGTGAAATTGTACAAGAAACAATTCAAAGATTATATTATAACTGAAATACACCAATCATATTACTAAAAAAAATCTATTTTTTATGATTATTAAAAGGAAATACATTATTTATTGCTTTTTTATTGTATATAATTTCAATATTATAAAATTTGAACAAAACATAAATAAATTTGTTTTAATTAAAAAAAAAATAATAATAGAAAACAATAACAATGAAATATAAATGTTATTGAATGATAATAAATAATCACGAGGCACACGATGCGTTTAATAGTATTATTTATATATTTTTTATTCATAAATATTAATAATAAAATTAATGTAAATTTATTAATAATTTCGTTCTCAATAAATTTAAATTTATTTTATTAATAAATATATATAAATTATTAATAATAATAAAAAAAAATCAAATTGCTACCGGATTGACTTGATTTCATTTTCTGTATTTAAATTGAATTAAATTTAAATCAAAAATAAAACTGAGAAACATAAATATTACATTGCGTTGCGGTATTTTTAATAAAGAAATTTTATATTTATAGTATAAAACAGGTGTTTTTTCATCAGTTTACGTCTAATATTACAACAATTTATAAAATTAATGATACTGTTAAAGTTATGGAAACTCATAGAGAATAAAAAATAATAATAATAAATAAGCATCATTATTACAGAGTGTTATATACAGTTTCCACATATGTATAAAAAGTCGGTACTTCATACAATACGTTATTTTCCAGAGTTTTCTTGTTATTAATATATATTTTCACTAACAAGAAATATAATAAACATGATCGATATCAATATTTTTTATTATGATTATTATTATCTTTTAACATTTAAGTTTATTTATTATATTTTCGTTTAACGAATAAAACAAGTTATGTTTTTTTATTTCTCTTTTCATAAATTTATTTTTTTTTATTGATTTCCGACATTTAAAAGCACAAAATTATAATTCACTTTGAAAATAGTTTTTATCCCAAAAGTTAAAATAAAACGAAAAGATAAATCTGTTTAAAATTATAAAAATAAACAGATACTTATCATTCGATTAGTCATGGTATTACCTCATCATATTATAAGCAAACAAACGTTAAGAACTTGATTATTATTTGCTGAAAATTTATTTAACTCAAAGTTTTAAAAAGCTGCTTTATTCAAATTAAAAACCAGAATTTTGTAGAGCTTATCAATATACTAATAACACTTGTTATATTGAAGAACAAAAGTACTACGTGTGCCAAGTGTGTGTAACAAAGTGAAAAATATTTTTTTTTATAATTAAATTGACATATTTAGGAATTACGACGAGAAGTCGACCTGTGAATAGCTTTGAGAATATAAGATGTTTGTGGACATTTGTTTTAAAGAATTGGATATTAAAATTGATCTGGGAACGCACACGCTGGTACAGCGTTCCACTTCTTTGCTTTACGAGTAAATAAATCATTTTGGAACTTCAATGTTCACACCGTACTTAAAGTTACTGCCCGACCGTGGGTGGTAGTTAAAGCTTTTGTTTCTCGTACTCGTTTTTCGTACGAAGGCATTATTTCGGAGACCTTTTTGAAACAATGGTCGTAACTATTTTTGTTAAAAATTGTGAAGTCCGCTACGTCCCTAATTTATCAGTGATTTCGGGATTGTTTATTAATCGTATTCCCCGATTTTGTACCCTATCGTATAAATATAAGGTGGTCTTCGCCGCAGCGCCCCATACATGACATATTCAATACACGGCCGTATGAAAGATTTATATAAGAGGCAGATATTAGAAAAAATAATAACTTCTACAGCTTATATGTACATATTTCGTAAAAAAAAATAAATTTTAATCAAATTAAATAACAATAAAGAGCACAAATGTACACAACTTTAATCACGTTTCAATTGTATTGCTTGAATATTTTATTTACATATTTATTTTACTTTAATCATATATATATATAAATAATTGTAATGTAAATTAATTAAATCAGGTGTCTTTTCTGTATAATCAACTAATGCTTTTATATAAGTAAATAACTAATTATTTATTTTAAAAATTCACGTGATTTTATTTCTTTATTTTTTTTTTTTTTGTTGACTTGAATTAATTTAATTAAATAATTTATTGCAAAAAAATAAAAGCATACAGCTGACACAATTATTGTTTTTTTTGTTTTAAAGTTTACTTACTTTTTCTTTCTTTACATAATTGAAATTAAAAATAAATATATAAATATTTGTTTATTTATTTGCATTATAAAAATTTATACAAAATTTAATAAAAACTTTATTTTATTTATTTATTAGTTTTCAACATTGAACTTGACTTGGTGTACATTATAGTATTAATAATCTCATATAACCATAACCATAATTGTGGTAGACGCCAGTCAACCTTGTTGTGCTTTTGTTATAAATAAATATAAAATACTTTTACTACTACTTGTTTTATGTGTTTTTATTTATTATTTTTCCTTCATTTTTCTGTTATAATGCGTAACATTAAAATTGCAAAGAGAAAAACAGCAACAATAACAAAAAAAAATAATAAAGAAGAAAATCCTTGATAAAAGAATTTATTACAAAAAAAAAATAAAATAATCATAAATAAAGTAAATTACATAGAAAAAAATAAATAAATAAAAACAATTACATTAATTTTAAATGTGGTTAACATTACATAACACTTTTTTTTTATTCTATGTTTTCTTATTTATTATTAATTCATTATTTATGCTTATTATTAATTATTATTTTCTTAACATTTATTGCTTGTCTGTGTTGGTTTTTTTTTATCCAAACTTCTACTATTTTTCAATAAAATTTAAAGTTTAAAGTAGTTTTTTTGTCATTTAATTTTTTAATTTATTTAACATTTTATGTTGAATCCGGAAATGAAATATTGTTTTTTGTATCTTAAATGTTATTTAATTATGAGAATTTTTTTATTTCACTTTTTTTCGTTTTTCTCATTTTTATAAAAGAAAAAATGAATTATTTATATTATTTAGCCTTTGTTTAGATTAATTTACTTTAATTTTAATTAAAAATGTAAATGAAGAATTCTTATCTTAAATTGTGAGATTATAAATCATAATCAAAGAAAAAACAATGAATCATTTATAAGAAAGAAAGAAAAAAATATACCGACTTTGAATTAGTATTTTTTTTTGTATTATTTCTATTTATTTAATCTATTTGTGTATTCATTCATTTATCTCATTCTTTAGTTATAAAAATTATTATTTATTCTGTTTATTTGCTAAAAACTGAATGACAATTGACTACTGATGGTTATTTTAGGTCATTATCTCCAAAAATATATAATAAATAAGATAGGGAGATTCTGTAAAAGCAAAAATAAAAGGGAGAATATTAATAAGAAATCATCAAAAAATAATATGACATAAAACATACTAATTTATAAAATTAATTCCTTATTTTTCTATAAAACAATCTCTTATTATAATCATCATAATTGCACTAATTAACTTAATTAGATAATTAAGTAATAATTTTTATAATTAAAAAAATAAAAAAACTATAACATATTATTAGCTAAAACAATACGTGTCGTCATTATATATCTATTTATTAAATAATATTTTAATTTGTTTATAAAATAATCAACCACTGTTTATACTTAATTAAATTTTTAATTCGTTAATTAATTACAATTTAATAACTGTAAGAGAAAAAAAAAATAATAAATTTATTTTTAATTATTTATTATTCTGCTCATTATAATAGTTCTTTACTTTCATTTTAGTATTTTTAATTAATTATTTTACTGTAAATTTTATATAAAAACAGAATAGACAAACAGAATTTTATTATATATTATTAAAGTCAGTGTTAATCACAATCAGCAACTGTTTTGATTTCTAAAGAGACATAATTGTGAGATTAGTTTAAGTTATTTGGTAAATCTATTATAATAATAAAAAAATAAGAAAACAATTCTAGATTTTACTGATAATTTATTTATTTTCATAAAAGACAAAAATACTCGCATTTATATTTTTCTGCAGAAAATAATAACCTTTTTTGACCAGCTAAGTACAAAATAAAAAAAATAACAAAAAGAGTGTGTGACCTTCTAAAGAGCACATTCACTTGACCGCTAAAAATTCAATGCGAACAGAAAACACTTTTGTTTTGACTTAAGAAAAACTAAAAATGCCAAATTTGCCAAGTGATTGAGTTGTTTTATATTTATTTATTCTAAAGCTCTTCGGTTTTTTTTTTGCCTTTTTGAATAAAAATACAAAATAATAATAATATCTGCGAAACAAGTTTTTTATTAAATTTATTTCGCCAAATTATTAAGAGATTAAAAGTTTTTCTTCTTAAAATAAAAGAAGCTTTTTTTTCTGTATAACACAAGTGTTTATACTTTGCATGTTTTTTGTAATAAAAAAATATACACTTAAAGCTTTTTATAATTTTTATATTATTTTATTTTTATCAAAATTAAAAAAAATAATTTATTCATAAAAATTAGAAATAAATTTTTATTTTTATTTTTTATTACAACACGATTTTTTTTTTTAATTGATTTTCGTTACTTAACCATTATATTGTATTAATGCTAATAATAATAATAATAATAATAATAATTATATTCTTACTTTTTTGATTATTATAATAATAATTATAATTATTACTTTGCTTTTTTATAATAAAAATTAAATAATAACATAATTCTTAATATTATTATTATTTAATTATATTTTTAAGCAAATATTTATGCTTCCGTTTCTATTATTTATTTATAAAGTTTATGTTTATTTTACATAATTTCATATTATTTTATTTTTTGCTTTTTATGTTTTTATGCTTTTTTATTATTAAATTTTCTTTATAAAAACATAAAGTGTGTTTGTGCTTTATATATTTTTTTTTTGTATTTCACTTTACACTTTATTATGCAAAAACAAGACATCAAGGTCGTGAAAATGAAATATGTTTTAAAGAATTTTTTATATTATTTGTAGCGAGTTTTTTTTTTCTTCTTATTTTATCAAGAAAATAAATAAAAAAATATCTACTAAT
The DNA here is from genome assembly GCA_963942525.1 of Ptychoptera contaminata. NCBI lineage: Eukaryota > Metazoa > Arthropoda > Insecta > Diptera > Ptychopteridae > Ptychoptera > Ptychoptera contaminata. The sequence continues at coordinate 40,421,282 of OZ012637.1, read as the reverse complement.
TATGTATTAAAAGTTATTTACACAAAATTGATTAAATAGCAAAGCATAAATATTTGTTTAAAGTTTGCACATTCTATAGTTTACTTGGAAGTAAATTATTGATAATATTTGTGGTAAAATCAGTGTAAAAGGGTCATAATAATAGTAAATAAATGCTTAGCAAACAAAACCATAGATTGTTCTTTATGACAATATATAATATGCTTTATCAGATGATTCATACACTCTATGCGATTTAAATTCGTTATAAAAACTTGTTTCAGAATATTTCTACATCATAATTAATTAAAATTTATTTGCGTATTATTAATTATTTCAATAAATGACGTCATATATAGTTTAAAAATTAAATTTCCTTATTTATTACGTATCAGATAATAATTATTTGCATAAAATTAATAATAATATTTTAATCAACAACATAAGATAGATAAAAGTTGTTAACCTAGGCACAAAAATTTAAATGAATACCTTAAGAAAAAAATAAATAAAATCAGAGTAGGTTGTCATTTATAACGTCATTAAACAGCTTTTTTATATTATTATTATTATTACTTATCAAAAACGACGTAATAAAAGTAAGAAAAGAAAAAATCACCTCCACTGTCGTCCACCTGTTGTACTCATGAAAGTGTTTTTATTTATTAATATTTTGATATAAAAAGAAAATGTGTTGAAAAATAGTTTATTAGTTAGTAATTAACTTTGAATAAAGTAATAAAAATAATTTTATATCACTATTATTTATTTGCATACATATTAATTACAATTAAATCATAAAAATTAATAAAGTATATTTACTAATTAATTTAAAATAAAAATAAATAATATTTAATTTTCTTTTTATTTTACTTTATTTACAGATATCAGTAACTAAAAGCTTGACGTGATACAATTTTAGTTGCGAATTATAACAAATAAAATAAACATAATGAAGTTACCCGGAAGTGTAGATGGTTCATATGTAAATGATGCTCTGCATTGTTCATCAATAGATATAACAATACCTAACAATGAACCGCACGGTGGTTTAAGAGGATCAAATGAGTTTATATGTAAGTTAATTAATAGTAATTAGTATTGTTTTAATAAATAACTAATCAATTATTTATGCAACGATTATTTTATGAATAATTTCATGCACTTTTCTTTTAGTTTTTATTATAAATATACATGAAATCGATGAGATTAAAATTTATTATTATTATAAATTGTAATTTTATTTAATTTCACTTTGTAATTTTGTTTAAATTGCAAAATTTAGATTAAATATTGTTTTTTAATAGTTTAATTTGATTTTAATTTAATTTAACTCGTTTCATATTAGTCATATATGTAATATTTTTTTCTTTTTACATAAATGTATTTTCCCTTATATGGGATTTTTTTATTGTCTTAAAAAACCAAAGTTATCAATAATTTAATTAAGAAAAATAATAATTATCACAATAATAATACTAAAGTTGCATTCATTATATTGTTTTATATTTAAATTTAACTGAATAATTCATTAAAAAATATTTAATTAATGCATTTTCATTTTTATATTTTAATCCAGTCATAATTTATTAATTATACAGAATTTCTAATGTTTTTTCTTCTATTATTAAAAACAAAGTAAAAAAAATTTATTTCTCAATTTCTTTTTATTCATTTAACAGTAACTGAAAATGGTAAAAAAGTTGCACCAAATAACAGAGTACAAGAAATGCAAGCATGGGTTAAACGGAAAAGCAATAGTGCATTTTCAAAAAAGATGCTATACAAACGGTTACCTATATTACGCTGGCTACCACAGTGAGTTTTCTCTTATTTACAGAAAAACACTTCAACAAAAATATTAACTATTTTCTATATTCTTTAGATATAATACCACAGATGCTGTTGGTGATTTAGTTGCAGGGTTAACTGTCGGTTTGACGGTGATTCCTCAAGCTTTAGCCTATTCTGGTATAGCTGGACTTCCGGCAGCGGTAAATAAATATATATTTTTTGATAAATTAAATAAAATTTTTATTAATTATTTTTTATTATTTATGTTTTAGTATGGTCTATATGGATCATTTATGGGATGTTTTATGTATATAATATTTGGAAGTTGCAAAGACGTACCGATTGGACCAACTGCTATATCTGCATTGTTAACATTCCAAACGGCAGGCGGTAGTTGGCACAGAGCCGTTCTACTAGCATTTACATCTGGTGTTATTGAACTTTTAATGGGAATATTTGGTTTAGGATTTCTAGTGGATTTTGTCTCGGGTCCTGTATCATCTGGCTTTACGTCAGCTGTTAGCTTGATTATTGTTACGTCGCAAGTCAAAGATATATTAGGCATAACAGCAAAAGGATCAACATTTGTGCTCATGTGGCGCTCTATTTTCAGTGATATACATAATACTAGAGCCTGGGATACGATATTGGGATTTACTTGCATCGCTGTTCTTCTTATAATGAGAGTAAGTAATAGTCGTTTCACTCCGCGTATATTTATTTATCTTATTTTTGATTTCGCATTATAGATTATTGCAAAATTAAAGATTGGTCCAGACGACGATGAATTAAAATCGAAAAAACATAATTTCATAAATAAATCCTTATGGTTGATTGGAACAGCAAGAAATGCTATTTTGGTAATTGTGTGCGGTGCAATTGGTTATGTTTTTGAAAGTGGAGCGGGTGCACCTTTTAAACTGATTGGGGCTATACCACCAGGTCTACCGGCGGTACAATTACCACCATTCTCAATACCAGCAAATGAAAGTTTATCAGGCAATGATGAATCCTTTGGCGATATGGTAGCAAGTATGGGATCAGGAATAATTGTCGTTCCATTAATTGCACTAATGGAAAATATAGCAATTTGTAAAGCTTTTGGTAATTATTTATTAATTTTGCAAGATAAAAATTATATTTTATTCTAATCAAATTTATAAATTTTTTCAGCAAATGGCAAAACCGTTGACGCAACACAAGAATTGATAGCGATTGGTTTCGCAAACATTGCCAATTCATTTGTACAAGGTTTTCCAGTAACAGGATCCCTTAGTCGTAGCGCGGTTAACAACAATAGTGGCGTAAGAACACCATTAGGATGTCTTTACACAGGTAAAATATTGTTTAAGTTATAAATTTAAATAAATTAATTTTATTATTATTTTGTTTAGGCGCCCTTGTATTATTGGCTCTATTGTTCTTCACCCCATATTTCTACTTCATACCGAAAGCTGCGTTAGCAGCTATTATAATTGCTGCCGTTGTATTTATGGTCGAAATAAAGGTTGTTAAACCTATGTGGCGTTCGAAAAGTAATTTCTTATTAAATTTTCATGAAATAACAAATTTATTAATTTAATTATTAATTTATATTTCAGAAAGTGATTTAATTCCCGGAATTGGAACTTTCATAGCATGTCTTGCGTTACCGTTGGAAATTGGCATTCTTTTTGGTATTGGTTTAAATATGGTTTTCATTTTGTATCATGCAGCCAGACCAAAAATCTCTGTTGAAACTTTGACGGTAATTATCAAGTTTTATCGCTTTGAAAAAAGTTCATTCGTTTTTAATCTTGATTATTTTATTTTTCTAGACAAGAGGTGGTGTTGAATATTTGATAATAACTCCAGACCGTTGTTTAATCTTCCCATCCGTTGATTATGTTCGCAACCTTGTGACAAAGCACTCAATGAAGAAAAATCTACCAATTGTTATCGATTGTTCGCATATCTATGGTGCTGATTATACAGCAGCAACAGTTATTGAAAGTTTAACAAATGATTTTGCGAAACGATCTCAACCGTTATTCTTCTACAATTTAAAACCAAGCGTGTGTGCTATATTCGAGGGTTTATCACCGGCAGACTTTACAGTTTATTATCGTGAAGAAGTTTTAGATGATTTATTAAATGAAACATCATTTAAACCAAAAGAACAAATTACTGTGTAGATTAATTTATTTGTAGTTTAATTTACGTTAGATTTTACTTTGTTTTTAAGTACTTATAATGCAAAATTGCAATTCAATAGGAATAGTGTTTAAGTTTTGTAATAGCATTTTTATTAGTTTACCAATTTTATTTGTTTTTTTCTTAATTATTTAGTTAAACGAATAAGTAATTATTTTTTTGTCTTGTATTTATAAGTGCCTTACAGGAATATTATTAATTTTTTGTTTATTATTTAACATAGCCAAGAAATTATAAACGTTTATTACATAAACGAATTTGTATAAATATTTTTACTACAAAATTACACAGAGTAAGGAAATTTTTCATTTAATTTTATTATTTTTATAATAAAGAAATACAAAAATTTTAAATATGTAATGTGCTATGTAAAAAAGTACTTAATATATTTAATAAAATGTAATATAAGCAAATGAGAAATATATATAAAACTGTGATAAAGTAACATAAATTGTTTTAATTTAATTATATTATTTATTATTCCAGTTTCGTTGATATTGTTAATGAATAACCGTTTAAGATTTGTTATCGATCAAAGACACATAACTCGTATCAAATAGCCTGGACACTTAAATGATTTACAATCCATTGGTTAAAACATTGGATTTCATTTTGTGGATTATATATTTGTTTCTTTAAATGAAAAATTTAAGATAAAATTAAATAGGTAATTGATAAAATAAAAATAATTTATTATAATAAATAAAAGAAAAAACATATAAATCTTATGCATAATACAAATTAATAAATATTCATTTTAAACATACAAATACGAATCAAATTCGAAGATAATAAATTTCCATAAAGAAAATTATTATTTATTAATAAACTACAATCAATTAAGTACATTTGTGCGTATCATTGCATTTTTATAATAAATATATGTATATGGTATTGTTAAATAATCAAAGGCACATTAATTTAAAATTAAATAAATATAAAATCGCTTAATTGCAATCAGAATATGCAAATAATAAAGAATTCACGTGCTGTCTGTAAATACATAAATTAAATGTAAATGTGTGAAAATTTTTGTTTATTTAGCATTATTTCATGCAATCAATACTATCACATAGTTTTTTATTGATTACAGTGGTAAAAATAAAAGTTCCTTTTTTTTGTGTAACCATTAAATCCAAAGTTCAGTTAACTAACATATTATAACCAACTAACAACGTGGTATTAAATATTTTTTAACTTAAAATAAATACTTTAATAAATTTTAATTAACAAGAATATAATTAAATTAATAAAAACTCCAAAACTAATTTTATGGTTATAAATTATAATATTTGTTTAGAAATTGAAAAACAAATAAAACTAGAAAAAAAAATTCAATTCAGATTGAGTTAGTATTGTATTTGATAGTCTACTTACAGGTAATAACCCATGAACTGTCAAAATGTACATATGTTCATGCTTTTTTATTAATCAAAATTAAATTATTTATTTTTGTATGAATTAACATTGTTATTTATTAAATTAAAACTTTATTTTATTGTTAATTATTAATAGTATATTTAGACAAAAAAAAAAAACCAAAAATTTTCATTAAAAAATATTCTTTGCAATTTAATAAAACTATCAGTTTCTTTGACCATTCATTATGTAATTGTACATTTTTATATAGTATTTTTAATTAATTTGTTATTGAAAAATTGTTTTAATGTTAAGTAAATAGTAATAATAATAATAATAATAATATAAATAAAAATAATTCAGTGAATTAAATTTAATTTTGTGTTTTTGTGCATTTTTTCTATCATTTAATTTTTGTTTATATCATACATATTTTTGATGTAATCTCTGTAATTACAATGTATATAAATTAATTGCGTCACTAATTCTCTGATTATTTTCTTATATTATTTTAATGCTGGTATAAATAATTTAAATAACACTTGTTGCTACACAAATAAATAAATTTAATTAAAATAAAAGTGTAATAAAAAGATAATAATAATAAAAAAAAACAATTTCATTTATATATTACAGAATTAATAAATATCCATTTTACATTAATTTTCCCTAGTTTTACACAAAAAGTTCTTGTAAGATTTATATCACATTATTACACATTTTAATATTTAAATAAACATCATTTTGTAATCTTAAGCAAAAGTACACGTTCATTACACTTTGTGCAAACAAAAATTAAATCAAATAAGAAAATAAGATAGATTATTTTAAAATTATATTTCTCTTTACAGATATTATATTTATATAAATATTAACACACATAAATTAGATGAAACCACCGTTTAAACATCATTTTAATAAATATATTACTAAGCGAAACAGTTTATTAACAGCAGCTATATTATTAAACTGACTGACTGCATGAATACAATTAATTAAAGAAATATGTATTATTAACATAAAAATTAATCAGACAGTGTTTTTAATTTGTCTTTATATTTGTTTGCAATATTGTTTATGCTTATTTAAAAAGTAATAATAATAATGAGATAAGATATAAATAATAATTATTTATTATTATAACTAAACAATAAAGATGTGTTTAAAAAATTATTAATATTAACTACAGAATTAAAAAAAAAATAAATATAACTTATCATATATAAAAAAAATCCATAAAATACAGGTGAAAAAAAGCTATCATTTATTTTTTATAATTATTAAAAAAATTATAAAAATATTTTAACTATGGATGATAATTATGAAACAACCATCAATTTAGTTAATGATAAACAGTTAACTAGTAGTGATGTTAAAAACAAATTAAGGTAAATTTTACACAATTATTTTCTTTTCTTCTTTTTAAAAAATGTTAATTATTTTGCTTAAATATTTTGTTGTCTTGTACAGTCATTAAGTGAGGGAAATACGGTAAATGTTTGCTTATCATTGAGAAAAACCACTTTGCATTACATACAAAATTTATATGTTTTTATCCTTAAATAAATAAATTCTTATTAATAATTAAAATTTTAATTCAATTTAATGTAAAACATACATCAGTACACTACAAAAGGTAAAATTGTTTTTAATTTGGAAAGTATTTTATAAATATACGATTAGGTGAAAGTTATAACAATAAAAAAAACATACCTGGTTATCTTTTTGATTAAACAAAAGGATTTTACAGTAAAAAAACATTTATATTTTAATTACTTCAATCAGACGTTTTTTTTATTTAAACCTAATCTTATCTTAATTAAAAACAGTTTTACAAAGTATATAATAGAAGCAGGTGTATATTACAACTTTTTAATTGTATTTATTGTTATTTTTATCTCTCATTTTTTATAATTTTCTATAAATAATTCAATAATTATTTTTATTTTTTTAAGGCAAAATTATAATAAAGATTTTCCACAACAAAAGGATAATCAACAGCAGCAGCAACAACAACAGCAACAAACATCGCCACGTAATCAAACTAATTTAAAGGAAAAATTAAAAATAAATTTAAATGAAAATAGTTTACTATTAAATAATAATAATAAAATGCTTAAAAATATAAAGAAATATAAAAACTTTTACAATAATCGTAATATATATGTTGACCTATTATCAATATTATTTGGTATTGGCTCATGGATTAGTATAAACTCTATATATTTGCAATTACCATTGCTTGTTAATAAATTGCCAGAAGGATGGAATTTACCATCATTTTTAGTTGTTATTATACAATTTGGAAATATTGGACCAATTATATTAACGATAATACAGAAATTCTTAAAAAATAAATACTACGATGATATAATTATATATTTTATATTAATAATTGGTACAATATCAACAATATTGATATCATTCTTTTATGATATAACCGTTTATATATTTAATAGTGAACGAAGTTTAACATTATTTATATTAGTGTTTTTCTTATCAATTGTTGGTTGCACAAGTTCTGTATTATTTATGCCATATATGGGACGTTTTCGTGATATATACTTAATAACATATTTAATTGGTGAGGGTTTAAGCGGTTTCATACCAAGTATACTTACATTGATACAGGGAATTGGAGGTAATGCTGAATGCATACCAAATAATGTAACTGATATACCTGAATTTATAAAATATGTTCCATCACCGAAATTCGATACAAATATATTTTTTATAATAATATTCGTATTGATGATTGTAAGCACAATATCATTTATACTATTAAATAAATTAAAATTATGCAAAAATGAGTATGCAAATGTTATAATAAAAAATGGAAATAATTATAATTATACAACACCGTCATCGTCGACAACAACACCAGAAACATTGAATAAAGAGACTGATGAATTGGAGTTCGAGGAACAGAATGATAATAATAAAACTGAAATAAATATTGTTAATAAAGAGCAAAATGAACAGCATAACAATACAAAAATTATAAATAAAAAGAATTATATATTATTAATGCTATTAATGTGTTTAGTTTGTATGTTTGGCAATGGAATTTTTCCCAGCATACAATCTTACTCATGTTTACCATATGGCAATATATCTTACCATTTTACTGTTGCATTTAGTTCAATTGCAAATCCATTGGCATGCTTTTTAGCTGTATTTTTATCACATAAATCAATTAAAAATATTATTATATTAACAATAGTAGCTGGTTTTGTAGCTGTTTATACAATATTAACAGCAGTTTCTAGTCCTACACCACCTCTAGTAAATACAACAATTGGAGAAATATTAATTGTATGTTTTCAATTTATTAAATTAATATTTTAAAATTTATCTAATTAAATTATGTTATATTTTAAAGGTATCATCGTGGACATTTCTGGTTGGATTAATTAGTTACATAAAACTATCGATAACGACAATATTTCGTTATCAGGGTGGCAAATCACTGGTATGGATTGGTGGTATATCACAAATGGGTTCATTTATTGGTGCGATCACAATATTTTTCATTATAAATTATTCTCAAATATTTCAATCATATGAACCATGCTAGAATATGATAATATAGAAATTTATTATGTGTACACAAAAAATTATTGAATAATGTAGATAGTTTAATTTTAAAATAATTGCCATTATATAGTAATTATTACTATTATAATTTTAAAATTGAAAATATGTGTGATAGTAATTTTTTCTATCGTTCTTTTTTTTAAAAAAAATATTATTAGAAATAATATACAATGAATGTTTATGTAATAAAAAAATAAAAAACTTTTTTTAATAAAGCTTTTATAGATGAATATTGTACTTAGTATAAATAAATAAAATTTATAAAAAGAAATATATATATATATATATATATATATATATATATATATATATATATATATATTTTGTTATTAAACTGATTTTTTATCATCTTTTTAACAATTGGATATTTTATTTATTTTAATTTTCAAAGCATAAACAATTTTTTTTAAATATAAACATTAGATTATGTTTTTTGCATACAACTTACCAACGAATGTGTGAGTATTAACAGCAATATTTATCAAGTAAGAATTACAATTTTTGTGATTTAAATTATTTATTCGATAAAATTTTGAAATTTTATACATTAAATAATTACTTGCAAGTGTAAATAATTCCTTAAATATATATAAATGCACTCGATCAGTTGATATATTTTGGAAAAACACTGTATAATAAAAAATAAATATTTAACTCAAATAAAAAAAAAAAAGCATTAGTACATTTTCCAGTTTCATGTGACACTTGGATACATTTAGTTGTTTATAAATTTTCGTTCAGTTTAAATATTATACATTGAACAGCTGATCACAAATACGCAGTTCTATACATTCAAACAATTAAATATAAAACAAAAAAAAAATAATTCTTTTTTAAATTAAATAAGAAAAGTTATTGATAAAATAATAATTAAAAATAAGAAATATTTACAAAAGAAAAGAAAATAATAATTATAAAAAAATCAGAATAAATGATTATAACAAATAAAAGAATATTAAAAATTAATTAAATAATAAAATAGCATAAAAAAAAGTAAGCAAATTCTTTGGGCTGGTTAACAAACACATGAATAGAAACAGTTGATTATCAGAAAACCAACTAACTAACACTATAATACCAAATAAATTCAAATAAACATATTTGTTGTTGTTTTTCATTTTACTTTTTGGCTGCGGTATAGTCGCACAATATATTTAGTAGAAGGAATATATAACAAAAAAGTAGAAGTGCAAGTGGTGAGAGAAGTGATTTGAAATAAAAAGAAAAAAAATTAATAAAAACTCGTCCACGACGTTTTTTTTTTCTCTGTTTCTTGTATATATTTCTTTTATTATTATTTTCTCAATTTATTTGTTTATTGTCAATATTAAATAATTAACTAAATATATTTTTTTTTAATAAACCATTTTGTATAAATTTCCAAAGTAACATTATAAAACGTCAAATTAGAAAGAAAATTAATAATAAGAAAAAAAATATATTTATTTCACATAATTTTGCCAATAATTTCTTCTTTTTTTTGCTATTATAATAATATTTTTTTTAATTTAAGATAAGTACAAAAACAATAGAAAAGTATTCTACGGCACACAGCAAAAACCAGCAACAGCTCTTGCATAGAGTGTTGGACAAGAATATAGAGTTTTTATTTTATTTTTTTTTTTAAGTTTTACCTTTTTTATTTAAAAATTATTTAATTAATTAAAATAAATAAAAAACAGAAAAGGCTGAATACAAAAAAAAAGCATTAATTTGTTTAACAAAAATAAAAACATTAAAATAAATTGAAAATCAAAATATAAAATGGCCCCATCGAAAGGACCAAATCCTTTATTGCATTTAATTAATCGACAAACTGGTGATAATGTTTATAATTTTCGCATGAATTTAATTAAAGAACGGCTTAAAGTTGCTAAAAATTTATATTCAAGAAATTTAGTATCACATTTTGGGTGTGTTAATGCGATTGAATTTTCCAAAGAGGGTGAACTGTTGGTCTCAGGTAAATTTATTATTTAATTAAATATTTTTAATCTGTTTTTATGAAAATTTCTAAATTTTATTTTCTTATTTCTAAATCTATTTTTAATGTCTCGAAGCATAGTCCCAATACTAATTTCTTGTTAATTAATTAATTAAAGTAATGATAAGAAAAAGAATCAACTTTTTTACCTATCATTTTAAGAAAGTAATCTCCTTTTATTTTTAGAAATTTATTTATAGGTTATTATTATTCAAAAGTCATTAAATTATAAAATAAAGACCTTGATTTATGTCAATAAATCAATTATTTAAATTTTAATTGATAAATATATATGAAATTAAAAAGAAGATGAAAACAATATTGATACTTGTGCTGCAGAGTTTGCTGCTGCAAACAAGTGTATATTGTTTTTTCATTAAACTATAATTATAATTTATTATTTTATCCAAAAAAAAAAACATATTCACAGACCGACATTGAATAATTTATTTATCAAATGGAATAACAAAATATATAATTTAATTTATATTAAAAAAAAAAAAACTAACCTAACCTAATAAAATCTTTATCAGTGTGAATCAAAAATAATAAAAAAAAATTACCAAATAATATTTAAGCAAATAAAATTTAAAAAAAAAAAAGTATTCTTCGTCTCTTCATGTAATTGAATTTTTGATTTGAAACAAAATGTCGCAAAAAAATTTTTACTTTTCGTTTTCTACTTGAAATTTATTTATTTCTTTTATTATTATTATTTTTCATCAAAAATGTAATTGCATTTAAATAATCATTAAAGCAAATATGATGATGACCGACCCACGCATATTTTTAACATAAATAAAATAAACTTTAATTTCTTTTCGCTTTGTGTTGTTTTCTTCTTTTAATTATCCTCTACCTATAATAAGTAATTACAAACAATTATATGTATATATTCTTTTACAATTTCATTAAAATATATATTTTATTCAAAATACAATAAGAGCAAAAAAAATATAATAATTGTTAATCACAAATGACGCATTTAAAAATTGAATGATTTGTTGCAAAAATGAAACATGATTAAAAACTTATCTTTTTTTATTTATTTTTTTTAGGTGGTGATGATCGTCGTGTATTATTATGGAATATAGAAAAATCAATTGCTAATAAAGAAGCACCAATAGCAATGGAAAAACAGCATAATAGTAATATATTTTGTTTGGCATTAAATAATGATAATAAAAAAATAATATCTGGTGGCAATGATTGTCTCGTTGTTGTTCATAATGTTGAAACGTAAATATATATTTAAATTACATTTTTTTAAATGAAGAATTAATTTAATTTTAATTTTATTTTAGTGGTGAATTAATTGATACATTTCCACATGAGAAACCGGTTTATGGTTTATCAATTGATCCATTGAATGATCAAATATTTTCAACGGCTGGTGAAGATGGCCGAGTTATTATATTTGATTTGCGTTCGTCATCAGGTACGTGATGAATAATATTATAAAATGAAATAAATTATTTTTAAATATTTTATATTTGTTCTTTGTAGAAGTACTATGTGTAGCTAGATATCGTGGATCTTTTCAGGCCGTTATGTTTCATCCGATATCTACTGATTATATTGTTGCAGCAAATGCTATTGAAGGTGCTGCTTTTTGGGATCTCAGGTGGCCAAAAACACCATTAATTCGTTATGGTGGCGAAGATGAAATAAAAACATGCATGAATGCTCGCTTTAATGATTTAGGCACACAAGTCTTATGCATAAGAAGACGTTTACCGCCAATATTATATAATACTACGTCTTCAGAACCAATATGCCAATTTTATCATCCTGAATATTACAACTCTTGCACCATGAAGAGTTGTTGCTTTGGTGGTGATAATGATGAATATATTTTGTCTGGCTCAGATGATTTTAATCTGTATCTATGGCGCTTAAGTGATGTTGATTTAAACAAAAACTATCAATTCATTGAAACAAATCAAATGACATTGTATGGCCATCGGTCGATTGTTAATCAAGTACGTTATAATAAACAAAAGTCAATAATTGCTTCATCTGGTGTGGAAAAAATTATAAAATTATGGACACCATTTTCTATGGATGGTTGGTCAGGAAGTTTGTTGAATGAACCCGAAGCACCAAATATTACACGAAATATATTCACAAATTATGACTATGATACGATATATGATAGCTTGACTAATGATTATAGTAATCAAAATACCCATGAGGATGCGGGTATGATGGGATTCTTCGACGCATTAGTACAACGCGACATTGAAACATGGAATAATGAAAATGAATGCGATTCAGAAAAAAGTAGCGAGCATACAACGGAACATAGTTCCAGATCATCGTCATCAGAGTCAGAAAGTTCAATAGAGTTTTTTCAAACTCCCCATATGCAATTTCGTCGTAGTAATTTATCAATAGTAAATATCATAAAACCACAACGTCCCAAATATCGGAATCGTATTGCATATTTAATAGCAACAAAACGGAGCTTATTAAAACGTTTAGCAATAAAGGGAAGTCTATTGTCATTACGTCATAGCAATTCATACAATAGATATGGGACACGTAAGACTAAAAGAAATCAATTCAGATCATGCTCAAGAAAAATGATTGGCAAACGTGGTGGGCGTATTATTAATATGGTAAATAATATCTACAAATAATTTTGATTATTAACAAATAAATTTAATTAACTTTATTTTAGAAAAAAATAAATAAACGTCGCGTTTCTAGTGATGAACAAAACAGTGATTACAATGTTCCAAGAAAAGTTACAAAACGACGTATTCAACAGCATCTTAATACATCTTCATATAGAACATTTCGCAGAAAAGTGTCAAAATTAACACCATGCAGAATACGTAATTAAACGTTTACTTTTTACATTGTATTAAAATTTTAAAAAATACAATTTTTGTTTTAGAAACTTCAGAATCAAGTACAGACGATGAACAGCAACAGCAACATGAACGTGTAAACCAAAATAATATTCCATCTACTTCAACATCAACCTCAACAAATCAACAAAATATAAATGATAATATAAGCACAGAGCTAACGATACCAGCAACAACAGCATCATGTACAGGAAGTGCAAATACAAGTAATAATAATAATAATGCTATACCTAGTACAAGCACAGGGATTACAGTAAATGGACAAGACTTAAGATTAATAACGAATGTAGAAACTGATGATGATCAGTCATATGAAAATAATTCATTAAATAATGAACTGATTACAGAGAATCTATTTCGTACAATAAGCCCATCGTTCCTATATAATAGATTTGTTAATTACAATAGTAGTAATGGAAATGGGAATGGAAAATTAACAGATGGATATAATGATGTCGACGTTACCAATGACAAAAATGAAGAAGTTAATGCAGTAAATGGACAAAATAATGGCAATCACGAAGACGACGACGACGATGATGATGATGATATAAATAAACATGAAAGAAATTATCGGTATACGCATCCTAAAATTAATACTAATTCAAATAGAAGTAATAATCAATTATTATTAAGTAATTTCGATGCGTATTCAAGTCATTCAAATTCACGTTTATCAAATAGTAGTTGTCAAGATGATGATGTTGATGATGATGACATTCACTATATAAATCCATTGCATACAACAACTGCTTCACCAACAATCGCATCTACCATTGTATCAAATCATTCTTCTTTGATAAATAATCCTAATATTGATAATTTTAATAATTGCAATTCTAATGATAATAATAGAGCATATTACAATAATACGCCAGATAGTGGTATTATATTGCACCAATCAAATTATTCAACTGGTAGCAATAGTCTGAATACAATTGAACCAAGTTCTAGCTATAATGGTAGTAATACAAGCAGAATAAGTAATTTAAGTGCATTAACAACAACTCCTCCATCGATAAATTCACCTGCTTCATCATCTACTTCACACAATAATAATAATAATTTAATTAACTATTTTAATCAAGATAACAATAATAATCATCCCCAATCGGCAGAATTAAAATTATTTGAAGAGAAATTAGAGCGTTGTAAATCAAATTATAACAAAAATTTCAATAATGAGCAAAATGAGTAGACAAAAGGAAAAAGAATCAAAGAATATAATGCAACGAGATGTCAAAGAAGACAATGAAATATAAAAGAAGAATTAACTTTCACTATGTTATTATAATTTAATTTTTTGTCCTTTTTTCAAATGGAGAGATTGTGATTTTAGTTTTTTTTTCTGTTCCTTTGTGTGCAAATTTATTATTTAGGTTTATTGTTCGATAAAACCAAATCAATGCCTCATTATCCTCTTTTTTTTTCTATTTGTGTTTAACTACAAAGTTCTGCTGATTTTATTTATTTTAATTAAAAATCATTTGTAAGA
The DNA here is from genome assembly GCA_963942525.1 of Ptychoptera contaminata. Lineage (NCBI taxonomy): Eukaryota > Metazoa > Arthropoda > Insecta > Diptera > Ptychopteridae > Ptychoptera > Ptychoptera contaminata. Next base: position 40,406,005 of record OZ012637.1, on the reverse strand, counting down.
TGCTGTGCATTTTACTAATGCATATATGGATTGAATATACTTTTTTTATTTAATCATTTTATAAGATAATATTTGGTTTGAAATAAATAATTGCACACAATTGTAAACAAATATAAGAAAATGGAAAATATTTTATTTATATATTAATAATATAATTATATAATAGTTTAGTATAATAAAAATTTAAAAATAAATAAAATATTAATTGAAATTATAAATGCATATTAAATTTATGATAAAATGAAATAAATAAAAAATTTATTAATTAAAAAATAAGTGAATAAATGAAAAAAAAAAGAAGAGCCAACCTTTAACTATTAATTAAATAAAACTATATGTAATTGGTAATTTTTAATGATAATATAATATATATAAGAATAATATGTGTGTGAAATAATAAATAATATAAAATTCTCAATGAAAACCGTTTAATCATTTTGATTTTGAAGAAAATGCACCTTGCAAAAGAAACTGCTAATGGAGTACAGTAGACAGTAAAATAGGACAAAAAATTAGTCCAATTTCCATGTTTTGGGCATGAATTCTAACTGCTATTACTACTATTAGGGTTATATTTGTTTTTATTTTTTTTTAACGTTGACAAATATATTAAAAAAGGTAATTAATTAAAAATTATAAACATACCTCAATTAAATAAAAATTTCAACAATTATTTTCATTTAAAAAAAAGAAAAGATTATATAAATTATCTTTTTTCTTTATTTGTATTCAACACAAATTTTCTTCTTTTTTTTTTTGTATTTTAATTAACTCCCTTGCAACTTTTATGATTTAATTTAATTATTATATAGTATTGGTTTATTGGTTGTTGCTTTACATTTCTGTTGGTAAAAAATGATCAGAATCAATACTTGTATAAACATGACCTTCACTACTCATGAAATCCATTATCGATCTAAAATATATAAAATATTGATTAAATAGTTTTATTGTTTATAAATATAATAGCATACCGTAATTCCGAGGATGATATATGATTGAATTTCTTTTCTAATGCTTGAACACTCATTCCTTCGCCACCACTCTCTGCATGACTTTTGATTGCTTGATATATAGCTAATTGTTTAGGATTAAATCCTCCAGTTACACCAAAATTAGAATCATTTGTGAATTTTCCAGCTGCTGCACCGGATGTAAAATCACCACCAAGCTCAATTGATTTCTTAATTTTTTAACATATTAAAATTTTAATAGAAATTAAAAGAAAAAATATTAATTAAAGCGAATTACCTTTGAAAATTCCTCTGACTTAAATCTAGCAAATAATACTTCCAATAAATGTGTTGATATTTCGTTTATCGATTCTATTGGTTCAATTTTAAATATCATAATTATTTTTGTTCCATTATTTGATTTGATAGTGCCATATACACGAACATATGAATTAGGAACAATTGTTGGTAATTTCATAGAATCTCCCTCTTCAAGCCAATAATGTGCATCTAATTGACCTAAAAATAAAACGCCAAGAATTAGATACTTATATTTTATTAAAAAGAAAATCATAAATACCAGTATGATCCTCTAGCCGGTATGTTATTTTAGTGGAAGAATGATCAATATTACGAACAATTGATACACAAGTTACTATACCGAAACTAAAACCAAACATTTGAAAATTAGCTTTTTGGTTATCATCTGCTGAGTCTAATATTTGTTTTATAAGCACTGGAACAACTCCCTATTGTAAAACGATTAAAAAAAAACTTTATTAAAACATAAGAAAAATTTAGGTTAGGTTTAAAACTTACCTCTGGTTTCGATTCAAAAGGTGTACTTTCACCACCGGTTGTATTAAAACCACCACCAACTAAAAATTAACAATAATTAATTTATTAATTTGAATATAACGATAGTAGGAAAACAAATTTTCTTTTCTTACAACTGTCATTCATTTTTATATTTTTATTAGATCTTTCACTTGTAATAGTTAATTTACCAAATATTTTGTGCTTTTCACTATATTTATGACTAATTAAATATATAAGTATATATTATTAAATAATAATAATAGATAAGTAATTTTTGATCGCTTCTTTAACTTTTTAACAATTAAATGAATCCGTGTGTAGTACAATATTACGCGCCAAAACAATAAACTAATATTACGCAAGGTGCGTTTGGTTATATATTATTTTTATGCAGAAATGTTGGCATCACTGGTTTTTTGTTTATGCGTACATAATGCAAATATCGTTATTTATTTTATGAAATAATATGAATTAAATGTATCATGCATTTTTGTATAATTAGTAACAATAGATAAAATTGTATAATTTTAAACTTAAGATTATTTAAACTGAACAGTTGGCGTCACCAAAAACAGTTTAATTTAAAAAATTAAGTTTTTAAATTTCTCAACTCCGTCATATATCTGTCATATTTGTGCATGCTCTCTTGCTTTGTTTTATTTGTTTTATATCGCTCTCTCTATCATTTTTGTATATATATTTTCATTTGCTCTATTTCAAACTATTCCCTTAAATTTGCTCATTTTTTAAAAAACATTTTACTAATATCTCCGCTCGCATCTCATTCATTCTTGTATTTTGTAATTGTACAGTACAGAACTCGCGTGTGTTGTTAATAATGTGTTTGTCATTTCTGTAAGAACTATTTTCAATTTTTCTTTTGTTATTTTTGCTTTCGAATTACAATTATTTGAAATAAATATTATTTAAGTTTATATTTAAATATGTTAATACATAAGTAAAATACAAGTGGTTAAATTTATAATATTAATTTTGAATAAACAGATCAAGGTGTTTTAAAATCAAACGCATTTCCCTCCAAAATTTATTCATTCAATATTTTTACAATTTACAAAACAAAAAAAAAATTTATGTGCTGAAGCATCTATTTGTAAAGAACAGAAGCGAAGCTCTTTTTCATTTGTATTCTATATGGTTTGAAGAAACAAAATTTTTGCAAAATGCCATTATTAAAAACGTCGGTTGCTGCTAAAAAAATTATACCTGAATTTTTGCGTGATAATGAAGAAGTATTCTTTTGCGAACTCACCAAAGAGATATTTCGTAATTATGAGTAAGTATTGATGAGTGAAATAATTTGCCACAGGTTATTTAACCTGCCATTTATATCTAATTATATTGTTTACCTTAAGTATTAGCAAAATAGATACAAAAACTGCGTCTTCTGTTACTAGTTTATGTTTTTTTACAAACCGCCATTTAATAATGAGATGGATATCTTATCCATCTCATTATTTACTACCCTGTTATGATAATTAATATTTCATTTGTTGCTAATAAAAATTTTATTTTTAGTGATTATTTTGAAAAAATTATGCTTGTTTCATCGATTGTATGGACCTGCGAATATACTGGGCGCCCAAATTTAACATATGCTGAAGCGCTAGAGTCCGAAAACAGAGTAAAAGACATAATGAAGAAATTTCCAAAAACTCTAAAAATAGCAATGATTTTAATTGGTAAACAAACAAAACGTGGCTCTATTACAGAACTATGCGATGATGTATTTAATTATATGAAAGATCGTTATTTTAAAAATGAAGAAGTTGAAGTACCTTATGGGAAAAAGGCGGATGGTAAAAAAGCACATAGCATAGTAAAAATTATTGATATAATTAACACGAAATCCAAGAATAAAGAAGACGAGGTAACAGATTTAAGTGATTTAAAATTTAAAGTTAAATTAAAGGATAAAAATATTGAACCTTGGATTGTTGAAATAGATAAAATTCGTCGAATAAAAAATAGTTTTTCAAAAGAAAAAATCAAAATTGTTTTAAAACAATTCATAGAACAGTCAAAAGGCATGTTAATAATTAAGGATTCAATTTATAAAAAATATATAACCGATGGTATAGATTTTTCAAAAGTTTTTATTGGCAAATTACCCGATTTTGAATTATCAAAAAGATTACAACAAAAGCCAGCAACAACAGTAAATAGTAGTGGCACTGGCAAAAAAATGGTTAAACAATCAACAATAGCACAATATATGACTACGAATGTGAAAAAGAAGTTAACCGATGAGGAAATAATTAAACGGAAAGAAGATAATGCATTAAAAAAGGCAGAAGAACAGAAAAAATTAAGTGAATTAAGAGAGTTGCAAAAAGCTGAATTATTATTAAAAGTTAAGGCAGCGCTTAAGGATTTTAATCAAATAGTAGATGATTTAGAGTTATCAGATCAAAAACCATTACCCTTACCAACGCCAATTAATAGTTTAATATCAACAAAATATTTTGGTGACTTTTTATATGTATTAGAGTTTATGTATTCCTTTTCTGGTTTATTGTCAATACATGATAAGTATCCGGATGGTATAAGGTTTGAAATTTTAGAAAGAGCATTTTTATTACGTGAAGCTTATGGCCCCTTAAATGATATTATTCAGGTTTTATTAAGTACAATCTTTTCACTACAATTAGAAGAAGCTAGTGAGGTCGATGTAAGTATTTGTATATAGTTGACGTACAAAAATTATTTCTTAAAATCATAATAAATTTTAGATTCGTTATGTTGACGCAACTATTGATGAAAGAAAACTTCCAAACCGTTATGAAACTGCAGTAAATAATGCATCAAGAGTAGCAAAATATGCATTAAAATATTATTCAGTATCCTTAGACGAATTACCAATGGATGCAACAACAATAAGTGAATTATTGCGTTTGCATTTATTAGCATCTGGTGCAAAAATACATGAAAAAGGTGCACGATGGCGTTTCCAGCAACGAGGCGGTTACCATTGTTCTGACGATCCGGGACTTTATTTACGTATAAAACAGCCTCATATTTTAAAACAATTATCTTATTGTACTGTATTCGAAATGCCCTTGGGTGATATATTTAAAGTAGTCATATGTTTAATTGATCAAATATTAACGTACTCGTCTGTGCGAGATGTTGTCGAGGAAAGAATTGATAAATCTAGCAAGGCAAGATATAAGATAAGAATAACGATATCATCAGAAAAGCGACGAGAGCATAAAGTAAATGAAGAGAAAAACGAAGTGTATGAGGATGTGAAAAAAATGATGAAATCATATGATGGTAAACCAAATGATATGGAGAAATATAAAGAAAAATTAGAAAAAGACGCTGCAATCAAAATCGCAACTATTGAGGCAGCAGCTAGTCGAGAAAAGAAAAAATATCTAAGTTATTTGGAAGAAAAACGTCAAGAATATTTTGCCCATCAAATAAATTTAGGATCTGATCGTGCACATCGTAATTACTGGCTGTTTGAGTCTTTACCGGGCCTTTTTGTTGAACATAATGAAAACTATGCTGGTCAATGTTTAAATGAAATAACAAAAAACATACCTGGCTTAGCACAGTGTGACGAAAGGCAACGTAAAAATTTTATTAAACAAATGATTATGAATAATCAATGTAATAACAATAGTTTAAACAATAATATTAAGGAAGTAGATAAAGAAAATAAGATAAATAATATAATTAATGGTAAATCGAGTATTAGTAATAATCTTTTATTGAAAGAAAAAGATATTAATACGGTACAAAAAGAATTATTTATGTGTACATCAAATCATAGTTCGTGTCCAGTGCACTCAATTAATTATGCCGAACGAGTCAAATGGGCTTATTTTCACACAGAAGAAGATATAACAAATTTAATCAATTCTTTAAATCCGCGTGGTCTTAGAGAGAAAGAGTTAAAAGAAACTTTAATAAATGAAAAAGATTTAATTGTAGAACATATAAAGAATTGTCCTGTAGAAAAGTTCAGTAATGTGAATCGCGATGAAAAAATGGATGATTTAATAAAATTAACAAAAAAATATGATAAAACGAATATCACAATATCATCATTTGCAAAGCCTGATGAAATTATGCAAATGCAAGTGCGTGATGCTCTATTAGATTTAGAGGAACGCATTAAAAATGGTTATTTAGGTAATATAAATGTAGCGGATCGTGACAAATGGCGACAAAATTTAAGTAATGATTTTTATAAAATGGACTGTAACGCATTGAAATGGGGACCAAATAAGGAATTTTCCAAATGTATTTGCAAATTTAGTTAGTAAAAGAAAATTTCAAAAATATTAATTTATTTTATTTTTAGTTAATTCACATGATCATAACTTAAATGATAATTTCCCCGGGGTTGATCTAGGAAATACAACAACACTAGATTCAGACAGTTCTGATGATGAAATTGTTGTTCTTCCGTCACAAACCCAAGCTGATTTAATTTATTCATATGCATGTGCATTATTGCAAATTGAACAGGGTATTGAATCTAAATATTTTAAAAAACCATTTGGTAAGCAAGCGTTTTAAGAAAAATATGATCTTAACATTTAATAAAATAATTAAATATTTTAGGTGTAATAAAATTAAACAAGGAATCAGTTGTTAATGAAAAAATGCTTGAAAAGGCTAAAAAGTGTTTGGAAAATTGGGAAATCTCATTAATGATGTCTACTAATTATTCACAAGTAAATTTTCCATTTTAATGGGTTTTTTCGTAAAAGTAAATTTACATAATTATTATATTTTCTTTCAGATATTTTTACATTTAAATACGCTATCTGATGCTATACAATGGTCACAATCAGCCACATTCGCTAAATGTCAAATATGTCGCAGAAAAAATAATCCAGAAATGATGTTATTGTGTGACGGTTGTAATCGTGGTCATCATATGTATTGTTTAAAACCACCATTAAGTGTAATTTTTTATAAAATTGATATTTGTTTAAATGTATTTTATCTCATTCTATTTTTATTGCAATTTTACAGAAAGTACCAACAGGAGATTGGTTCTGTCAGAAATGCAAACCAAATGAAAAGAAAGATAAACCGAAACGTACAAGGAAAATATTCAAGGATGAAAGTGATGAAGAGGATGACGCTAATAGTGTCGACGTAGGTACTGGAGAGGAGGAGCAAGAGGAGGAAATTGAAGAGGAAGAAGAAGTAGTAGAAGATGATGTTGAAAATGACCAAGAAATGGACGCGGAAGATGTTGAAGATGAAGAAATCGATTTTGATGATGATAGTAATATATGTGGTATATGTAATTTTGAAGGACAATTAGCCTCTTGCTCTGAATGCTCATTTTTATGTCATATTGAGTGTGCTGATCCACCATTGAAACGGTTGCCAAGAGCGAATCATTGGCAATGTATGAAATGCAGAAGAAAGATAAGCAAAAAACGAAATCGTGACAGTATTAAAGGTAAATTGCTAAATTTATTGTGTATTTATGTTATTTTTAAAAATCACATGTTGTATATTTTAGAATATGCAAGCGAAGAAGAAGAAGATGATGATGATGAAAACACTGATGATTCAAAAGATTCTGATGAGGAAGATGATGAACCAAAACGGAAAACACGTCGAATAAAATTACCCGTCAAGTCAATTCCAATAAAAATTCCAAATTCTCGTCGATCACGTCGTCTTGATGATTTATCATTTAATAATGTAGCGTTATCAAAATTATTAGAAGACATAATTAAAAATGCAAATGCTTGGCCATTTAATCGACCTGTGCATAGACATGAAGTGCCTGATTATTATGAAATAATTAAATGTCCAATGGATTTTGCAAAAATAAAATCAAAATTAAATTTAGGCGATTATAAAAGTAATGAGGAGATGATCGATGATATACAATTAATTTTCAATAATTGTGATTTATATAACAACAATAATTCAGATGTTTATCAGTAAGTTCTTTCTAATTTATTTAAATTATATATTATTTTGTAGTAATAATTTTGTTATCTTTTTTCGCAGGGCTGGTATCAAATTAGAAAAGTTTGTTGAGACAAAATGTAAGGAATTAAATTTACCATTTAAAAAAAGAGACCAAGTAAACTCAGCTAATAAGAAATCACAGCGTCGTACAAATTAATTAAATAATTTAATTTAAACTGTATATAGTGCAAAATACAATTAATCTTTTTTCTATGATAGTGTAACATTTTGATCCAATTTAAGGAATGATAGTACAATTAATTGTAATTAAGATTTTTGTTTTTAATTAATATTTTTTAGATTGATTCACATGAGTATAATTAAACACTTAATTTTTACGACACGATTATTTATTTGTAGATCGAAATTAATATTTTTGCTTGTTTTTTAACTGTATTGTACAATTTGATTACATCTTGATTTTTTTTTTAATTTTAATTCAAAATACAATAAACTGATTTTTATCTAAATTTCATCTTTTATTTATTATTGTTTTAATTAAATAAATATGATTTAATGATGATGTTCAGCTGCTTCCTTTGCCTTGGATTCAGCCCATTTGGCTTTGTTACCAGGTGAATTGGCTGAAATAGAGAAAAATAATTTTAAATTACTTGTAAAACATGAAAACAATAATTTGTGACTTACCTAATCTATCGATTTTATAGAAAACAGGGAGTGAAGCGACTAATGCAATAAAATAATATCTCCAGATCCATTGCTTTTGGAAATAAAATTTGACTGGGAATTGGGCAATTTTCGCTGAGAATGTGTAAGGAAATTTCATTGGACGACCAGGCGCTGGTGCATCAGCCATTTTTATTCACTTTTATGTATACTTTGGAAAAACTATTGAAAATACAATTTTTAACATTAAAATTAATTTTATAATTATTCAATAAGAAAAAAAATTATTATATAATTTCTCTTACCAAAGAAAAGATGTGGTTATGTCTTTCTGTCTTTTGACTGATTGAAAATTATATATGTCGACTAGTGTGAAGTTAGTAGTAATTATTTTATAGCAAATGTAAGTTAAACCAACATTTAAAATGAAATGGTTATTTTTAAGCATATTTATCACAATAATCTTTTTAGCTAATAAAATCTTATTTAAAATTATAAAATGGTAATCTATTAATTAAAGAAATAAAATTAGTAATCTATATAAATCTAATTTTAATATAATGATTTTAAAAAGCAAATTCTATGTACACTTTTTAAAATTTTTAAATTCATAGAAAACCTAATGCAAAACCGTTCAGCTTTGATTGCGTATACTTGACGTCATCGTTCATTATCTTTTATATTTTATTTCTTTCATATCATTACGCTACAGTTTTTTCCATTTGAAGGTCGTTGATTTTTTTCGAACAGAGTAGAAGTGGTAATGTACATTTTATTTTATTTATATAAATATATTATTTCTTGTTTTTATTTATAAATTATCTATTTGTTTATTGAAAAATAAACATACAAACACAAAAAACAAAACAAATTTAAACTCTCATTTATCTACATTTTAATCTAACTTAAACACAAACATATAACCAAATTTTAATTGAAAAATTTCATGTTTGGTTGGTTAAAACCTGAACGAAAAAAAAGAGAATTAACTTTTTTTTTGTATGATGATAATTTAATTTTTAATGGATTTAAATAAAATATATAATTTCAGCTAATTTATCTAATACATTGACAAACCACTTGAATTTCTGAGAGAAAATTTTGACTTAAACTAATAATGGATGAACCTAATAGAAATAGTATGAAATTAGATATTGAAGCAGTACAGTTATCGTCTGCATTAGAAACTCCGCCAAAGGAATCTTACAAACTAATACCAGATACAGATCATATTATTGAAGGAGGAAAAAAAACAAACGGTAAAATAATAAGTTAAAATATTGTTTAATTAAATAATCACGATTTTTTTGACGGTAAAATAATTTATCAATTATATTGATTTAAAGGCGTGTCTGTCATTTTCACGTGCACATATCTGCAATTAAATTGAAAAAAAAAAAATCAACGTAGTCATTCCAATATGGCTGTTCATTAATTAACTAAAAAATTTTAAAAGAAAAAGTAAAATTCGCTTTGTTAATGTGGCAAATTTGCATTGTAATTAATTAACTGACTTCACAAAGGAAAAGTAATGATGCAACATTTCATTTTCTTTAACTAATTCATCAATCTTAATTATTTTTTGTGTAATTAAAACGCAGATAATCAATTAATTAATAATTTTTTTGTTTTAAGGTGTTGAAATAATTCCAGCAGCATTAAACAATATGGTACGCGAAAAGAATGACATTGATATTGAGGATGGCAGTGATGAGACTATGTTGCCCATTGGTGGCATTGGAGATGGTGATAAGGAAAAATTAGCAACACCACATGAAGAAGTTAAATTTATACAAGTAAACGATCAGAATGGTGATGCCAAAATTGATATTGGCACAGTTAAGGTAATATTATATTTATTTTTAATTAATTAATAATCTCTTAAATTTTATGTAACACTGTCGTAAACTTTCAAGTAATAATTCACGTTGCCAAAGTAAAAAGTGTCAATTTATAGAAAATTTTTAAACACTAAGCAATCGATATTACAAAAGTCCTACCCCTCCATTAAATTTAATTGATTTCATTTTAATTATAATAACGCTAATTAAACTATTCATAAATTTTATGTTTTGTGAAAGATATATATTTATTTTTCAATTTATTTTTTTTAAATAAAATATACATTCATTAAATACAATTAATTAGCATATATTTAATAATTAATTTAATTTGTTCTTATTTATTTTAAAAAAAAAATCTTTTTTAAGCAGATCTTGTTAATCAGAAATAATTTTAGTATTAAAATATATTTTCACAGACACTGTTTAATTTATTCGAACCTTTAAAAATGGCTGTAATAATTTTGAATTTATTCTTCCAAATTATATTTATAAATAATTTTGTAAATTAAATTTTAGGGGTTTACTGGTATGACCAAGGATGAACTAATGAAATACGCAAATGATCCATTTTGGATACGTTTACGTTGGATTTTGTTTATATTATTCTGGGGATTATGGATTGCCATGCTTGTTGGTGCAATATTAATTATTGTAAATGCAAATACTTGTGAAGCACCAAAACCTAAAACATGGTGGCAACGAGGACCCTTTGTTAAAACAGCATTTATTGAAAATTTAAATGAGAATGGTAAATTAATTGACGAGAGTGGTGCAACCGGAGTCATTTATGAATTACCTGGTGATGAAACATATATTGTCGATACACCAGAAGTTGAAGCAAAAATTAAGAAATTAGTACAATATTATAGGTAAGCACTTTTTTAGAATTATTCATTCTCTTATGCGGTCATAATTTAACTAAATTTTAATTTTTTTTAATCGTGTTAATATTGTTAATCAACGTAATTGAAGATAATTTAAAATTAATCCATTAATAATATTGTTGAAAATTTATTTTTCTTCAATTATATAATTGACTTGAATTAAATTTATTATTATTTTTATTATACATTTTATTTGAATAAATTAATAGCATTAATGTTTAAATTGGTATAAATTGTAGAGAGAAGAATGTCAATTTAATATTGGATATCACACCAAACTACGTTACTGGTGACAATGAATTATTTAAACAAGCGTTGGATGATGAAACCCGTCGTTCACCATTTATTTGGTCAACTAAACCACAATTACCAAATAATTGGGTAATTTATTTGATTATAATTATTTTTTATGAACTTAGTTTATCTTAAAATAATTTTACATTTTCAGGTATCGCGTGACAATAAGGCAGCATGGAAAGAAATAAAACCACAAAATTGGGTATTAAGTCAATATGGAGATAATCGCTATGATTTACAGATGAATGATTCAGTAGCAAAGGAAAAGTTCAAAGATGTTCTAAAACGATTGATAACACTAGGTGTTATGGGTTTCCGATTAACATACGCTCAAAATTTAATTGTAAACCCAAGCTTGCCTGACGATATTTATTCGGATGTAGCACAAAACGGTGATCTAACAAATTATAAATTTTGGAAACATCTTCATACAACAAATCAACCCGGTTTAGGTGAACTTTTATTCGATTTCCAACGTACTGTTCATAATTATACAAATGGTAATGGTTTCTTAACTGTTACTGATAACATTGAAAGTCCAGAAGTTTTTAAACTAAAGAATCAAACATTATTCTCTATTGATTTACCAAAATATGGCAGATTACCGCTTATATTTGGTGATAATAAAAATCAAGTAAAGCATTTAGTAGAAGAGTTTGAAAATATTAAGAGAAATATTGGCAACCAAACATGGATGCAGTGGAATGTAAGATTTTATATGCTTTAATATTGGTTTTTTTTTAATTTAATTATTTTTTAAATATTTCAGTTATTTGATGTCAACACGTTAAAACATTTAGAGATGTCTGAATATGTAATGTTCACATTTTTACTGCCGGGCGTTCCAATATTATCAGTTGATAATATTAATGCTCTGAACAATACTTCCTTATTTAATAAATTAGTTGCAATACGTGAATCGCCATCGTTTATGCATGGTAGCTTTGAATGGCATACCAGCAACAATGGTTCAATTATTGGATATTCTAGGTAACATATAAATTAATAAATAAATAATAAACTCTTATAATTACTAATTCACAATTTAACATAATCTAACTTGCTTTCTGTGTCTAACTTACTATATCTGTTTGTCTTATTGAATAATATTAAGGGAATGGTAAGATTTTTTCATTTATGCAACATATTTTACTAAAATAACTAATAATGTGTTGTCTGATTTTAATATGATTTTATTTATATATATTAATTGAATTATTTGTTTTTTAGGATTAAATCTGGAAATCCTGGATACTTTGTTGTGTTGAATCCAACAAATGATCCTATTGAAGCTAATTTTGAACATGCTGAAGGAATATCAAATAAATTAACTGTCAATATATTAAGTGACAATTACAATTATCGTGATATTTCTGAAAGGTAATGTTTTTGAATAATGAAACCAAATTAATTTAAATTAATTTTTCCATTTTTATTTCTATTTAATTCTAGGAGCAAAATAAATTCAAATGCTATACCAATGTCTCCACATTCGGCAATGATATTGACTTATGTACCGAAAAGTTCTTAAGTCGTTTAATAACTCAAACAATAAAAAATATATTGCTTAACTTTAAAAATAAAATGTTTAAAAAGACAAATAAAAAATGTTGTATTTTAACTCATTAGGAGTTCTAATGCGTGTCTTATTAATGGAAATTATATTTGCATAATTTCTTTGAAGTATTACATATTAATCAAATAAAATAGTATTGCATTGAAAATTATCTTTGTTTCTATTTCTGTTCATGGTTTTATTAATATTTATTTATTTAGAATAAGGAAAGATAAATTTTAAATTCAATAATAAAATTGTAAATCAGTCATGTTGTTTAAATTACAAGCAATAGAAATCTGCTATAAAAAAGGGAAATTATTTTCTGTTTAAAATATCCCGTGTAACTTTTGGCGCCAAAGGCAATTTTGAAATAATTTGACAACCTTCTACATTGTTCGTTGTTTATATTTGCTATTTTGTGGTGGTTTTTTTGGAAGTTTGTGCTTATGACAAATAAAGTATATATTTATATAATCGAATTATTAAAATAAAATTATAAAAATGACTGGCGTAAATAATGAAATGACACAACATCAAAAAAATATTGAAAAAGCAAATCAAGCAAAAAATCCATTAGAAAATTTTACAGAATTTAATAATTATAGTAATAATGATCTTAAAGTAACAATACAATGTAAACAAAAAAATGATTTATCGCCAAAGATTATAAAGTGGTCATTTAAATTATCTGAAAAGAATGTTGCTGAATTTTATAAGACATGTAATTTAGGATGGCAACCAAAAATAAAGCAAAATTATTTAAATAAAACATGGGCCCGTTATCTGGTTGCATACGATGACAAGAAACAACCGATTGCATTCTCAATGTTTCGATTTGATTTAGATTATGGTTCGGCAGTCCTTTATTGGTAAATATAATTAACTTTATAAAACATAACCAATAAACTATAAAGATATTCCTTTAGCTATGAATTACAGATTGAGAAAGAATGGCAACGTAAAGGTTTGGGCAAATTTATGATGAATGCTTTGGAAGCAATGGCAAAATACTGGAAGATGGAAAAAATTGTTTTAACAATATTAAAAAATAATGAGGAAGGCGCAATATTTTTCAGCAAATTGGGGTAACAATATCTTTTGAATGATTACTTAGCAAAATAATTAATATTTTTGTTTTTTTTTTCTTTTCTTCAGTTTTTCTACAGATGACACAAATCCAGAGGAGGCTGATTATAAAATATTAAGCAAGATTTTATATTAAAATAGACTTATTTTAACTTTTTGAATTATATTTATTTTTTATTTAAAATTAAATTTTTTTAAGTATATATATTGAGTACATAAATCATTTATTGCTACAACTACTTGGTCCTTTTCATGCTTATTGATTATTGATTTGTATTACTTTGCAACACTTTCAATAAAATTCGCCAATTTAATATCTCGTCCGCTTAAACCACTGACATCGTGAGTTGATAATGTTATTTGCACTTTATTGTAAACATTAAACCATTCTGGATGATGATCCATTTTATCAGCTAATAATGCGATACGGGTCATAAACCCAAAAGCCTATATTTTGTACACAATGAGAATATAAATATAAAATAAAATATTAATATCATTTTTAAAATTAACCTGATTAAAGTCTTTAAATAAAAATTCCTTATAAATTGCATCACGTCCTTCAACAAGTGTCCATCCAGTTGTCAAAAGTGGTTGAAGTTGCTCTTTACGTTCTTGTTCTGTTAATTTGGCTGCCTATTTTTATTGAAACAATTTATTTCAAAATGTTAATTACGATTTAATTAAAAAATTATTAAAATATTACCATTTTGCGTTTAATTGGTGATAATTTACTTGCTACACTGTAATGACGTGGTAACAATTCAAAAAATTTCAAGTTTACTGTATTTACATTAGCCACTTGCCTCCTACTCCAAACATTATATTTTGTTGGTTCTGAATAAAAAATATAATAATAAAAACGGGAAATGGTTAAGATTAGCAAATTCTCTCTCTGTAACACAATAAACACGTTTTAAAGCGAAACACAAGAGACATACCAATACAATAACTTGATCGGCATGAGAATTTATATAATTCTGGATGTTGTTGATTTTTTATTTCATGACTTAAATATCTAGTTTTAAGATAATTATTGAAATTAAAAATTAAATTTCTTGATAATAAATTATTATTTTTGGCTAATATTTTGTACAACATATTTTTAAACAAAATTATTTGACTTTTTGACAAATGCAATTTCTCTTTTGATCGTTTAAATTAGTTATGTCAGCTGAATGTATGGGGTGGGTTTACAATACACAGTGTATCGTTTTGATAAAAGCTTTCTTGAAGCCGAAAGCTTTATGTATTTTTAATTTTTTTTTTTTAATTTAATTTCAATAAATAGCATTAATATCGTTGAAAAATTGAAATTAATTATGTAAGTAATTAAATATTATATATATTAAATAGCTTTCTTAAGCAACAAAGTGGAAATTATAAAAAGAAAACTATAGGTAAATTATGAAAAGTAAATAAATCTATTTTGCCAGGTAAGATTCATAAATAAAAAAAAAAGGTAAATTATAGCTAAAGTATTGCTAAATATAATAAATTAAATAAACTAATAAATTATTAAAAATAGACATTAGTTTGGCATTATATATTTATTATGGTGGTCTGTTGGGCAGCAATTATTAATAACAAGTAAATTGTATTTATTTTATTTTTAGCGATACGAAATGCATTTATTTTCACTTAAATAAATCAATATAAGTTTATTGTATTAACAAAAATAAATGCAATAAATGTAATTTATTTAGAGCGTAACAGAAACGTGGAACACCTCAACATAATTTTAGTTATTAAAGGCCAAGTTCAATAAATATGTAATATATTTAAAAAAGAAATACATTTCTTATTTATGCTGCACAAGAAAATTGTTAGGAAATTTAAATATTACATTGTGTGGTTTATTATTTACTTTTTTATATATTAAAAAATATATAATTTACATAAAATATTTTAAATTATTATTATTATTATTTAAACTGGATTAAGTAACTTCATTTATCTTTTTGCTTTGTATTCATTAATTTGCTTGATATGAGAAATGAAAAAAAAAAACCCAGAAGGATTGCATATGTTTAATATTATTATTATTGTATATTCAGTATAATTAATATGCCATTATTTAATTGGATTAATTACTAAACGTAGGGTATGTATAAAGTTTGTTTAATTATAGTTTTTTTTGTAATTATTTGGTTAATCTATTGTAAAAAGTTTGCTATTTCCACATTTCTCTACTTTGTAAAAAAACATGCGATTAATGTGCTTTTAATAGTTTCTCATATCATTTCTTAAGTTCTTTTTTTACAAAATAAAAAACTAAACTTAACATTATCAGCAAACAATCATTAATAGTTTTTATTTTGTAAATTCCAAACATAGGCAAACACCCTATACAAAATAATAGCAAGTATTCAAATGATATAAAATAATTAAAAACTTTGTGATTTAAATTCAATTAAAGAAAGAATGTAGAAAAAATAAAATCAAATTTAAATAAGCAAACTACGTGGTGCGCTAATAATATTTGTATTTTTAATACTTAACAGTCAGTGATGAAGAACAATTTTAACTCAGTTGCCAATTTGTATATTATTTATTATCTAAAAATGTATCCAGGTAACAAGTAAATTTATTTCTTTGATCAACTAAAGGTTTAGAACATCCGATGCAAAAAAAAAATAAATAAAGAATAAACCCAGAAGTTATGATACGACATTAATTCCATTGTCCTTGATTTATGAGAAAATAATCTATTTGTCTTAAATCATTTTTGTTTTAAAATCTCATAAATAATTTAAAAATTATTTTAATACTAAAATCACATTGTACCATGGCATTTTCATTATTATTTATTAATTTATAGATCAAATACTTATCTGACAAGTAATTTTTTTTTAATAATAATAATAGAAAATAGATAAATTATTTGTACTTTAGTTTCATGTCGCTTTAATTAAATTTTTATTCTTAGAAATTACATGGGTTTTTGTGGTTATTTATTTCGCTTAAAAGGCAACAAAAGTAATGTGAGTGAGTGCCTAATGGATCTGGTTACAATTTATGCTTTTATTTGAGCTTTTATTGAAAAAACAACAATGTAGGCTTATTTTCAGACGTGTATAGGAAGCGATGCAACTATTTTGTTATAAAAGACGCAAAATAATTGTAGAATAATCCATAAATTGTTTGTTATTCCAATAAAACAGTTGATTGATTGAACGTAAAAGGTAATAATTTACTATTTTTTTTATAAGTTCTTAAAAATTTTACACCCATTTTGCCCATAGATGAAATTATTAGTAACAATAATTGGTATTGGATGTGCACTAGGTGTTGTCAGCTCATCATTTATTTCTCCTGCTACAACATTGTTACGAGCTCCTGAGCATGATTCTGCAGTTATACATTCGGAAAGAATTGGTGGAAATTTTGCGTACAGTACAGTCGAAGGACATGCTTATAAAGCTATTGCACCGATTATCAGTAATGTAATCCGCCCCGTTGGAGTGACTTATTATAACACAATACCAGGTTTTTATCCTGGTATTCAGCATCCATATTTCATACAATATTATCCACAATATCCATCCGTTGATACGGAACCAGTCGATGATACTAACTCCCATGAATCAGAATTTGAACCCCAAGTAAACCAAGAGGATCAATTCAATAACGATAATGATAGTGATAGTGTTTCTGTAGAATCTGCCTAATTGCTTTAAAATAAAATGTTCTGTTTAAAATAAATAAATTTTGTATTTTGATTTCCTTTGCATTTTATTTAATTTAATTTTGTTACTCGTATTTTCACAGAGATAATAAATTTTTAATAGACATTTTCTTTGCTTTGTTTATTTTTTTTTCTTTTATTAATTATTTAACATAAATAGATTATCGCTGACTATGTATTTTTTGTGTTAATTCATTTGTTTCTTTAATTACTCAAGGCCTATACTAATGGGATACTAAGTAGGTATTTTTTTCTTCTTTTTTTTGTGTTTGTAAAATGCTTAAAATTCAAAATTGCTATTGAATTTGTAAACAGATGTTTCACAAAAAGACCAAAAATAAATAATTTAAATATAAAACGAAATTGTATGTTCGTCCAACACAACGAATCATGTTTGTTTATTTTTAACAATAATTAATGTTTTTTTGTAGAAATGTATAAAATTGTAAACAATTAAGAAATTCCTTATCGTTTAGTTTTAATTAGAAGAAGGAACACATATTTAGTACAATAAAATCTTTCATCCAGTTAAGTCTTAATAAACACGAAATAATGATAAAATTTCTATTGTTTTGTTGCTTCTTAACACTGATAAGTAAATTATTAGTTAAATTTTTATTTTTTGTATTTATCTAATATATATATAATGAAAAGATGGTGAAACAACTTTACGAACGACAACATTACCTTCAAGAACACTCTCGTCTGGTAGTAGCAATGCAACAAAACCTCCAGAAATAACAACAAAATATTCTGTAACAACACATTTGCCGACAACTAAACGACCATGGATGCTAAGAACAACAACCACAAGAACTACAACACCAACCTCGACAGTGACCACAAAAGCAACTACACCGATAACAACGAAAACAACAACACCAGTCACATTATTAATTAAGGATTTAGGTGAAACAAGTACGTGGCTTCTTAGAAATTATGACAATCAGAAAACAGTTAATACGCAAAAGCAATGTGGTGCCAACGTACGTAATGATCATCCTTGGTTAGTAATGATTGAACATTCTGATCCAGTACATACCAATAAACGGAAAACGTTGAGTAAAGGAGTATTAATTGATTCTAAGCATGTACTGACAACTGTGTCGAGTTTGCATAATTCGCATCCGTTTTGGGTAGTGTAAGTCAGTCTAAGTACTTTTTTTTTTGTAAATTATTAATTCATCTTTCAAAATATTTGTAGTTCTGGTGTACGTTTAGGTGACTATATTACTTGGGGGACAACGGGAGTATCAAGAAATCGAAGCTCTATTGTTACAGCAGGCATTGACAAAGTTTTCATGCACAAAACCAAGGATGTGGCTATTATTCGATTAAATAAATCAATCAATATTACAGGTAAATAAATAAATTATTTCAATAGTGATCTTAATAATGATTATTTTAGATGCAATTCAGCCAATTTGTTTACCAACTACAACTGGATATAATTTTCATCAAATGTATTTACATATTTGTAAAAAAACATATCGTGAAAATAAGCCACCACTTGCTGTAATCACTATGGAATCTGCGTCACCATTATCACCACAAGATTGTACAACGATGTTTCATCGTCAAAATGCAAATATAACAACTAATGAATTTTGTGCATGGGATCAACGTGGTGATACGTGTACTGGTGATCTTGGCGGACCATTAATTGTTAAACACAGTGGTTTATATTTTGTAATTGGTTTAACGTCATACATTCATTCACAGGTAATTAAAACTAAATTGGCATAAAGACGAGAACATTAATAAAACTTTTATGAAATTTATTTTTCAGAAAGTATTAAGCAACGATAATTTCCCAGGCGTATACATACGTGTGGGATCTCACTTGAACTGGATTAAAAAAGTTATAAATGAATAAATAATTATTAAATTAACTAAACAGTTAGCATAATAATATTTTCTTTTAAATAAATTGAATCAAAATTTCAAAATTTAAATATAATCAAAAAAAAAATTTTTTTTTATTCTAATTATTATTATCAATTGACCTAATGAAGCAACAAAATGTTTTATTGTAATTTAATGTTGCGAAGGTTTATCAGTTATCACTTGAATTAATTTCCCAAAAATAAAATACAGTGCCTACATCGATGTAGAATAAATTGTAGCAAAAAACTCTATTCAAATCATTGTAATTTTATAAACGATACATTGGACGAAGTTTTCGTATTTCGAGTAACATAACAAAGTAACAAATTTAATAAATTTTTTTATTGTGGTTCATAATGATTAATAAATATTAAATATGTTAAAAATTCTGTCTTGTCTTCTTTTATTAACAAAAGTTATCCTTATTACTGCATATAGTATACCAAACAATAAGAATTTAATAACGAAAGTTGATAACATTAATTATAATGATGTACAATATAAGACTGAAACAGTGGAAAAAAATATTAATTTAACAAAAACAGTGGTATCAAGTGTTATTGTGCCTGGTAATAATTTATTTATTGGTAATCGGATAAAGGGTGATCAATGGCTATATACCGACAATACTAAAATTGAAAATGATGGCCCAACACCAAGTACTATTAATGGTCTTATCGAGGTAAATTATCTTTCTGTTTTGACTTATTTTTTATGACTTTTAAAAGAGATTTTCTACTTTAAAAAAAAAACAGATTTACTTGGATGCACCAGTTTTAATCACACACGTACAAGTAATTGATCAAATAACAGACGGCACTGGTGGTATACCGAGTTATCATTCCGGTGGAATCAACTATAATTGGTTAAAGATAAACGTACAAGGTGTTTATACAAAAGGTTTTCATTTTTTAATACACATTTTTGGTAAACCAGATTTTGCAGCGATGGCATCCTTTAAACGAAATATAAATAAAACAAATGTAATTAATTAAAAATAATTTAATAAAATCGAATAATACAATATATATTTTGTAATTTATAAATAATTATTAAATTATATATAAGGAAAAAAAGAAAATTAGGTATAATATAGTGTGCTTGCTTCTTTGATAAGAAATAAATTTAATTAATTTATTTTGCAAAAAAATAATTCTGTGTTAATTTTATTCAGTATTTGTAGCACCGGATGGCAACGGAGGTGGAGGCACATCAGCTATATTCTCATTTTTATTGGAATTATTTTTGATATCATCTTGTAACTGTGATTGTGATGTGTTCTCAGTACTCTCGACGCTCGGTTGTTGCTTTTTGTTTTCCTGGTATATTAATTCCTTTTGTTTGGTCACAAATTGCGGTTGTGGTGGTAAAAGTTGATTTTTTCTAAAGCTTTGTATCGGCAAATTATTGTGCAATAATTGTGGATAATATCCGTATGGTGGTAAGTAAGGATTTGGATTGTAGCCACCAAATGAATCGTAAATCAATGGATAAGAATTGTATTGATATGGCTGTAGATTAATTGGAACTTGTTGCTGCTGTTGTGGGTGTTGCAATTGTGGTGGATACGAGTTGATTGGAATTAAACTAGGTGGCAAGCCAAACTCATTCAATGGAATTGGCTGTTCAGGTTTCATTCTATTTTCGACAGTTTTTTCTTCTTTAGATTCGACCGTATCTTGCTGATCTGCTTCTTGTTCTTGTTGCTGCTGTGGTTGTTCTTTTTTGTCTTCACTCATTTCAGACCGTTGTTCTAATTCGCTGCCTTCCTCATTTTCAGTAATAATTGGTTCATCGCTTAATTTTGGTTGCTAATTAACAATAGTTTGTATTAATAAGAAAAAACGTAAAACATATATATGCAAATAAAAATACTTACAAAATTATTTCTTCCTTGAATCGCTGGGAAATTGGAGGGAAATTGATGATAATATGAATCATAAAAGTTGTAAGGGTTAAAGCTTGCATAACCAGGATGTCCGAATGGATAGCCAAAGGCATGAGTCTCATGCACGACTGGCTGTATAAGTGGATATGCACGGCTTGATGTCAAATTCTCATCGGTTGTAATCAAAGCATTGTATACCTTTGGTTTTCGCAATAAACCACAATTAGCTAATTCCACTATCAATGGGAAAATTAATAAAAACTGAAAATGCATAGAATAGAAAAATAAATTTCATTACTCTGTTGATACCAAATATGCAATAAAAATTTGCAATGATTTTATGCAAAATTATATAGTTTTGTAAACGAAATCAATTTAATTTATTCATTTTTTCGGTTTGTAAATTTAAAGTCTTAAAAGGTAAAAGCATAATTTTAACTTTGGATATATAATGTTGCAAGATTTTTTTAATAGATAATTGTGCTTTGAAGTAATATTTTCTTAAGAAATATTAATTAAATATTTAAATTAATTTATTTTACTGTAACGTGTCTACTTTAGAAGATAAATCAAAATAGCAATAAAAACTAATTAAATAGAAATATTTGTAAATACAATTAAGAAACAGTAATTTTCATTATCATAAAATAAAATGCATTTCTCACAATGGAAAATATTTATTTACCAATAAAAATAACTTCCTGCATTTTTCTAATAAAAAAAAAGAGAGAAAATAGTGACTAAAAGAAGTTAAATTACCTTTATCAAAAACATATTTAATTAAATAAATTTAATCACGTATAATTAATTATAAATGATAATAAACAATGTGTTGTAAAATGTTTAGTTAAAGAAATTATGTCTATAAATGCATTTTAATTGGCCTGAAAACTAACTGCAAAACCGTGGTATTGTAACAAAGAAACAATTAAATACAAAGATTAGAATTATGTAATAAATTTTATTGAGTTTTTCCTTCTTATTTGATAATTATACCTTAGCTGATGCTGTTGTGATTTTTCTTCTTTCCTAATTTAATAAAAAAATAAGAAAAAAAAAACATTCAACATTTTTAGCTAGCAGAAAATTAACTGCATTTTATGCTTTACGTTTTTAATATTTTATTAAATTTTTATTTTTTAATCACGTTTTTTGTTCTTGTCTTGTATTAAACTAATAAACGAAGAAAAGATTCTTTTATTCATGATTTATTTGTCGCTTTTAATTGTTTCTGTAAAACTAATTATTTTTCAATTAAATTTATAAATTATAAGAAGTTAAAAACTTGATTTTAGATGAAAAATATAAGTTTATTTGTGCTAAATAAATCATTATCACTATATGTTAAATAAATACTAATTAAACAACAATAGTATATAATTATTGGTGAAATCAAAAAGCAATAATATTAATTTAATAATAATAATAAAAATAATAAATATTGATGAATAAGAAATAATAATATTAATTTTCAATACAATAAGTGAATGAACACACCTAACCGCAACGTAGAAAAATAATATTTAATTTAAAAAGAATAAAATTGTATAAAAGGGCAAATAAGTCATCAAGAAGATAAATGTTTTTATATGTATTTAGAAAATTTAATAAAATATAATTAAAATAGCACGGAAAAAACATGAATTTAAACTTTAAATAATATATAACTAACCTTACCTAACCTAAAATACAATTATACAGTGTTTATTTATAATAAACATTTTAATAACGGGATAATAAAGTAAAATTACAGATTTATAAATAAGAAATGTTTTAAGATTTATGTTAATACGATATTATTATTATTTTTGTTCGTTCATTCTAAATAAAGAAATGAAGAAAAATGTTAATGAAGAAGAGAAAAGGTTCTTAAAATTTAGGTTAAGGTTGTTTAATTATTCACAGTACATTTGTAGGGTTTTTTTCGTGTAAACAAATAATTTATTGAGTCAAGGTTAATTAATTACTTTACTGATATTTTCTTTTTCTTTAATATTTCCTTGATCTTTTAGTCTGATTAAAAAAATAAGAAAACTATTTTATGTCCTTTGATTGCTGTTTAATAAAATTAATTAAAACATTGAGACATCCATTTTGTAATTAAAATTGCATAAAAACAGGCGACATATGTCAAAATATAAAAATTAAATTTTTTTAATTAAATAATTATCTTTGGACGTTACCTTAATCAAGTTACCTTGATCAGGGAAGAAAAAAAATCATATTTTAACACCGTGAAAATTATTTAAACACAGATTTAAAAACTACAAATAAAAAATAAATTATACCTGCGAATTTTTTTCTGGTTAATTTAAGCAATAAATTGCGATTTATGATTGAATCTTAGTCGTGAATCATGATTTTCTTATTCTTTATTCGCGTTTAATATAAATATTAAGAAAAAAAAAACTGATTATGATAAATGAATTTAGGTTGCTGGCAATAAAATACCAATTGTGAACTACTTTGTAATATTTTTAATGTTTAATAAATTAACCGGTTATTGCTGTTTTTTTTTTTAGTTTTAGATGAAAAACGTGATGTTCCGCTTTGAATTGGTAACGCTGTTGGCGATTTATTGTCACGGGTTTATGATCTTTGCTATTTTGCACCTTTTGGTATTTTTATTTTCTTGCTTTAATAATTTTTTTTTAGCGGAACAGAAGTAAATAAATAAATAAATGTTGCTCGGTCACCGCTTAGACAGGAAAAAACTAACGCGACGAAAATATGCAAAAATATAAAACATATTATAGCATAATAAAGACAATGAAAAATGGCACACAAATTGCTAATGTGTAACGACACTGCGAATTTAAAAAAAAAAAAACAATAAAAAAATTTCTGTCAGGTGTGGGGTTCGAACCCACGCTCCCAATCGGGAACCAGAGCTTAAATCTGGCGCCTTAGACCGCTCGGCCAACCTGACTCTTATAAGTAGTATGATATTATTTGAATAAAACAAAATGAAATTTCTATTCTACTATGAACTTTGTATTTATTATTTTTTTCACATTATGTTACTTATTGCTTGTTGCGAAAATTATTTAAATTATTTGCTAAATTTTCTATTGATTTAGTTATTAATTTAAATCGTGTGTTGTTAGAGAAAAATTTAATTAAAATATTTAATAAAACAAGAAAAATAAGTATTAGCTTGTTATATAAAAATTAATTGGGTGAGAATAGTCATGATTCGTCAATTAATTGTTGGTTTTTAATTTACGCAAAATTATTTAATTAAATTTTCAATTAAAAATAATACAATCTAAAAATTATTATTTACTAGAAATAATTTTGTTTTATTTAATTGTTTTCAGTTAGTTAAATTATTAACAGTATGGTTTTTGAATTATATGTATTAAATTTGCTTAAAAGTAATAAGACGTAAATTGCAATTAAATAAATAAATCTTATTAGCATAAAAAGAGTATTTTTTAATTATTGTGAAGGTATGAATTATCATGATAAATTTACACAGCTGATATTTTCAACAATAAAATGAATCTTTAATATTTAAAAGTTACATTTCTTGTGATTACAGAATTATTCTACTTTGATTTTTAATTGATAAAATTATATTATTATCTTTAATTTAAATTATAATTTTACTTTTTATTTACTAAGAACAGATATATATAAAGATTATATATAAAGAATATTAAAATAAAAGGTTCATTTCATTTGATTATTTGATTATAAATTCATAACATCAAACACAGCTGACGGAATGGTATACGTTCAGGATTTAAGTAAATTAATTTATTTCTTTTCATCGCTTGTCAATATAAAGTAACTGAAATGTTGTTATTAAATTTTAACTCACGTCTT
Organism: Ptychoptera contaminata; assembly: GCA_963942525.1. Classification (NCBI taxonomy): domain Eukaryota; kingdom Metazoa; phylum Arthropoda; class Insecta; order Diptera; family Ptychopteridae; genus Ptychoptera; species Ptychoptera contaminata. The sequence continues at coordinate 40,380,667 of OZ012637.1, read as the reverse complement.
GTACATTTTTTTTTTAATGATAATAAATAAACAAACTAAAAGAAAAAGAATTCAATTTTACATGATATTTTATTTAGTAAACAAAACGACAACCAGAATTCTTGTCGCATTATAAAATTTCTGTATGTTTTTGATTTCATTGAAATAAATAAATAAATAAATAAATAGCAAAATACAACTGAAATATTTAATATTATTTATTTGAATCTATAACATATTTATTTTTTGTTAACAATTTGTTGTCGTTTAGTGTTTTTTTATATATTTTGCTTCTGTTTGTCGTTCATTTCTGTTGTCAATGTCTTGTGCGGTTAATCAAATTAAATCATCGATGTTCAAGGATACATATAATTTTTTTTTTACTTGTATATACTATTAAGACATGCGGAAGTTAAAAATAAGATTTATAATAATAAATATATGTTTTTTTTTATTGGTTTTTGTCGGTTTATTAGGGTTTTACATGTGCCGTTTTCTTAAAATGATTAATTAGTCGTGTTGGTTGATTTTTTGGGAACAATTCAAATTACTTAGTTTTAAAAGTTCAAGATGTGTACTGTATATACTAAACTAACTAGTTATTATTATATTAATCAATCTTCTAATAAAAAAGATAATTTAATTAAGTTTTTAAGTAGATATTACCGTATTTTATGAACTATAAAACGCGACTTTTTATAGTTTTCAAAAAATGGACTCAAATTTTGCGTCCGTCTTGTGGTCCGAAGGTAACATTATATATATTTTTTAATATATTTTTCTAAAAATCATCTTAAAATTTTAGGTGCGTCTTACAGTCCGCAAAACACGGTAAAAACTTTTCTTTTTTTAGAAGGGATTCAAATTCTACCGTTTTTCATAATAATTTAATAATAATTCGCCGAAATGTTTACACATTTTTATTCAAACAATAATTATTTTAAGGATAATTAATAAAAATTTATAAAAACAATTATTTAAAAGAGATTAGTTAATTAATTCATTAATACAACATTTTTAATACATGAAATAAATCATTAACTTGCAAAATAATAAACGTCTCACCGTATAAAAACCGTATAAATTTTTTATGTTAAAGTAAAGAAGAAAAAAAAAACGGTTAATAAAATGAAATGAAAAGTAAAGAATAGTTAACAATTAATTAACATAATTTTTGTTGTATATATCTATTATGTGGTATATCTATTTTATATAAATTATTTATTTATTACAAAATTCACACGATATGTATTTTTTTTTTTTGGTTTTCAGGTAAAATTATTATTATTATTATTATTATTTTTTGTTTCTGTTTGAATGAAATAAAAAAATGTGTAAATAAAATTATCGATTAAAATTTAATTTCACAACAAATTACGCAAACACGTTATAAATTTGGTAGCATAATTTGGTGGCAAAAAAAAAAAAAAATTATAAAAATTGCTTTTTAATCTCATTACACCTGTGTTTTACGTGTATCTTTTTTTTTCTGTGCACTTATTTATATTTACTCACCTTAAAATTCATAATTTTTTTCTTTTCTTTAATTAACTTTTATTATTTTCTATATTTATAAAAAATTTTTTAATCCTTTTACACCAAAAACAAAATTAGACAATATCACCACGTAACTTTTTGTTAATAAACCACTTTGTTACAGTTAAACAAACAATTTAAACATTTAAGACAAGAAAAAATGTATTATTATTTTAAATTTACTTTTGTTTCTTTAAATTAAAATAAATTTAACTAAAGAGAAGGAGTCTTATATATGTTTAAGAAAATTAAATAAAACTAATATTAATTAAAATAGTAAATGAAAAATAACAAATCAAGACAAAAACAGACAATCGATAAATTAAAAAATAACAACAAATGAATTTATATAGCAAAATGTTTTACCTTTATATACCTTTTCTTTTTCTTTTTTTTTTTTTTTCTTTTTTGTATTTGTTTATTTTCTTATTTTTTCTTTCATTATATTTTGTTATATATGATATTTTTTGTATGAAAGAAAGAAGGAAAGAAAAATCAAAATTAAATATAAGAAAAGTAACGAGTAATGAGCAACAAGTAATAAATATACAAAACAAAAAAAAAATGTACTGTCTTTAGTGTGTGGTGAGTATAATAAGCAAGTACAAACACTTGGCTTTTTATGCCTCTGTGTGTTGATTATATGAGAAAAGAAAAAAACAACATTTTTTCATCTCTTTTATATATTTAACAACTTTTTATGCTATACGTTTTTGCTTTGGTGTGTTGTCTTTAGCTTATTAATTTTTTTTTTGTTAATCTATAATTTGTGTGCTTTTAATTTTCTAATATTAATATTTATTGTCTGCATTTATGCTTTTAATTAATTAATAATAATAAAATAAAAAGTCTTTCTATTCATATTAAAGTCCAGGCGAATAAAAGCACCTCAGTTGTGACAATGGTTTAATAAAATTACACCTCTGTTATTTTAACTGAATTAATATTATTTATTCGCAATTTATTTTAATATTTTTCAGCTGTTGTATTATAGCTGAGGTGAGTAGGTCTCAGACTGACAAATAAATAGTCTCAAATTCGATCCCACATTGATGTTAGAATGAAAAAATATAGACAGTAGGCTTATTTTGATTTATTTTAATAGATAAATATGCCATTAAAAGTCATCATAAATAATTTATTTAGAGCTGAAACTACTGTTCAAAATCAAGACTGAGTTGTGTCGATTGACTTTAATTGATTTTTACGTTTTTAACTTGTTTATTCGTAAAAGTCAATGCACAGTTTCTGTTATTTTTAATTCAGTTTCAACTAAAAACATCTTTTATGTATTTCGTACAGTTTTTAAGCCATGATAAGGTTTACCACCCCCGATAATACACACTTTTTATTGCATTTTATTTAAATATTGCATATTATAAATAAATTGAAATAAAATGGCAAAACAATAACATATAATAATTCTGCATGTTTACATAATTTTATTTTATATAAACAAAATCATAATATTTGCATAATACAAATAATTTATTTTTCTTATATTTTTTTTTTTTTTTTGGAAATTTATTTATCTTGTAGAAAAAAAAAAATAACATAAAACATAGAAATAGCACACAGAAATGTTAAAATAATATGCTTAAAGTCTATATATTACGTTATAAGAAAATATTATTTTATAATTTCAATAGGTTATAAGGTGGGATGGTTAGGTGGTTTTTTTTTATATGTTATTAAAATTAAAGTAAATAAAGCAAAACAAGGTATACTAGGTTGCAAATAATTCACTTAAAAATAAATAACAAGAAAAATCTATGAAAAATAATTTATTCATATCTAATGAATGAAATTATATAGTTGATTTATGTTAAAATAAACATTTGGATTAAATTTAATTTACAGTGTGATTCTTAAAGCATAAACACAAACAAAAACTTTTAAATTTGTATTATTCCTGTACATTAATGTGAATTTATAAAATTAATTTTGTAATTAAGCAATGATTTTCATTTAAAAATAAAATTGCAATAATTCACTCGCATTAATCTCTATAATTTTCATCATTTTCACATAAAAATATAATTGAATCACCTTGTTCATTTGCGTATTTTATATACATGTTAACCTTTCTTTATTTAAATTATTATTTTTATACCTTTTCTTATTATTATTAATACTAATAATAGTAATAATCAATTTATATATTATTATTTATATTCTCTATTACAAAAATGTTCATAATTTGTGTGTGTTTTTTTGCTTTAAATTTAATTGACAACCACGTGGTAGGTCAGTATTTTTATTCAGCGCGCTGATAACAAATAAAACAAAATAAGAAAACGGTTTATTTTCATAGATTCTTATATATATATTATTTATGTTTTTCAATTTTCTTATTTACTGTTCACAAATTTATGCATTTTTTTATGTATTTTGCTGCTTAGATAAAAAGAAAACGTTAAACTGTATCATTTTAGAGCATAAAATAAAAAAACCACAAAACAAGTAATTAATTAATGACAAAAAAAAACTTTAACTTCCGTAATACGATAGAAATGGTTTTTTTTTTATGTAAATGTATTAAAATTTAGTTCAAATTTAACATTTATTGTAGAATAAATAGTCAAAAAAATAAATAAAATAAATTGCTAAAAAGGTTAACAACTTTGTAAATTATTAATAATCATTTATTGTGTATGTGAGTGCTTTTTTCAAGTATTTAGAGAGATATTGCAAAAATTACATACATTTTACATCTTTTCTGTTGCTTTGTTGTGATTTTTGGGTTATTCGATTTGAAGTGTAATGCTTATTTTGGAGATTTCCTAATGGTGTTCCTAATACAGTCAGAGCATTACCTTTAATTAATTTTATTAGAGTGTTATGACGTTTTTACTGTGGTTACATTTAGTTTTAATGTTTTTACTTAGTTGTAGACAATTGCAATTATTGAAAGTTTTTCTTGTCTTCTGAATAATTTTAATAAGTGTTTTTTCTTTTATTATAAAAACACTTACAAAGACATTTTTATTTGTCTTTATGGATAATGATTGTTCGATATATGCACCGTGGTTTTTTTTTGTATCAAACAATTTAATAACAAACAAATTGAATAATTAACGATAAAAAAAACTATATATCAGTGAAAAATCCAAAAAAAAAACTTTGCCTCGTCATGCTTTTTTGGCCTGAGAAAACCAATTTATGAGAATTAAAATTCAGGATGTAAACAGTTGTTGTCCTTAACCGAGAATTATAAATTTAATCCTTTCAATAAACAAAAAAAATTCAATTGCACTAATTAATTAAATGTGTTTGCGTTTATTTGCAAAAAAAAAAAAAAAACAGGTTAGAAAATTTGTAACGGTTAATAAATGCTTTGTTTTTATTCTTAAAAAAAAAAAAACTATTTGTTTTTATTTTATTTTACTTTTACTAAATCAAGGGCAATAGGTAAATGGTTTTTTATTTTTTGCTGTATAAAATGCAATTTTTGTTAAATCTAATGTTTTTTTTTTCTATAAAAATTTGATTTAACGTTTTAATAACGTAAATAACTTGTTTCTGTTGCTTTTAGTTTATTTATTTAGTTTTTATTAGAATTTATTGTTTTGTGTTTAATGAGATTTTGCTTCAATGCAATTTTAATGATTTTCTTGTTTTATCTAAATTTTATGTTTTAATTTTGCAAATGTTTTTTACTTGGAATGTTTTAACGATCTTTAATATTCTAAATTTTTGATTCTATAAATAGGGAATATAGTTATTTTTAATGAATTTTTGAACGAAAATTTGTACGAAAAGAACGCAAGTACGGGATTATTATATCAGAACTTTATTTTTTTATTCATTTAATAAATGCAGTACATAGCTTATCAACTGTAACACATGATCCTTGGGTTATTTTATTTATTTAAAAAGCTGCATTCTTGGAAATGCAACTTTTCTGGAAAAATTAACAAAGTAAATGACTATAAAAAAGTTCAACAAATGTTTAATAATATCTACTTAAATATAGGTGGCAATACTTTACAATAAAATATTTCCCTCTCATAAATCGCGGTTGTTCAATTTGCTATTGAGAAATTTTACTTTAACTATTCTAATTTTATATAAAAATTTTCATTAATCATTTTTATCTAAACAATTTGATAAAAAACAGTTTTTTCTTTATTAATTACATAGAGTATTTTTTCAATTTTTGCATGCATTAAAAATTACAAAGAAAATTAAATAAAAAATACTGTAAAAATGCAACAGAAACACAATAAATCACTCGAGAATTATTATAAAAAAATTCTTTTCTATAAAATTTAATTGTTTTATCGTAAATTGCATTAATTTTATTTCTAAAAAATTGCAAAAAAAAAAAACTTTAAAGCAAATTAACTAAATAAAATTATTAGTAAAATATTAGAAGGTGGTAACAATACCAGAAAGACTTAGTTATGATTATTCAGTTAAAAAGTAAAATTATAACAAACGGAGAAGTAAAATGAAGAAAAAATTTAATTGTTATAAAAGCTTATCAAACAAAAAGCACTCTTAACGAAATATAACAATTATTTTCTAAGCTCCACCCATTTTATATATCTTCTATTTTGTTATAATTTCCCAAACAACTGGATAAAATGGGTGGAGCAATCTAGCAGATTTATATAAAATACGGTTTGAAACAACTATTCACTGTGTTTTTATTTTTCAAATATGCTTAAATATGCTTAAGAAAAACGCAGTCTTTTTATTATTTAAATTTATGCTCCTTACATGAATGTTGTTACTAAATGTAAATATGAAAATAATAAATTATTAACATAAAATTTACAATTTAATTACTTTTACATCACAGATAAATATATTTTTAATTAAAATAGTAAAGAAAATTAATTATACAAAACGTTGTCATGCACTTTAATTATGTGTTGTACGAAAATATCGATAATAATAAATAACTTCGAAATTTGTAATTAAATAAGAAACAAAAAAAACTTCCACAGAAATAACAAATGAATATATGTATATCCTGTTTATTTCCGAATTTTATGTAACAAATTTCCACCTAAACATAATTATTTATTTCGTTCTGTTACTAGTTAGTTATTATAGTAAATTATAAATATGTTATTAAAGAATCTTTGTGATAATATATTTTACTAAACCAATGAAAATATTTAATTTAAATTTATTATAATAATATCTCTTTTGCACTCGTTTTTGCACAGTGATTTTAATTTTTTTTTTGTTTTTGTTTATCCATAGAAAATATGGAAATTTTATTTACTGTTTACTCTTTCATGCATTTTATCATATTTTTTATTCTTATGAAAATGTAGGCCAGACTCTCTCAACATTTGAAACGATTTAATCATATCATTAAATAATATCATCTTCAAAGTCTTAACATATATTTGATTAATAATACATTGATTAATGATTATAAACTAAAAATTTTACTGTAAAATAATAACAGGTTGAGAGATAATATAAAAAATTCTCCAATATTGTCGATGAATTTACTGGGTATACAAATCAGCAGATATTTTGCAACACTTTAGCTTGTAAAACGCAATTCTAGGTTTATTACAAAGAACATAAGAAATCATAGTGACTTGATTCCTTTAATTTGGTTCAATAAAGTAAGAATAACAAATAAGACAATAAAAAATGAATTTTTAACTTCTTAAGACTCAAAAAGTAAATCAATTTTTTGATGATTCTAACCATTCAATCAAACTCTACTAAATTATAACAAAAATTAGTTCAAAAGGTTTGGGATAAATCAATAAATAAATAAATACTTTAAAATAAACAAATAATCACATGTTTAGAAATATTTATTAATCAAAAACATTAAAATTGCAAATGTAAAATTTAATTATAAATGTAAAAATGAATACAAAAAATATACAGTACAGTATACACAGTTTTCATTTATCCTTTCTTAAACTTATTTGTCTCCTTAACGAAAACTTCCACGCTTATATATTGTATTTTATATCTCTTTGAGCATAAATATTAAATATTATTTCATATATTGACAATTGAATTAAATAATATTTCTTGTTGCTGTTATTGTTGATGGTGATGATGCTGCTACTTCTGCTGTTACAACTGCTGCTGCTGCTGTAGATGCTATTTCTACTTCTGTTATACGTTGGTGTACTTACTTGTTTGTCGTTCCCCGTTTGATGGTGCTCACTATAGTTTAGTTTATTTGGTTAGATTTGGTTGGTTGGAAAATACATTTTAAACATTTAACTATTTGTTGCCACTCTCCAGCCATTGTAGCACTTATTCTTGGCTACTACTAACATTACCATATATATATATATACTATACACAATATATCCCATTTCAGTTTAAATATATAATATATATATATATATATATATATATATATACATTTTTTATTTCACTTTGTGTATTGTTGGTTGGTTAGTTTATTTCTTTTTATTATTTACATTTATTATTATTATTATTACTATATATATATTTTTTGTTATTCGGGTTCAATATTTGATATTATTTTGAATCAGTAGCATTTCAATGTTTGTCACGATATGACATAAAAATATTATTTTTTACTTTTTCGTTTTAATTTTTCCATTTAACCGTAAGTGTTGTTACACGATTTTATCCGTGATATCTCTTCAACATTTAAACAGTTTTGTGTAATAATTGTTAACAATCTACAATCTATGATTTCTTAAAAATTTAATTAAATAAATTTATTAATTGTGTCAGTTTAAAATTGTGATTTTGTGTACAAATCGAAAAAAAAAAATGTTTATATAAGTGTTAAAAAAATAATCAAAGATAATTAAATTAAATAAAAAGAAAATTGTGTTTAAAGAAATTCTCAAGTGAAAACGTTAAAGAAAAAAAATTTAAAATTTTTACAATGAGTTTACCGAGTGGTGTTGATATGACAAATTTAATGTCACAACACCCGGTATTAGGTGCATTACCACCGGCATTTTTTTTACGTGCCGCATCTGAACGATATCAACGTACACCAAAATGTGCCCGATGTCGTAATCATGGTGTGGTCAGTGATTTTCATTCATTTTGTTTATTAAAATTTTGTTAATAAAAAAACCTAAAATAATTATCAGCAAATTTGATAATTAAAAAATTTATAAATTAAAATCACAAAAAAAAAATTATTGTTAATTATAGGTAAGTGCCCTGAAGGGCCATAAAAGGTACTGTCGATGGAGGGATTGTGTTTGTGCTAAATGTACACTAATTGCTGAACGACAACGTGTTATGGCTGCACAGGTGAGTTGCGTATGTGAATTTTATAATCTAAGACCAAAGAAACAAAATTGAATATACAGAAAAAAAAAGAAAAACCAAAAGCATACAAATAACAGAAAAAATTATATTAAAAATGAAAAAAATTCCCCTAATCCATCCACTTACAACATAATTTCCAATTACGGAAATTTTATCCTTTACCGTTGCCATTTATTTTTTTCATTCTTTTTATTTAATTTTTAATTAAATATTAAAATAATAAAACTTATTTTACGGTTAGGTGGCGTTAAGACGACAACAAGCACAAGAGGAAAACGAGGCTAGAGAATTAGGATTATTATATACATCAAGTGTACCGGCACAGGGGCAAACGACACCAGAATCAGCACAACCAGCGTCTTCATTTCCATCTGGAATACCATCACCGCCAAGCGATTTAGATGGTGGACCACCGCCTCGTAGCCAGTATGCTGGAAGTGAGTCAGGTAACTAGGAAACTAGGAAACCTTAAAAAAAATACCGAAATCATCAATAAATATTATTATTTTTTGTATTTTTTAAATTAATAATTTTTCATTTCTTTGATTTGCAGACTTAGAAACACAAAGAATGCGTGCAGAAAGGATAAACAATAGTTTTTCACCAGATCGAAATGATTCAAATAGTCCTGGTAAGTTATGTTTTTTAAATATTTAAATAAATATTCCGTTAAATCCGTTAAAAACAAGTAAATCATTAAAGTGTCGTCAGTAAATCAAGATGAAAAACCATTTAAATAAAGTGTTTCGCTTTGTTGTTTATTAAAGGAAAAATCAACGAAAAAAGAGCTTAAAAATCCTGTGCTTTTGTGCTTTTTTTTCTTTATATTGTTTCTTGTGCTAAAAAATTTATAACAATAATAAATTTGTGCTTTTGATTGTGCTATAAGTTCTTATATAATTGATCTACACGTTTTAATAGGTAACAGATTGTTATTTCGTTTCATACACAAAAATGAAAAGAAATTGTTTTTAATTCATAGAAATTTTTTTAAAAAACTTTTCTTGTAGCATTTTCTTTTATTTGAAAAATGTTCACGTTTTTTTAAAGGGTTTTTAATTGTAGGGTAAAATCAAGCATTTATTATATATTTTCTTTAGACGTTGGCTTTTTTTTCTGTTTCATTATTATTATTATTCTGATTATTATTAATAACACAAGTGTGTGATTTAAGATTTATTGTTAACAGAGTGTTTATGGTAAAAAGTTAAATAATTAAACCGACGGCAATAATAACACGTCTAGAAATGTTAACATAATTCCATATACCGTACATAACTGATTTAAAAAGAAAAAAACACCCTGTGGTTACTCAATTAAAAAACAATTTATTATTTTTTTTTTTGCAAAATGATTATTTATTATCAAAAATCCACTTAAAGTTAAATTCTAGAAAATCTTTTGCTATTATAAAAGATGAAAAAACAACAAAATCACAAATAAATCGTTATAAAGTTTGTTGTTTCTGTTTTAAGGGTGAAATAGGGTGAAAAATGTTTTATGATTCTTTTATTTTTGTTTTTCAATATATATATATTTCGCGTGTGTTTATTTGTTTATGCAATAACCACCCTACAATAAAATAATAATAAAACTAAATACGGCCACTTATGTAACATTAACCAAACAAATTAAATAAAAATAACAACAAACAGCTTTATAAATAATAATTTTAATCACCCAAGTCAATTAGGTATTCAATGGTTTCTCGAAAAAATAAAAAACACTTTTTACCACAGAAGTTTAATGGTAAAAAAGCGCACATAAATCCCTCAAGCAACAAAATAAAAAAAAAAACGAAAAATTTTCTTCTTATTGTATGTAGATAGATAATTAGAAAAAAAAAAAAGTTTACCTGATTTCTCATCATTAATAGAAAAATAAATATTTAGTTACAATTTACAATCCTAGCGATATTAAATATCTAACCACTTGAGGTTTGCTTTATATTTTAATTTAGAGATTTTTATAAATCTAACCAATTAGTTGTTCCTTTTTTCAACAATTATTTGTTGTTAAATTGTCTTGTTAACAATAGAAAAGAACTTGAAGACACTTGTAACGTTTTAAAATATTAGATACAAATGAAAAAAAAAATAAAATAGAATAAATGCATGTAAAACGCAATGAACCTAATAAAATTAATATAAAATGAAAAATTGTAACAAAATTTTGTTAGTTTTTTTTTTTGTGGTAAAAGGACAAACAAAATAATACAAAGTAAAAAGAAAAGAAAATAAAATATCAGATTTAAATTTCATTAAATTTTGTTGTTTGATTTTTTATTTTTAAATATAAAGCGATGCATCATCCAGCAGCCACAATGTACGGGTTGATGCTTTATTATTATTATTATTATTATTATTATTATTTAAAATCTTTAGAATATCTTTTTTTGCTTCAATTTTTGATCCTTATTTCATTTTTTTTTTTTGGGGGAGTTGATTTCGATATTTATCGTTAACTTGTTAAAACTCAAGTAGTACATTTTTTTTTTTTTACTTTTCTATTCATAATTTCGATTTATTGCATTATATATGTTGTACTTTCTGCCTCATTATATTTTGTTATATCGTTTATAGAGAGAGAGAAAAAAAAAAGGATAATAATGGATATAATAATAATAATATAAGAAAAAACTAAAAAAAAAAAAAAAAACAAATTCAAATGATCACGTGTGTGTCTATTTTATTCAACATTTTTATTCCTTTTCTATTTGATAAAAGAGCGAACTTCTTTAATGTACATATATTTCGTTATAATGATAAAAATCAACAACTAAAAATCACATCGTATCGAATTATATATATATATATATATATAAATTTTTCTATGAAAGTAATTGATCCTCAATACAATACATAAAAAATTGTGCTTAAGGGTAGATTTATATATATATATTTTGATTAAATAAATATAGCAAAGATAACAAAATTATGTCTAGTAGAACCTTTAAACCTTTTTTTTTTTCTTTTCCTACTTGTCTTTATATTGTTTGTTTTTTTATTTTTGTGGTTTATGAATGATTTAAGCTTGGGAAAAAAATTTTTTTTATTTATTTTTCGTTTATTTTTTTGTAATAATGTAACGTAGAACAGGTGTAACGATTAATGGGTTTTTAGAATTATTGCATTTAAACGATGCGGTTTTTTGATTAAAATTATGTTACTAAAGAAAATGTTACACCGAGAAAAAAACTTATGTAAAATTAACAAAAAACCTAACATAGTTTATACTATGGCTTCGGCAATTTTCATCCTCCTAAGTACTTCATCAAAACACCTAAGTTTTACTTGTTAACTTGCCGATTTTTATTTGGGTGATAAATTAACTAAGTATTTTGTAACTTAGACACTATGGCTTTGATATTTTATATGAGCTTTTTTTCTCGGTGTTCTGTTTTTGGTATCGGAGACTATTTATTTGATACTTAGAAGATCTTAGTTATTGGAGTTTTTAGTCAATAAAGTTATCCTTGCCTGTGAATCTATGATAAAGAACTCCGTGTTATGAATATTCGTAACAAATTTAACTCCTTTTTTTACAGCATAATTATTAATATTGCAAATAATTTATTTTTGCCTGTAAATCCATGATAAAGCATCCCGTTTTATGATTATTCATAAAAACTGTACTCGTTTTTCCACAATTTATGCTAGAAGATCTTTTTCTTGCATTTAATAATATTTTGTAAGACTGTGACATATAAGATAATAAAAATCTCTAATGATAATACATATATAAATGAATTACCAAGAAAGTAACTATTTAATTATTTTCAACAAATAAAATAATAAAAATAAAAACAGATCGATAATATTTTCAATCAAATAAATAAATATAAAATAACAACAATTAATGTTTAAATATTTCTAGTGTTGATTGTTTATTAACCAAATGAATTGTTTTCCATTTATTACAACCTGCTGTTATTTTATATTATTATTATTATTATTATCATAAATAAATTTCTCATTGTTTTATATTTTATAGACATTTGTATATATTTGATTATTTATTATTATTATTATTAATATTTTAACTAAGCCTTTATTAATAAAAAATAAAAATAAAAATATACATTGCATACAATTAAAACCAATTGAAAATTATTTGCAATATTAATAATGCTGTAAAAAAAAAGAGTTAAAAATTGTTATTAAAAACAGAAAAAAAAACAACATTCAATGCATTATGAATGGTAAAATCGAGTAAAAATAATATCTGTTGGTGTTTTATATGTTATAAGGGGGTGGTGGTAAATAATTGTAATTTTAATATATAATATATCCAAAAAAATAGGGAAATAGTAATCATTATCGAATAAAAAAAATAAAAGATTATATTAAATGTTTTTATGTAAATAGAATGTTGAATAGAATTGCATTAAATTTATTATGTATTAATAATTGGATGATTATTTAGTTTATTTATTTATATTGTTTTTCATAGTTGTTATAATTTTTCTTCTTTTTTTATTATTGTAATAAGTATTAAATCTATACATAATTTCATAATTAATAAATAAATAGCGAGTAATTAACAAGTTTAGTTATTTATCAATGGTATCAAGAACACTAGAATGTTTTAATTAAATCAGAGAAATTAATGTTTTATTAAGTTTAATTGATAATTTAACTAAACACTTTATTATAACAAATATCTATATTTACTATTGAAATGCTAATTATGGTAACAAAGATATGATACCCTTCAAAATGAATTAAGAAATAATAAAAAAAAATCATAATTATAGGAAAAATAAAAGTTAATCTATTTCATAATTAACAGGACAAATAAACACCATGCTGAGCGTTAACCTCTTAACTCTTACCATCGTATTTTAAAGCAGAAAAAAGAAATAATTTATCCTTGTGGTTGTTTTATTCTGCGCGAATACACAATAGCCAAGTTCAGTTATTTTTTTTTTCTTTTACAGTAAAGTAGCATTAAAAAAAAAATCAAAAGCATCCACCCACCCATTCATTTTAATTCATTTAAATCAACCGCACACAATTAGTACACAATGTAATCAAAACAACAACGAAGGCAAAAAAAAAAATAGAAGAAATTATAATTGTCGGACAAAATTTATTTCATTTTTTCCTCCATCCTTTCTCATTGGCGATCGCCAGTGTTTTTTGCTTTATTTTTTCTAACGAAACGTTTTTCCTCTCGGTTTGTTGGTATTTTTTTTTCGTAGAAAAATTACTTTGAGCCAAAAAAAAAAAGTTATACAGAAAATATATAAATTAACCGAATTTAGGAAATTTAATAAAAATATAAACTTTTGAAAAAAAACTACGGTAGAATTTTTCTTTATTTGCTGTTTTTCATTTTTTTAATTAATTGAAATAAAAGTACGCGCGTAGTATCGTGTACAGAAAAGTTTTTATTTTCGTCATTATTATTATTATTATTTTATTTTATTTTTTCTTTATTCATTCACTTTGTGGTCAGTTTATTTGTTTTTTAAGTGTTTTTACTTTTTTATTAAATTATTATTTTTTTCATAATTCGCTTGTTGCCTTAATATTTTTTCAATTATCAATGAATAAATGGTATTTTTTTTTTGCTTCTTCTACTATTTTTTAACTTGTCGTTCGGTATTTTTTTTTTATTTTTGTTAGAATTGAAATTCAATCACAAAGTTTAAGTTAAATTAAATAATAATAATAATAATAAATGGCAGTAACGTATACAAAAAAAAAAAAAGTTTTAAGTATTAAAATATTATTCAAGCATAAAATTGAATTAACAGAAAGAAAATAAAAACCAAAACTCCATTAGTTAAAAGAATTATTTTTTTCTATGTTCGTTTTTTGAGCGAATTGATAGTGTTTGAAAGTCAAAAAACATCATATAAGGCATGTAATGGAGTTATAAAATATTCTTTTCTATAAACTGTATAGGGTCTGGTTAATTGAGTAACAAAAATTAAGTAAAAAAATTGTTTAACCGTCGCAAAACATATGCGAAAAAAAAGTCATAGGTAAACAAATATTCGTTTAATTTTAAGTACAATGACGCGTTTCAGTAAACGATCTATTATAGACATAATGTCTGATAGATAAGTATTATCCCACTTATTAAATTGTTTCCATTCAATTTTCTTCATTTATTTAAAAATTAACTTTCCTAAAAATAATAAACAATTGAAAAAAAAAAGATAAAATATTTGGATAACACTTGAGTATATTTTTATTAATTGATTATTTACGCTATTTTAAACGTAACAATAATACTGTGTTGCTTATATGGAAAAAGAAATATATATATATAATTAAATATATAATATACATATTATAAATAAATAGAAATTTTCATTGGGCTTTAACACTTTAAATAAAAATGGTTAAATGTTGCTATGCGATTGAATAAAACTGATGATGAAACTTTTATGTAAATAAAGTTTTTCTTACAAAATGGATACCAAAACGCTACTGTAGTCAATGCTTTAAGGCGTTATCTTTGTTATAAACCGTTACAATGACCGCATGCTTGTACTGTCACAATAAAACTTAAACTTAAACTTCCAAAACCTAAAGAATTGTAAACTTAATTTAATTTATTAAGCTAACAAAACTTTAATATTTTAATTAAAATATCGATTAATAAAAATGTCAGTACTTAATTTAATTAATTAACAAATAAATATATTATGTTTAACTAAGATTTATTTGCAATAAAAAAAAAAACTATTCAATTCAAATAAAATAAAAAGAGAAAAACATAAATTTAGGTTATGTTATACAATAAAATCATCATTTTATTAAATTTAAATTAATAAACAAATAATAATTTTTATTATTAACAATTAAACAATGATCATTACAAAATTTCCAAATTTAATTAAATAAACGCAAGAGACAGGTAATTGAATAATAATAAAAAATAAAGTAATATTTATAAGTAAGGTTATAATAAAGTAAGCGAAAAAAAAATGCTGCTAAATGTTGTAGCTTTTATTTATTTAACTCAACTATACTGTACAATTTTATATAATTATCTAGTTATTGTGTCTTCATCATCATCATCATCATCGAATATTTATGCTTTAAAAGTTATTTACATAAAAGCACTGTCAACTGTCACGAAATTTATATGATATTTAAAAAAGGAAAAAAAAATAATAATTATTATTTTTTTCTTCTTCACTTTTAATAATAAAAATCTGTATAAATATTTAAACACCTTTAAAACGAGTTGAATTGTTTTCATAAGATATGTCACTGTTATTTTCAGACAGTAAAGATCTTCTTCATTTTATATACTTAATAAAAAAAAAAATAATAATAAAATCAGCAAAATTTAAAGTAAAATAACTAACAAAAATTAAACGAACAACATTGTTTTAAGTAAATAATTACAAAAAGCAAAAATTATTTTCATTTAATTTTTAATTTTTTTTTTTTGATGTTTTATTTTGCGTACGCCGCTTAAACAATTAACGCGTGTCATTCACAAGTTGTTTTTTATTTCTTCGTCTTCTTATTTTTAATTTTTAAACATACTTTAGAAGAAATAATTAATTCTATTTTGCTGTTTTTAATATTGATGATTTTTTGGTATTTTTATATTATTCGTGTTTTTGATGTTTTAGCGATAGTCAAGTGAATAATGTTTAATTATTAAAAGACTTACAAATATGCTAAAGTAATAAGTATTTTTTTAAATAATAGATTTTTATAGACGAGTTAATAAAATTCTTAAATAATTGTATCATATTTTGACTATTATACAAGCTTAAAGCTTTATTTTTTGCATTGTAATTTATGGGTTAGGCATTTATAATAAGTTCTTAACGTTGGGATTTAGTGTTTGCTAATTGTATCGAGTATGATGCAATTTGTACTTTGAAATTTATAAGTATTTAAATAAAATAATAGAAAATTATATATTTGTCTACTAGAAGTCTAACGACATAGTAAACATCGCCAAACACTTGCATTTGAAGTGTTTACAGCAAGTAAAACAGTTAATAAAGACATGTCTAATTAGTATAATAAATCGCATCTTCAATCAATTATCTCTAAAGAAATTAATTCTTTATGTAATAACGACAATTTCATATAAAGTACATTTACCTGAAATGAATTTTGCATAATAATAATTGAATCCTGAAATATGTATAAATAAAATCCTCGACAGATTTAGTAACATAACCATATAAAAACATAAAAAAAAAAAATAATTCACACTCTTTATATTTACCATAAATAAATAAATGAAAAGCAAGTAAGAAAATAAAGAAAATAATTAAATAATTCTTAAATGGTGTGAAAAATTAACAAGAAGTTAATATTATTTCCATTGAAATGTTTTCTTATTCTTCTTTCTTCTTTTTTTTTTTGTTGAAACTTATTATATTATTTTAACACTTAACTTAAATGCTTTTGTAGCTACTTAAGTGTCATCATTACAATTATTATATATTATATATATATATTTATTTGTATATACAGTAAAAGGATGAATATGATGACGAATAAATAAATAAGTAAATGAAGTTAAAAAATAATTTTTTATGTATTTAATTAAATGACAATTTTTATAATTGTTTTTAGTTTAAAAATTATTTATTACTAATGTGTTATTTCAAGTGTATTTTATTGATTTTAAATTCAATTAATAACAATTACAATTTTAATAATAAAATATTATTTTAATGTCTTTTTTTTTTTTTAAAATAAAAAAAGGGGTGGTTTATGGAATGGTAGGTAGGTTTATAAAGGTAAAAGGTTAATAATGATTTATACAACAATACAGACCGCAGAACGTTCAACCAATCATATGAAAAAATTCTATCATTTAATGTTTTTATTAAGCCTTTCGTTTATAAAATTGTGTAACAATAGTTATAAATTTTATTTGTTTTGAATAGACTAACCCCACTCGTGAATATTTTTTTCTTCAAAACAACCCTTAACAATTTTTATAAATTTCTCAATCAAAAAATAATAATAATAATTTTGTTACCGGAAGATTGTTTGCTTGTTAACTTTATTGTAAATTGTGTTCATCACTCTATTTTCAGGTTTATCAAATTTATATTAAAATTTTTTTATTGTTGAGTGAAAAGTCCCCCTTCTTAGCTATAAACGTAATTTTTAATTTTAAATATCCCATCCCTTTCTCAATTATGCTGTAATTATACAGACAAATAGAAAATACGAAAAAATAAATCATAATAAATTCATTTAATAGAAATGTTTTTCGTTTCAGTTTCATTAAATCGTACAAACAAAAGAGATATTTTTTATTATTATTTTGATTATTATTATTAAAACATCTGCAGCTGTAATTTAATGAAATTTATTACTTATACCTAAATACAAAAAAAAAAAGAAGAAAATCTAACGCAAGTTAAAAAAAATAATTGAGGGTAGTGAGAGGAAACTTTATATCATTGTGGCCTACCTTATGCTTTTTAATTTATTGTTAATTTTTTTTTTATTCTAAACGAAAGTTTAAATAGTCAGTCCTTTTGTGCTTTATTAAATGTTAAAAATAAATTTTTTTTATGAATTCGCGAATTATCGCACGATGAGGTAATGAGGTTACAATTTTTATTTTTTTTTAACGTTTAATGTTTATTTTTTCTCTAATAAAAGTTTTTAATTTTATTATTAATATTTTTATTTTAACTGTAATTGGCATATTTATGTGTTTTGTTGTACACATGAATAATTTATCCTTTATTTATTTTTTAAATATACTATTGTAGGAACAAAACGACAACGTATGTCTACAGAAACAGATCAAGATACTGGCTCTGAATCATCACCAAGTAGTCCACGTCATAAAATTGGTAATTTTTCATTGCCATTAAATATGTCACCAACACGGAATGGTCAACCTAGTTCACCAGAATCAGATTTAGATGTAGATTCAGCACCAGATGAACCAACGCCAGAGAATTTAAGTTTAAAGAAAGACGGATCATCATCACCGGCATCGTCATTAGGTGAAAATATTGGTAAGAATTTTTTTAATTTTTTAACTTTTTTTAATAATTATTATAATAAAATTTTATTTTCGATAAAGGTTCATTGCGTCATATGATGAATAACAATCAACAAGGTTTTATGCCGTATCATCAACAACAAGCACAATATTTAACACAAGGTATAAGTGCTGTTGCTGGATTATCCACTCAGCGATCACCTGTTGACGTACTTTTAAGGTTCGCATTGAATTCTTTTTCAACTTTTTTTCTGTTTTTTTTTTTTAAAGATTTAATTATTTTTTTATTCAATAATTGAATAGAGTTTTCCCAACGAGAAGAAGAAGCGAAGTTGAACAATTATTGCAAAGATATCGCGGTGATGTTGTTCAAGCAATGGAAGCGATGCTATCCGGTGACGATGTATTACATGCAATCAGGTAAATTTTCTTTTTTACAAAAATTAATTTTTTCATTAAGGTTAATTTCTTAAGTCAACGAAATAAATTTACAGTATTCCAACACCATCACCTCCATTCTCTGTTAAATCAGCATTTTCACCATTAGTGGCACCAGGTCCATTCGGTTCACCGGCAGGCCGGTATCCATTTATTCAACAACAACCACATAATAAACGTTTTTTAGCAGCACCATACACAGGTACGGGTTATTTATCAACAGTCATACAATCTGATCCTGATCAACCAGAATCAAATGGTGGCAGTACAAATGGTACAAATAGTGGTGGCGGTGATTCACAAGATTAATATATCTCTGTGTTAAAATATGTTTTATTTAATTGTTTATAATTATCAAAGTTATACAATTTATATAAATTTTTAATAAAAATGAAACATTTTTTTTTTTTATTTAATATTTTTGCAATTATTTTATTTTAAACAATTAAACGTAAACAATTAAATTATCATAAAAATTAATATTAATCATAATTATATAGAAATCAATAAAAATAATAATAATAAATAAAAATGTGTAAATAAATAAATATAATAAAATAATAAATGAAAAGAAAAAAAATATCATATTTGTGTAGTAGAGAAAAGTTAAAGAAAATATAATAAAAATACAATATATTGCGTAATAAAGTAAAGAGATTTATTTAATTATAATTATAGGTCTTATTCTTCTCATTTTTTTTTAAATATATATATATATATATTAATAAAATTAAAATAAATACTATAAATAATTAGTAATTTAAATAATTGTAATAAATATTAAGATTATTAAAAATACAAACAGAAAATCATGTATACGATGTAAAAGTTGAAGAAAATAGTAGTAAAAATAATTAACAAAAAAAAAAAAAAATTATAAATAATTTAATTAATAACAAAAAAAAAAAGGAAAAACCACAAAAAATTAAATTAAATCAAAAAAATAAATAAATTTAAACAAAAAATATTTGTGTTTAATTTTATCCGTTTATTGATTGTTAATCGTTCGCTATTTGGAGTGTAATTGTCGCTGTGATGAGTTTCGTTTCTTCTTTTCTATAAGTTTTTAGTGAATTTTAAGTGCAGTGCATCGTGCTTAATTATTGATAACAGTGAAAATTCTTTTGTCAAACCAAAAGGATTAAAATTTTGTGTAAAAAAAAAATAAAGTGTTACAAAAAAAAACCATCAAATACACATTAAATTCTCAGCATTAAAAATCATATTTGTCATGCATAACACTGCGGTTATACTAATAATATTTAAAAGCCTTAAAGCATGTTTAAATTTTAAACCAGAACACGAGACAGTTAATAAAATTATTTAACTAAATTTTTAAATAAAATTCAACAAATAAGATTAATGTCAAATAAAAACATTTTCGTTGAAATAAAGTAAAATATTTTAAAGCAAGAAGAAAATGAAAAGTCCACCCTTTTTTATATATATTTTCAAAAATGAAAAATTGAAATTAAATAAACTAAATAGTAATAATAATAATGATAATGAAATTATAATATTGAATGTTGATATTTAAATAAGTATCATGCCATGTTTGGTTGCACAAAAACAGGATTAAATACAAATAAATAAATATATTCTTACCATTTTTATTTTCAATACAAAAATACTTAACCCTGTTCTGATAAACCCTCTCTAATTTTTAAAATTGAATTATTTCTATTTATTTTCTATATTAAATAAAGTCAAAAATATGTTTAATAAACTTTAGGAATACCGATTTAATCCGTTTTTAATCAATTTTTAAAAGAAAAAACAAAATATACTTTTTAATAAACAGATGAAATGTCACTGTAGCACGATTTTTCATTCTTTTTTTCTACTTTATTAAAAGCAATTGTTAAGCAATGTTATTAACATTGAATTGTAATTTATGTAGAAATTATTTATTTTAATTATTATTCCATCAATAAATCAGCATAAATTGTTTTGAATTTATAAAAATAAAATGAATTAAAACACATTCTTTGTAATGGGTGCGCAACCACCCACAATCTGTATCTATCTAATCATCTCTAAAATACAGTAAATAATAAACATAACCTCATTGTTACTATTGTTTAGTGTTAGGAATGTCACCCGCAGATATACTGACACACTCTAGCTAGTTCAATATTCCCCCTTTTTGTTGTTCCTCCGTTTTATTTCAAATCTTTTTGTATTTTTTATCATTTGATCGTGGTCCAGAATAGACTAGTATCGCTCTTGTTAGACAAAAAAATAAATAAAATAAAATAAAAGAAGTAAAAATTGTTCGATGAGTGGGTTGAGGATTATTTTCAATTTTTTTCTTTTTTTGACAAAAATACAACAAAGAATCAATTGCGACCCTTCATCTGTTGTTAGTTTTTTCTTCTTTAAAAATTTAATTCTTAATTTAACAATTTTACAACCAGAACCCCCCTGATTTCGGGAATAACAGAAATAAAATAGAAACGATATTAGCAACATGTACCGGATATAAAAGTAATTTCACTGTTTTGTAATATCATCCATTGCCAACGGAGGATTAACGTACAAACAAGGCACACGAAATTCTTATTAATTTTAATTTGATTTGAATTGGTTTTAAAGTGTTGAATGAGGGTGGTGGTAGATTCTTTTACAGTTTTCATTTCATAAAATTTCTTTCTCTTTTTTTTTGTTTTGTTTTTTAACAATGTTTTCTTTTTTTTTTAGAAGATCAAAGATTTGCGTTTTTTTTGGCTTTTACAAATCAATCTGCTTTCGACATTACACTTATGATAAATTTAAATATTTTGGCTTTTTTTTTTTTAAACAAACTTCTTGCTTTCATTAGAAATCCGTTAGTTTTTTTTTTGAGTCAATTAATGAAAAATAATATTACATTTTTTTTTTCGTCTATGGTGTTTTCTTGTGTCAATAAAGCAGCTTTAATACAGTAGTAAGTATTATTTTTTTTAATTTTTGTGTATTTTTCTTTCTTTCTAGACTTTCTATTTGAATATCAGAAGGAAAATAATATTTCAAAACTACACTAATAAAAAAAAAAACGTCTTTTATTATAAATTTTTACTTAAAAATCAAACAGTGGCGGCTGTCATCAATAAAATGAAAATTACTTAATAGGAAAATTTTTATTTTAAATTTTTTCGTTACTTTATTTATGTTAAAGTATATTTTTCATTCTTTATGTCATTTATTTATTATTATTATTATTATTTTAACGTTTATTTACATAATATAAATGAAACAACGTTTTTGTAAAATTAAACTTTTAAAGAGACACAAATAAAAAAATACTGTTTATTTACCTTAAGAAAAAATAAACGAAAAATGTAAAAATAAACGGGCGCAGTTGACTGTATTTTTGGTGACTTGTTTCAATAAATATGCAACCTTTTCTACTTGTAGCTGTTTAATTTTAAGTAGTTAAAATGACACGATTTTTATTTTTACTTCTGTTGTTATGTGTGCGTTGATTATTACGTATTTTCTGATTACTTTGTTTGTGATTTTTTAATGCTTTTACCAAAAAGATAGTTAAAGGTTTTTAGCTGAAATGTATGCTTTACAGTGAGCTTTTTTGTTAACTTAGTGATTAGTGGCTTTATTTTTGATAGATTTGATTTAATAGACTTTATTCACCATTTATTATTGAGTAATTTTCTGTTGTGTAAGGTGTATTTACAAAGGAAAACATAATATTTCAGACAGACAGACAGACATATCTTCAAAGTAAACAATAATAAATGGTAACTTTCGTTGGAATTTTGATTAAATTAACCAAAAAAAAAAAAACAACATAAATAAAGGAAGTAAATAAATTAACCATAAAAAACAAGTGATATTTAAGTGTTTAATAATAATAATAATAAAAATGCAGTAAAATGTTACTGCAGTTAAACAAAAAAATAAAATTAACCTAAAATGACAACCAAATCAACAACCGATACCGCTCCATTGTCGCTATTTGATCAAACGAAACACTCCAAAAAATAAAAAACTAAAAATATTATTCATTTTTCAAGTATCATTTTGTCCATTTTGTTACTCTACACAACGAGAAAACTCGTCCTTTTTTTTCTATTTATCCAAAATAAATAATATATTTTTGTTTTGTTTTTATTTGTATAAAAATGTGAAATAAAATGCAAACAAAACAGTTTTTTTTTCGTTTTGTATCTGAAACTCATGAAAACCCAAAATTAAAATTATTTATTTGAAAAAAAAAATAACTAGTTTCCGCGTAGTTTTATTATTTTTTTTTTTTTGATTTTATTTTTGACTTTTTAATATTTATTTATTCAAAAGATACTTGACTTGAAAAAAAAAAAAAAACAAATAAAACTTGAAACTAAAAATAAAAATGAAAATAATATTAATAATATTAATAATATTAATATTGGTTATTAAATGTTCACTCAGCAAAAATAAAAAAAAAATTAAAAGACAAAAAAGAAAACATTTAGGTAAAAATTATTATTATAATAATAATAAAAAAATTGTTTCTAATAATATTGAATTTATTGCGTAATTTTGGATAATTTTTTGGTAAAACAAAAATATATATACAGTAGATTCTGCTTAATTGGGACACATTTATACTAGTTCAAATGGTTTCGGTTAAGCGGCTGGTGCAATTATACGAAGTTCCACAAACCATACAGGATTTGTGTTTTTTAACATTGTTTTAGTGTTTTAACTGTAACGAGAAATGCAGTTGAATTTTACTTTAGTTTTTGTTTGGTACAGGTACGCTACATAATAACAGTTTTCTTTAAATATCTTTGAATATTATAAATATAATGAATTATTTTATTTCTTTTAATTCCCTTTAATACAAAGGACACTGAATTTTTTAGTTGAACTTTTATGCTGTGCGAGTTTCTCACAAAACAGTCCAATGTCATGGCACAAGCGGTAAAAAAAGATCAGGATCGCAAGTGTTAAAAACGAAAAGAAATAATAAAAATTGAAAAACAATAAATAATTGTACATTACATATAATAAATATGTAATATGTACATAAATTCTATTAGGTAATGTTTAAATAATGTTAAAATGATTAAATTTTAATTAAATTTGTTGTAAATATTCGTTCAAAGCACTTTGCCTTTTATTTTTGTTGGATTTTTGCTGATCAAAATCATTTTCGTCCCGATTAAACGAAATATTATCCCAATATTGCGATGTTAATTTGTGTTATTTCCTTGGTTTTATTTTTATTCTTATTTAGAAGCGGCTGCCCCCATTAATCGGTGTTCTGATTAAGCAGAATCTACTGTATATAAAGAATAAAAATTCCGTTTAAAATGTTGTCATTGTTTAAAAATGTCTTTCAAAAAGCACAAAAGAGAGAAAGATGTAAAGAACTACAACAATATTAATAAAAATAATAATATTAATATACAAAAAAAAAGCTCAAACAAGTAAATAAAAATTTAAATTATTTAACTATTTGATGGTTTAATTGGTTTTTTTTTCGTAGCTTTATTCTTTCTATTATTTATTTAATTTTAAACAATTTGTATGGTCGTCACTGTTGTTTAGCTTTTTTTTGTCGTATTTTAATTTAATTTTTAGTTCAATCAGCGATTTAAGATATTGCTTTTTTGTTAATTAAGTAAAATATTTATTTAGTTTTTGTTAATTGATTTTAATTACGTGTACTGAAATGCATTAAGAATTTATTTATTTATTTTATTTTCTTTTTGATGATGGAATACTTTGTTTTAAAGCAAAAGTAATTGTTTTTCTGCGTTTTGGTGACTGTTATTGAAAATGTAGGAGACTTTTAGACTTGTAACTGTTAAGAATCATCTACAAGACGTTCTGTACATAAAAAATATAAGTATTATAGTGATTTTAGGATTAATAAGTAAGTAAAAATAAATTAAGCATAAACTATACCAGTGACGGGTAACCTATGACACGCGTGTCAAAGTAGAGCACCGATAAATTAAAATTAACAAAACTATCAACATAATTAAAATCCGTGAATCGGAACTCTGTAGTATTTATTAAATTATTAAAAAAAAAGAAGGAATTTTGAAAAGATTAAATGGTTTTTGTTGCACGAATTTTTTTTTCTTTGAAATCTCGATGAATTTTCTCAAACTTTCTGAATGCAAATGAATTTTTGAATGTGTGGCAACATTTAACATTATTAATAAATAAATAAAATTGGGATTTTTGTTTTTGTGAATTTTATAATAAAATTAAAATAAAATGTAAAATTCTCGTGAAATTTTAATGAAATTTTAATGAAATGTAATGTATTTATTGTTTTTCTTATATAATACATTATTAAATATACTAAATGTGACACGGCACCCGAGTTTTCATATAAATTTTGACACGTCGAATGAAAAAGGTTACCCATCACTGAACTATGCAGTGGTTTATATAGAATACTTCAATATACATCTTAATAATGTTGATGACGATCTTTAAGTTAACAACACTTTGAATATTAATCTAAACTCACTGATAGTTGCAAAAGTTGTTAAAAGAAATAAAGAATAATATTACTTGCTGTACAATATTATGTAATTTTTTTTTTAAATTACAAAACTATAAACTTCCTTTAATCGATCAAAAAAAAAAAAAAGAAAAATTAAACAAAAGAAAATTATAAATGTGTTTAATGTAAAAATTGGTTATTTAAACAAATAAACTATAAGCAGATGCTTATATAAATATAACAAAAGTAAATGATATCCTTCTTCAATTGAATTAACAAATAATTTTCATTTTAATAAAAATCGCTATTCAATTGCAATCCTTTTATACATTTTAATTTATATTTAAATACAAAAAGAAAAACTATCCCTTTTTTTTTTAAATATTCTTTCTGCCATCATTTTTATATAAAAAATAAAAATAAAATTACTCCTCCTGCTTTGTATTATAATTTTTAATTTATAAAATAATTTTATTATAAAAATATTACACAAAAAATTAAATAACCTGGTGGGCTGTATTCTGTTTTAAATGTGAAATGTGGTTGGTGGATTTTGTATTCATTTTTTCATTCATATCATTTTTTATTATTTAGTTAAAATATATATAAACGGTTTAGTTTTAATAATAATAATAAAATAAAAATTTATATCTTTCATTTATTTAAAAAGAAATATTAATTCCTTTTTAAACAATTAATAAATAATAATAATAATAAAGAAAACGTTTCTTGTTTATTTCTTTCTTATTATTGAGATTTGATATCTTTTTTCTTGTTATTTTATTATAGTTTTGTACGCTTTTATTCGTTTTACAAACAATTGTATTTATATATAAATAAATTTATTAAATATTTTATTTATATTTGATATTTATTAAGATAATATTCTTGTATTAGTTTATTATATAACGAATTAAGCATATTTTTACTGACCGCAAAAATTATAAAAATTTTTCAATGTTTTTCTTTAAAAAGAAAAGATAAAACAGAAGAAACTACAGTGATTTCTTGTTAATAATAACCGTGACCCGTCAAAATATCCTCAACAAAATAGCCCACGACAAAATAGTCCTCGACAAAATAGCCGACGACAAAATAGCCCGGTTATTAGTATATATATTATGATCTTTTGTTTATGATGTTTGAAGAGGAGGAAAACATTTGAACCAATAAAAAAAGGTATTAAAATAAATCTAAGATATAAATTTCTATTAAGTATAAGATGTCTAAGATGTTTTATTACCAATAATAACACATCTTTATTATCAATTATTGTCTTTTTTTTGACAAGTTTAGGAATTATGACGTGAAGTCGACCTGTGAATAATTTTGAGCCACTATGTCAATTTATAGGAGGGATATAAGATATTTGTGGATATTATTGAATTGGTTTGGGAACGCGCACGCTGGTAAGACGTTCCATTTCTTTGCTATACGTGTAAAGAAATCATTTTGGAACTTCGATGTTCGCAACGTACCTAAAGTTACTGTTCGGCAGTGGGCAATAGTTCCAGCCCTTGTTTCTCGTACACGTTTTTTGCGCAAAGACATTATTTCGGAGACCCCTTTGGAACAATGTCTATAACTATATTTGTTAAAAATTGTGAGGTCCGCTACGATGCTTAAACGAGTCTAATTTATCTGTGATTTTGGAATTGTTTATCTACTAAGCTTTATAAATTAATCATTACAAATTAAATAATAAGTACAAACAAATCAATTAAAATTTTATGCAAATTAGTTTTTTTCTCTCTTTTTTTTTGATTATAATATTTTTTAATAAATTATTTATTTTATGTTATTGATCTGAAATTATTGTTTTTAATAACCGACAACTTCTTAAATAAATATTAAAAAATTAATTAACGAAAAAAAAAAAAAAATTTTATATTAATTACATTAAACACTTAAATATCTGTCGAATATTATAATTATGTTTTGCCGATTTTTTGGTATTTTTATTTATTATTATTATTATTATTTCTGATATTTGTATTTTGACTATTTTATTTATGTATATTTATCATATTTCTGTTAATTAAAAGCCGCTGTAGGTGGTAATTTTAAAATTATTAACAAATATTACATAAGTGCTTTTATTTATAAAGAGATTGATAGCTTATAATCTCTCTGTTACATGGAACTGTACTGTTTTATTTAACTATATTGATTAAAGCTTGCGACAAGATAATTATTAATAAATAATAATTATAATAATCACTAATATAAACACCCTTTAATTTCGTCCTAGTTACAAAAACGTGAGACCATGGTGTAATTAAAAGGAAAAAAAAACAAAACACAAGAAGATTTTAATCAATATAAATTCACAATAACTCGTCATCATTATCTCACAAAAAATATATCCTTTAGTTAAATGAATAAAATATTTCCTTTTATGAATACATATACATATATTTTTTGTCTAGAAAGAATCCTTTTGTTCATTTTATTTTCAATAAAAACTACTTTAACCATAAGTATGTAATACAGAAATATTTGCTTAGCCACATTGTTTTTTTCTTTCAAATTTTCATCTTTTTTTTTTTTTTGTTTGTTCCATTATTATAAGGATGATTATCCTTTTATTTAATAATATTATTTATTTTTACGCCGGTTTTTATTAATAAAATATAATTGATTAATAATATTTGATATAAATTTTATTTTATTTACTTCATTCTAGTAGTTAATTGTTGGTTGTTTGGTTTGATTGTTTATCTCATTGTTAATGTAGAAACACAATGTTATCCTTCTTATCAGAAATAATAATAATATTTATACTTAAAAAATAAAGAAGGGAAATACTAAATTAAACAATTAGAATGAATATTCAGAATATAGTTTTTATAATTACTTTTGGCTAGTAAAACGTACTGGTTGTGTGAAATTATTCTATTTTCTTTGAATGATTTTTATTACTTTTGTACCCCAGTACGAAAGATAAATGTTTTATTAAGATAATTGTTGATTAATATTGACAATAGAAGCGTAAATTAATAAAAAAAACTGAACTCTAAACGTTATTGTGCTGATCATTCATCGCAAACGTAATGTTTAAAACTTAAAAATCACCTGAAAAATACTTTTCAATACAGTTATTGTTATTTTTATTGTCACACTCATAGGTCAAATATTAAACAATAAATATTAATAAATAGAAACAAAAAGTATTTACTTGAATAAATTGAATTTTTATTCTTGAGTGTTTTAAACGTGAACTTGCTGAATAGAAGCAATCATTTTGTTATTTTTTTTTTGAGTAAAGCAAACAATTTAAAATTACCAGTTTTTAAAGAAGATTTGTTTACTTTAGCAAAACATACATAAAATGAAATATTGTCACCAAATTTTATATAAACTTATAGGTTTTGTTGATTGTCTTTTTCTGCCTATTTCTTAATCAAATAAAAACCATTTACATTTGTGTCTAAAATATTTTTGTTACCTATTTGAGTTAAATAAATATGAAAAAAATAATAAAAAACACTTTTAAGCTAAGAATAAATATTAAACGGTTTAATGAAATCCTTAAATTTTGGTAAAAACAGTAAGAAATAGACAATTTCACTTTATGTAATTTGATCGTTTAATTTTTGTATTTATTTATTATGTGTATGATTTTCCTTTAGTAAAATAATAACATTAAATAAAAATTTTCACACAGTCAAAATAAAGGAAATTATAACAAATTTTTTTTCTTTAATAAAATTAAAACTATCCTGCTGATATATTCTGAAGAAAATAATAAAAATTCTGATAACTATTTTAAGTGGTTTATGGATAACGTATTTCAATTTTTATTTCCAAAGAAAACGTAAAGCAATGAAAAGAAAATTCTTTTATATAATTGTATAAGAAAGCTAAAATTACAGAGGCAACATATTTCACTTCAATAAAATAAAATAAACACAAATCAATTAACCGAAAACTAGAAAAAAAAAAGAAATATAAATTGTTATTGAAGCATATTGATTTCAAACAATCAATTCATCTCCTTAACCAGAAAAACTAACAAGTTAACAGGCAAACAAAGGCAACAATAGAAAAATATTGGTTAAATATAAATTTGATTACTTGAAAGTGGTAATAGAATAAGCAAAAAAAAAAGTGGTTTAATTGTATTTAAATAAGAATGGCAAAAAACCACACCACATTTAACAAAAACAACAAACATAAAATTTATAACAATCAAAAAAAAATAAAGAAAGAAAGAAATAATTTAAATAATGAAAGAGCTTTAATTGTTCTCATGTAGTTAAGTTGTTTTTTATTTTTTAAAAAAATATAAATACATTAAATCGTCCTTAGTCGTCCTTTTATATTACAAATATATATATTTAATTTTATTATTATTATTGTTATGTTCTGTGTTGAATTGCATTATTATAAATGGATTTAAATTTAATATATTAAATATTATAACAATCAAAAACAATAAAAATCCTGTCATCATTGTTATTGTTATTCACCCCCCACTTGGAATCAATTTCAATTGCAGTTTTTATTATTATTATTATATTTCTGTTAATAAAAATCACATACTGTTTGCTATTTTTTCATTGTGCTGCGTGTGTTTTTCTTTTTTATTATGTATTTAACTCTCTTTATCCTCAATTGTTGTTAAGGTATTGTTTTCAATGAATTTATTTTATTTATAATTTTCTTCTTTTTTTTTGCTATTCAAAAATAATTTAACAATTGTTAAAAATGTATTATTAACAGAGATGAAGGAATAAAAAACAGTGAGTGGGCATACCATATAAACATAAAATCCATACAGAATATAAATAAAAAATTAAAAACATAATAAGAAATTCACAGCTTCCTTAAAGGCTCGTTTTTAGTGTTTTACCTTCTTTTTTTTGAGTTATTAATTTCTTTAAAAACTTTAACATTTCAATTAAATATTTAATGAAAATAATGAAAAATTTAGTTAAATCAAAAATATTTGATTAATAATATATTAACAGATGGATATTAAACGTTAAATAAGACGAAAAGCTTAACAATGTTGATTTCATTTCTTAACCTAATAAAATTGAAAGACTTTTTATTTTTTAAAATATCCAAATATTTATGATTTAGAGGGTGGATACTCCTTTTAATCTAACTTTTTTTTCGTCTTTTTTCCTTCTTAAATAAATAATAAAATTGCATCTGTATTTTATTGGTTTTTATTTCTTCTGTTATTATTATTAATATTACTTTGCTTGTCGCTTTTTTTTATTAATAACTTTTCTTTACTTTTCTTCACTTTTTTCTGTTAAAGGATTCAAGGATAACAGAAAAAATATATATAGAAAAATTCAATAAATGACATTATTAACAGATATTGGAATAATATTTTTATATTAATATTAATATTGTACCCTTTTTCCATTATTTAAATAACAAAAAAAAAAAAATATATATATTTTTTTATTACTTGCGTTCTTACTATTATTATTTTCTGTAAGATGATTTGCATTATTTGTCAATTTTTATCGTTGTACCTCTTTTTAGTCGGTTAGTAATAATGGGAGTTAAGTTAAATTTAATGTAAGGTGAGGTCAATAATAAATAAGAAAAATTATATGACAAATATTGTGTCATCGTATATAGTTGTTAAAAAATTATTTCCATTTTATGAACTTCTAATATTGAAAAAAAGGTTAAAGAAATATGCTGGAAATAGGGTAGAGAGAAGAACGATATATATATATTATTTAGTAA
This sequence comes from Ptychoptera contaminata, assembly GCA_963942525.1. Lineage (NCBI taxonomy): Eukaryota > Metazoa > Arthropoda > Insecta > Diptera > Ptychopteridae > Ptychoptera > Ptychoptera contaminata. The sequence continues at coordinate 40,349,328 of OZ012637.1, read as the reverse complement.
GAAATAAAATGTTCAACTATCAAATATATCATCAAAGGGGATAATATAAGTGATGATACTTAAGAATGTTTGTCAAGGAACATGAAAAAGAAAAATATTGACCACAAAACCATTTAATTTGCAAAAAAAAATATAAAAATAAAATAAAATAAAATAGAGAAAAAATGAAATTTATGTTGATAATACAATTGAAATTACATAATTACATATCTATATGTGCTTTTTTAAAAAAAAATAAAATTCTATCACGTTTAATTCTTCATCAAACATAAATATTCTTGTGGTCATTTTTATTACATGTTGTTAAAAATGTCTTGTTTTACTGATTCGTATGTTTAAACAATAAATAATAATGTTAAGAAATTCATATTAATAGTAATGATTTATTAAGATTAATTTCTTTTAATAAAATAGACACGTGTACGGTTAAACTGTTATTATCCTGTGTACATAAAGAACATTGAAGAAAAAAAAATAATAAAATTCCAAACTACTTGAGTAAAATAATTGAGTCATATTTTAAGTTCATTTTTTCTATTAAGTGGATTTATATTTCTCTTTCTTTATGAAATTAAATTTGTGGTTTATTAAGAAAAATAAAAAAGGATAATTATTTTACACCCGATTGATTTTTAATGATTTTTATTTAAGTTTTATTTGTGCTTGTTATTAAGATAAAATTCTTCTGAATTGTGGTTTTTCTAATAGAAAATTAAAGAATTTTTATTTATTTGTAAAAAATTATTATTATTATCCCTGTTGATGATTTATTTCAACTGTTGTTGTTTAATACTAACACTTTATTAAGGTAAACACTGTATGTAATCCACGTATTACATTTATAAAAAAAACATCCAAGAAAATTAATAAAAATAAACGAACTTTAAATGCACTGAATAAATGAATAGAATTTAAATCGTTTTTTTTCTTTTTAGTTATTGTTCTTCGTGTAATTTCTCATGCAAACTGAAAATAATTTAATGTGCGATTAAAACAAATGTTTACAATGTCCTTATGCTAAAATGAAAAAGGAAGAAAAAAAAATCACTTTGTTACTGTGCAGAAATATTAAAAAAAGCAAGAAATAAAAAAACCGTTTAGCGACATTAATTTAACAAAAAAGTATTTTCTAAAGGGAAAACATATAATAATGAAAAGGAGTTAAGGAAATGTAAACATAAAAAGAACAAATGTGGTATTTTTTACGCTATTTTTATAAAGCTTAATGCTTTTTTATTTAACCAACAAATAATAATAATAATGATCTTGTGATTGTTTTGCATCGAAATATTACAGAAAATAAACGTGGCATTAAGCTTTCTGTTTAAACCATTGACCATTGTTTCAAAGAACTTTTCTTAGCCAAATTTAACAAAACAAAAACTCATTTATAACAAATAAAATAACTCTACATGTCTAGAAATATTGTCGAATAAAATTATTAAAACAATAAAAAATTATTCGATGTATTTATGAGAATGCACGTATTAAATGTAAATTAAATAGAAATTTTCTTTTTAAAAATATAAAATTTTCATACAATAAATACAGATGAGAATATTAATTAAATAAATAAACAAGAACAATATATTTTAACCATTAGAAATATGATGCGTTTTATACCTGTCTAATGCATAAATTGTTAACTTAACATGTTTTATTAAATAATAATAATTATTATTATTATATTTTACATTTCTCTATAATGTCTAATATCAAAATGAATGGTCAATCTCAATAAATTTCTATTTTATTTATTATTGTTTGCAGAAAAAACTTATTGTTTATGCATAAAACTTATTGTTTATGTTTAGATGCTGTTTACTTGTTAAATTGTTTATGTTGTTTGATCACTATTATTATTATTAGTATTATCATTTATAATAAATATGTTATTTAGATTGATTACACGATTTAGAAAATATACTATAGTTTATGTAGAAGTGTGGTTCCCAAACTATTTTGGTCATGGAACCCCTAAATTTGTTGCTAATAGTCGTATTTTTAAAACAACGACTTTTCAAAATTAATTTCGGATTTTAAATGATCTCTTAAAATTAGGCGTTATGTTTGATAACTGAACTTGCATATCTGAAGTAGCATCAAGTTTGTTACAATATTTGGTAATTGTCGCAACATATTTTGAAAACCCACCATCACACAAATAAGTGATTGAAAACGGCAAAAGAATTCGAAAAGCCTGTTTTGATAAATTTGGATATTCATCGAATACATCTGATAAGACTATTGTTAATGAAGGTGTTTTAAATTTGGCTTCTAATTGTGTAGGTATCCGAATTTAATTCAATCAAATTTTCATAATCCGTTGAATGAAATCCTTTTGGTTTTTCTTTTATTTAGAAAGGATTTTGTACCCAGTATTTATCTTGATTCTCTAGATTTGGAAAGTGATTGCTATAAACTGGACAGATATGTTTTTATACCATCACGGATTTCTATATCTAAATCCACATCAGATTATTCGAGACAATCACTAAGTGTGTGGAAAAATCTAAAGTTATTTTGCTCCACAGCTGAAATCCAATATTGTATTTTCTTTGTTCTTTGCAATATAGCTAACATATGTATATTGAGTTCATGATATGATTTCTTTGAAAATTTATGAATATTATTAAATGAAAATACTTATTATATTTAATAAAATAAAATGTGTCGCGCGGAACCACTAAATTTTTTCGCTAAACCTCACCGACGTAGAAAAATTATTTATCATGATCTCGACAGTTAATTTATTAAATCTTTTATATATATTTAATAAAAAATATAATTCATTTAAAACATCCTCAATTACATTTCCTTCCTTATTTGATTTGTAATATTAATATTATTATTATTATTATTATTATAAATAAACAACATTGTTACACACTATCCATAATATTTAGGTATTTATATAATTAAATATAACAAAATAGTAGATATTATCCGTATATTGTAAGTAGTTGTATTTTAGTTATTGTATTACCCCTTAATGTTAATATGACACCTATATAATCATTGCAACAAATCTTGTTTTGTGAAGAAAAAATAAGTCCTTCAAATGAAATCGAATAAATATAACAAAAAAAAAATCTTTAACACAATAACGACGATAGAAAATAAGGGCATACAAAGTGTTATATTATACCAGAAATATATTTTTTTATGAAATAAAATCGATAGCGGCACAAACCTTTTATTTATTTATTTATTTTTTTTTCACTGTGTTTAGTAACATTACACCTAATATTATAGTATTATAAATATACAATTGTACTTATATTATTAAACAATTATAACTATTATTGTTATTATTATTATTATTAATATTAATAATAAATAATAAATAAAAACTACCTTAAACCAGATGTTTATCAAAATTAACTTCAATTTTATTATTATTTGCTTTCCTCTTGTTGCTAATAAATTTTGTATATTCTGTTGTTGACACTTGAAACTTTGTATTTTTGTTACAATAAAAAAAGAAGAAGGAAAATAGTTTATAGAAGAAATAATAGGTAGGTAAATTTGTATAAATATTATCCGGGTTAAAACTACCAAGTTGATTTAATAATATAATTAAACTAGAAAAAAAATGTAATATCCGTGGTTATTGTTATTAATATTGAATAGAAGATTATCCGTGGCTAAATTTTAATAGTTTTTAGCCTTAACACCATTTTTATATATACATAGGTGTTTGTGCGTGCTAATAGTGTTAATTAAATTTTAACAATTTTTTCTTTCCACCAAATTTGCTTATATTTTTAAACGTTTTCTTTTTTTTTTAATTGAAATTTAAAGTGGTTTTCTTGTGCTTTTGTGCCAGAAATATTTTTACACGAAAAATAGTTTAATTGAATTTTTCTGATTTTAATGAAATAAATTATGATTTGATGTTGAATTGTGATAAATTTTTTATAAGTTAAAAATAAATAAATAAACATTTTTTTGTTTTATTTTTATTTATTTGTACAGGATCTTGGTAGAGAAAATAAAATAATTTAATTAAATACAAGAATAGAAGACTGTTGAATAACAATTTTCTTTTATATAAATTTGTTTTTATTTATTTTTTTTTTGTTATTTAATTTCAAAATTCTACCGAAATTTCCCTAATAAATAAATAAATGAAAGCATAAAGGTTAAATTAAATACAATAAGCGAAAAATTTAATTCAAAGAATAAAGGAAAAAATTAAATAAATTCTATGTATATTTTTTACATTTTTTTATTTTGTTTTCAGATGTTTATGTTTATCATCTTATGTTTGGATATTATATCGAAGTGATGTGCTCTTCAAATTTCATTTTTATTTCATTTATTACCTTGAACATAACATAAAAATGTTTAAGTAAAATAAAGTAGTTCTTTTTCTTTTTTTTAGTCCTTTACGTTTCATATTACAAGAATGTATGTAAGACGAAGTTACATTGCAAATACAAAATAATAAACAAAAAAAAGTAGTTTGTTGAAGTATTAAAAAGAAGAAAAGAAAAGTAATAGCAAAGGAAGAAAAAAAAAAGGAAATGAAAGTTTAAATAAGAATTATTAAATTTGTTATTTTCGTATAGATAAATTTATTCTGAAAATTAGTTTATAAATTTATTTCAGATCAGAAAACAATAAATAAAATAAAACATTTATCCCTTACCGAAATTCTGGATAAGATTTGTAATAATTTGATGAAATTAATTTAACACCCCATTCTTAGTATCTATAGATTATACAGTATTAAATTTTATAAAACAAAAAAAAGGAAGAAGTTTTTCCACACAGACATAGGGTTTTTCGACGCATAAATATTCTTATAAATGAAAATTCAACGAAGAATTTAATACAAGTAAAATGTTTATTGTCTGTAATCAATGAAAATAATATTCATAAAATGTATATAAAATATTTCTATCTATTATTAATTATAAATGGAAAATGGTATAAAATATTTGTGACAATAGCATAAGTCAAAAATTAATTAAATTCAATTCAATTATATTAATATGTATTTATGTATATGATTGTTTGATATTTAATAGAAATATATTTCATTTGTACATAGAAATGTATAAATTATAGGGAATTGTAATAGTATGAACTAAGTATGTAAAGTTACAGTAAAATTACATTTAGAAAGTGTGCAGGTCTGTAAACCAGCAAAAGTTTAAAGGGGTTTTTCCAGTGAAAAATATTCGATTAAAAGGCCGCTCTACAATGTTACCGTATTTTTCGTAAATATGCGCTGAGTGAATTTGATTTTAGTAGGATTTTTGAACTATTTTATTAAAAGGCTTTGCTAAATATTGTTTTGACATTTCATATTTTGTGTTTATAATTATAATTCCAACACCAAAAAACTGTTTTTTTATTGTCCGTTCATATTAAGCGAATTGCGAATTAAGTAAACTGCGACTAAAGCGTTTTTAAGCCTAAATAAACTACTAAGCATTAATTTATAACTTAAACAACGTGTTGAAATTAATAATGCTCCAAATTAAATTCAGAAAATTAGAAATAAATTAGAAATATTATAAATATTCCACACTCTGCGAATAAAATAACCGCTGCTATCTAACCTCATAATACATTATTTTCGCAATTCGCTTAATGTGAACGGACCATTTGTGTTGCTATAGCAATGGTTTAGTACTGCAAATAATTCTAATACTGTGCAAATTGATAAATTACCTCTGCGCATTTTTACGAAAAATACGGTAACATTATAGCGCGGCTTTAATTTAAATATTTTTTAATAATTTTTTAATGATAAAATCTTTACTTGAGTATTTATAGTGAGAATTGACTGTAAATTTATTATCTACACATTGAAAATATTATCTATATAGCATATAATGAAACAATAAAGATCCTAATGAAATCGCCTATCTTTATAATAAGTTTACTTTAGGTAAGCATATTGCATTTGTATTAAAATTTGATTGTCTTTATTATCATTATTATTATTATAATTATAATTATTATTATTATAATAAAGCAGATAATAAACTGTTTAATATTAATTATTTGTTTATGATGTTTTTTGATATATATATATATAAGCAAAGTAAGAAGTAAGTCTCTATTGTTTAAATTCATAAAATATATCTACAGTATTACAATTTATTAACTGGACTGAATAAAATAATTCAATTAAATATGAATTAATAGTAAAATAAATTTATAGTTATGGTAGAAGTAGATTAATTGTTATAAATGTATTGTTTAAATTATATTATAATGTTTAAAGATCATTAAATATAAAATTTAATTAAATTTTCAATTACATTGTTAGTATTATTATAATAATACAAATAAGAATAGCCAAGTGATTTGTATTTTAATAATATTAATAATAATAATAATATTATTTGAATCAGTTTTTCAAGGACTTTAAATATAAAACCAAAAACGTATTAATAAATTTAATAAAACAAATTGAAGAAGAAAATAATAATAATAATAACAAAGTAATTAGGACATAATTATCATAACTAATTGATGAAAAATTGTTGGTAGCGTTAAATTGAAGGGTTAACTAACTAAATCAGATTATAATAATATATAAAACAGTGTAATCGATTTTGTTAATAAAATTAAAAGCTTTGGTATTGATAAGGTTTCTAATGTTATACAAAATATATAAATAACATAATAATTGATTATGTTTTAATTTAGTTACACAACGAATACTAATTTAACTAAATTAAATGTTTATTAAATAGGAAAAATTTGTCTTTTCAACAAATAAAATATAACCCTCAATAGTTAACTAAACAACCCTCTCTAATTCATAAAGTTATACCAATAAATGTTTGAACTTTAATATTTTTCGCACGCGTTTATTTGTGGTAAAAGTTTTGTTTATTTATTATTTTGGTTTTTCTCTTTACTATATGTCACAATTCTGAAAATAATTGTAATCCCTATTTACAATTTATCACTATAGTATAAGAACGCAAGAGATCATAGACATGAATGTTTAAAAATGAACAAAAAAAAAAAAAAAGAAAACCCTTAAGGGGTTGTTTCTATATTATTGATATTAAAATGACAAGAAAAAATTATTATTAGTTAGGAGAAAAATATGCATTTTTTTTTTCGATGAAAATTTTTATATGCGGGAAATTTAATATTCACACTTCAATACACCCTCAATTTATATTTCTTATGTTTTGTATCAAAAATCACCCTTTTCTTAAATTTACTTTTTTAATTTAATTTTAAGTATATTTCGCCACATCATTTCTGTTACTTAACTCTTGGTATTTAGCTGGTTAACTTGAATTAAATAGTTTTTTTTTTTTATTTTTTCATTTAATAATAATTTCTCTTTTATTAAAAAATTATTTAAAGTAAATATTAGGGGTAAATTGAGGTTAATTTTATTGATTTTAATCATCAATTTATTATTTTTTTTTGTTTACATAGATTTTAAGGGTTTGTGTTTTTACCTCACATCAAAACATCTATACCCAAAGGGTGTTTTAATAGTTTTTACTAAACAAGATTTTGTATTTTGTTAAAAATATTAAATTGTAATTTCATGGTAAGAAGGTTTTTTTTTTTTAAAAACTTACTCAGGGTGTTTTTCTTTATTATTTATTATTGTTTGTGATTTATTAATAGATTTAAAATTGTGTTATAAGGCCAAGGTAGTTATAATACAGTAGATACAGCAGTAACTAAAGTAAATTTTCGTTTTTATAATAATAATGTACTCGTTTTGATTAAATTTTTAACCAATGATATCCTTTTAAAGAATTTTCTTATCATATTTGCTTTTGCCTTTTTTTTTATGACATTAACCATGATAAAAGAGCATAAAAATATTTCAACATATTATTATATATTGTTATAAACACAATTAAATTTTATTTAAGATTACATAAACATTTTATTTCTGTTGATATGACTTTGATAAAAACTTCTTATTTTTATCATATTTTCTTCATTTATATGTATAATTTTGTATTATAACAATTGTTTAACAAAAGTTAAATAATGAAAAACGAATTTATAATAAGCAGAATGAGAAAAATACAGAAACAGAGACAAGTAAAAAAAAAAAACAAAAAACATTTATGAAGAAAATTCAAAGTTAAAAAAGATGTGAATAAATGTTAATGGGGTGGTTTTGATGGTAAGACAAAAAAAAAATAAAATAAAATAAGAAAGAAAATTAAATATATATGATAAGAATAAAGTTTAATTTTTTTCTTTCTTTTATTTTTCTTTGTTTTGTTATAAAGTTAAAACGAAAAATTAAATTGCGGAAAATACGATATAGTTTCATCTGTTTGTTAAATTAAGAAATATAAAAAAAAAACGTCCCTTCTTTTACTCTGGTATTGTTGTCTTCTGGTTGAATTGCTTAAGTTTAAGAAATCTACTTCTTGCAAAGGGATAAATTTCGGTTTTTGTCTTTAGTTTTAGTTAAAATGTCTGTTTTAGAATTTTGTTTCCATTAAATTTAGAAGAAACCTTTAATTGACGGAATTATACATGGTTTTTCTTTTTTGAATTTTTCTTGATGTCTGAAACTGTAATAAAACATCACAAATTACATATATCAAATAGTATATTAAATTCACAAATCACTTGACGAATTTATCGTTGTTATAAATTTAACAATAAAACCGCAGAAACGTTAGCCTTTTTTTTCATCTCTTGCAAATCTATTAAATCTATTTTTAAGCGTTAAACAATAGACAATTGTGTTTAAATAGTAGAAAAAAAACAATAATAATGCTAAAAATAACAAATAGAAAACTCCTTAAATCACATACAAAAAAAAACCAAAAACTATAAATTGATAGAAAAGAAAAGCGCAATTGTTTCACTTGAAAATAAAATAGAAATTTTCATTCCCACACATATCACTGAAAACAAAGTAGTAAAAAAAAAAAAAAATATCAAATCCACCCACTTCTTTTCTTGTTTTTATTTAAAAATATATGTTTTTAAAGAGTTTAACTAATCCTTTCCTTCAGGTTATATTTATCCTTTTTTTATTATATACTTAAAAATCAAAATCAAAAACTATATCCATTGTTTATGTTTATTATTATTATTATTCAATGATTCATTGTTACATCCATCTACTTAACATACCCGATTTATGTCGCTTTTGTTATAAACTTATAGATAATAAACGTACCCTTAACTTCTGCTTTTTTATTTTTGCATTAAACATATTAATAAATAAAAACCTAAAGGTAAATGAGAAGATTTTTTTTACAAAATCAATAAAATAATAATTTTATTAACAATTTAATTAATTTTTTTTTATATTTTATTGCAAAAAGAGAAAAAAATGTATCGAATTTCTCAGAAATAAAAATAACAAAAAAAAAAATTCTGCAAAATAAGGGAAGCAACAATAACTCCAACACTGATTTATCCACCCATCCAACGCTTTGCTGTTTTTTTTATCAATTTTTTTATATAATTTTTAATAAAATATTTTTTTTTAAAATAAGAACTTTTTTATTTTAATTTATAAAATAAAAATGAAGCCAAAATTGATGGTTTGTAGTTCGCGAGGAGATGATGAGTGGCTTCCTATTTTTTTTTGTTTTATTCAAGCAAACATTCAAAATTAAACAGTTTTTTTATTTATTGTTCAACTTGTTAGATTTATTTATTTTTTATTTTGTTAGGATTCATATTTTTATTTTATATACAAAGGGATGAGAGAAAGGTGTTTTACCTGATTTGTGCAATTTTATATTTTTTTAGTTAAACTTGGCTGTTTGAAATGCATAAAAATATAAAATTTTTATTCAAAACTTGTTGTATTTTTTCAGGAGCATTCTGTAATGTTTCGAAGGTACTATCATTGCCGTGCTTTATGTTATTATTTCACTCACAGTTTACGATTGTTTCAATGCAACTTCTTAGAGCAATATCTGTTTAGTAATACTTAATAATTTATTCGTAATTTGCAAATAATCGACTAAAGATATTCTAGTTGGTTTAGAAATATTAATGCAAACTTTTTGTTTATAGTTATCATTCTTACAGTTATTAACTGGTATGAGTTCCACATCACTGCAATCCTATAAACTTAAGTAGAATATTTTTTTATTAAAATTACTAAAAGAAAAATAGTTTCTCTACTGTGCTTTTCGTAATACTGCTACTTGAATACTAAAATATAAATTATAAAAAGTACAGCTGTAAGCTTTTTTGTAATCTTACACTAACATCATGTACTGCAACAGTATTTAAAGATTTTTATATATATATATATATATATATATATATATTTAAACCTAGTTACATATAAACCATACCAATTATTTTCGAAACATATAAGCGTAAAAGCTTTTAAAAGAGCTTGAGAAATATATATTAAATGTTTACAATGATAAAAAGAGATGAAACTGTTTATTGTTTCATAAGTATTTATATATATATATATGGATGGATACAAGTAAATGTATTACACATTTAACTGTATGTATTTTATATTGTTATAAATGATAAAATATAATATAATATATATATAAATCTATATAATTTTGTAAATTGCTCCGCCCTATCCAGTTGCCGCTATATAAATTTTCTTATTGGTTGAAACAAAATTTATATACAATTTTATCTTTTTTATTTTTATCTATATTGTACATATTTGCTACAACCATAATATCCGGGCATGCCTACTTGATTATCAACTGTGTTTAGTTAAAGCTTTTATTATTTATTTTATTTTTCGAAACAGCATCGAACAGTATTGTCGCCATAAATAATGTATAACAGTATAACAATTTGGGGATGTTACTTTTCCTATTAAATTTTCTTTATATATATGTATAAAAAATATGAAAATTTGTTAATTTTTTAATATTTATTACATAAAAATATGCTGGCAACACTTTAATTAATAAAATAAAAATATTTTCATGCTGGCAAACACAGAATAAAGAATACGAGAATGTTAATATCGTGATGGAAATTTTTTACTTAGAAGAACTTTTACAAGTGTTTTAACTTTTCTACTTTTCCTATTGTATTTTTGCTTTGTTGTAGCGAGAGTAAAAAAAAAATTAATTTTCCGGTTTTTTTTATATATATATACAAAAATAAACTACAGTAAAAAAAAAAATGTTTATATGGAAATTTTCATTTAAATGGAAAGATAGATGAAAAAATGTCCAGAACAGAGATATTTTCTAAATAAAAAAAAAAAAAAAAAAATATTGTATTTTCGGCTATTTTTCTTTTTTCCATTTTATTTTTTATTGTCGTTTAAATTGACCAAAACGAATTTATTTTTATAAAATAATAAAATAGAAGTATTTTTTTATTTTTTTTGGCTGGTCGGTTCTCATTTGAATGTATTTTAGTATAGAAAAAAGATAGAAAATAAACGGAAAACGGTTGATAAATAAATTGAATTTATTATTAGAATGAAAATAATAATAATAATAACGGCGAAAAAAATTGTTGCCTAAAACAACAAACGGAAATAAAATGAAAAAATTTTAAATAAACGAAAACAATAATTTTTTTTATTTTTGTAGATTAGTTTTGACGGAATGATAAACTAAATTCATTGCCAATATGTCATCGTCATCACCATAATACTCACAAATATAGTATAATCTCTTCGTTTTTGACCAATTTAAACAAAGAAACGCACGACATGTTAAACAATTCAAAATAAAAATAAAAGAAAATTTATTAGCATTACAAATGCAGAATATTGGCAAAAACCATTAATTTTTTTTTTACAATGTGACGATGATATTATTTGTTGCTGCTGGATACTTTAATCCGTTCAGTAAATTTAGAAGGGTTGACATCATAACTGAACGCAATATAAATAATGTTTACGATTTTGATAAATTGATTGACTTATTTTTCACTATGTTATCCCATAGAAGATTTATTCTAGTTTCGGTAAGCTTTTTTGATATAATAATTTTTCTTATGAAATATGATTTTTAGTTATTGATTTGAGTATGTATTTCTCATATTTTATTGAAAATACTTATCCGAGTAAGATAAAAATTGGTAGGTCACTTACTTTATGGTAATTATTTATCTTTTTCCTATATTAAATTGACGGAAAAATTGTCGACGCAAGCTATTAAACCCTTTAAAAGTCTTGTTAATAAATTCTCAATAAAAATATTTTTACCTTGACACAAATAAATGCTTCGATTAAAAATATTTTAAAAGAAAAATTCCAATAAAAATTAATCAATCCGATTGATCGTGTTGCTGTTTTGTTAAATTTTAATTTGTTTCACGCATTAAAAAAAAGAAGAAATTCATAACACGAATAATAAAAATAAATAAATTGTAATTAAAAAATTTTGTAAATGAAAGAAAAGAGTACCCTTTTCTGTGGAAAATTGTTTTCACTTTTTTTATTTTTCCATATTATCGTGACATGAATAATGTTTCAAAAAATGAATGCTCTGTTCAAAAAGCTTTCACCTTTTTCACGATTTCTTTTCTACTTTTTTTTTTTTAAATACATTTTTTGTTAAAAAAAAAGAAAATTCTACAACTTCAGAACTTTAACATAACTATATTCAGTTGTTCATCTAGACTAGAATATTTGTATGCTCATTCATTCATATAACCTTTTTTATTTTATTTTTTTTTGTACCTATACTATATTGAGTTATGTAGAGTAGCAAACATTCATTTAACCATCGTGTCTAGTTTTGAGTTGTGAAAATTTTTTCATTTAGTTTTTTATATTTTTTTGCACAATACTGAAAATGGCGTGAATATTTTGTAATATTCTAACGAAAATAAAATATTCGAAAACTTTTATTGAATACAGTGTGAGAGTTACGGTATTTCATTGTAAAATGCCACCCTATATATATATATATATATACCTAGTTTATATTATAAACACATTTTTATTGATCTTAGGGGTGTTTTAAACCGTTTTTTTTTTGCGTTATTGAAAAAATTTTATTGTGACTTGTAGTTTGTGGTCGGTTGAGTTAAGTTTGTAATAATCACAAGTATTTAAAGGATTTTAAATTGACACCATCGCTTATCAAGAAACTTAATTTGTCTTTTTATTCCTTTTTATTCCTCCTTTTTTCCCTTTAAAAATTAAATATTTTTCATAAAAAGATAAAATGACTAAACAATATGTTAAATGGATAATTGTAGTAGTTTGATGCGACTACAGCTCAGCCATTCTGTTCACTACTGTCGAGCTTTAGAGCAAAATATCACTGTACTTAATAGAAGTTATACCAATTATTTTAATTTTAAAAAGTTTATTCATCCCTGTCGAAATAACTTTACTACTCTCTATTGTATATAATTTCTTATATACTTTATTTATTTTTTATTGTAGGTATTGCTATTGCTTGTTGGTATCAATTTAAATTGAAATTTATACCAAATAAAATACACATAACGAGACATTTTCAATAAAAAAAATAAATAAAGTAAAAGAATAAAATTCTACCGCATTTTCAATAACATTCTATACAACTTAATATTATTTTCTATTTTTATGATACTCTAGAAATGACTACAAAACTATGCACTAAAGGTGCGGGAGTCTGGATGATTGTGAAAATAATAATAAATTTTTTTTTAGTAAGGATGCTGATCGATTTATATATATATTTTATACATATTTGATTACTGTATAGAAGAGCAATTTACGAATTTCTTTTTTGCATGTTTTGTAACTTCATAACATAATACAGAGTTTTTTTTTTTGCTATTATTATTATTATTATAAAAATTCTTTTTTTTCTCTCTATGCACTTTATTTGTCTGCTAGAATTGTTTGTGTTTGATTTTATTTATTTTTGTTGTTAAAATCTACATACAAAGTTTAAAATAAGTTAAAAAAAATATTTCAAAAAAAAGTTCACTTGAACAGCAAGAAAAAAAAAGCATGCTAAAAATGCTTTTAGAGCTTTTTTTTTTTTGTAAATAATTTCTTCATCTTTTATTTTAACGAATGATTGAACTTAATTTACTTTAGAAAAACAAATTTTTTATTTTTATTTATATAATTTTTTTTTTTGATTTTTTTGCATACATTTTTTTTTTAACACTTTATCGTTCTTATACACTTTCTGTGTATTAAATTTTATATGCGAAGCAATCTAAACCTTATGTATTAATTAAAAATTGAAGCTCTAAAGATTTTAAACAAATAAAAATATTTATTTATTCTCATTTTAGTGGTTTTTCTTCACGTGTATATTTTTATAACACGTCGATAAATAATCGTATTATCGATAATTGAAATGTTTTATTCTAATTGATTTATTATTGTTTTAAATTTTATTTTATTAACTTTTCTTAACTTATTTGCTTAAATATAGATTGAAACTACGATGGTTAATTAATATGATTTTTTTGTTATCTATTCTGTTATCGTTGTTAAATTAATGTACCCTGAATTCCCTTTACAGACCACTACATTCTAATAATCATCGAAGCTTAATAGTGTCTTTGAATTGCAAAATGTTTTATTTAGCCACTGGTTTTTTTAATTGTACTAAAATATGAACGAATGGGAAGAGGAAACTTGCAATCCGTGAAAAATTGATGAATTATTTGTTTAGATGAAGATAATTTTGCTTCCGACGAAGAAGATTTTGATGAGTAAATTTTAAATTTCTATAATTAAATAAGATTCAATAAAATTTCTTTTCAAAATTTAATTTTTAAAAAAATTGCACTCTATTAAGCCTCTTCCACTATTTAGCCTCTACTAGATATTAAACCGCTTTTATGCCTAAAAATTCACTAAGCTTTTCACAGCTAATTCAAAACTTTCTCCACTAAACCAGTGGCCTATAAAAAGAATTCAGGGTAATTATAATTATGCTCAATTTACCAATAAAATAAAATCAATAAACTATTTTCCCCTAATAATCAAATAAAAAACGAACGAAGTAAAACTAATTTATTCACAATTGTTTGACCTAATAAAGTTAATAAAACTGAAAAAAAATTTTAAACTATATTATTATAAATTCCTGACAAAAAGTAATAAAAACATAAATTATTTCCGTACTACCATCCTGTTTAAAATTTTCATTTACAAGAAAATTGTTTATTTTTTCATAAAATTTATTCTAAAGTCACAACAAACAATGGTAAAATATTTAAATAAAATAAAATTAATGTAAAATTTGTTAATAAATAAATAATTTTTTTGCTACTAAAACTTTAAAACTTGAATAAAATGCAAAAATACTAATAAAAATATTGAATTTTACTTACTAGATTTATGTAATTATTTATGTAATTTAAGATTTATTTTTTGTATTAATATTATTATTATAATTATACAAGTTAATAGGATTTTAACAATAACATAATATAGAATTATAATTCGCAATTATGTAATATGATATTATTATTTATTTATTTATTTATTTTTAAAAAAATGATGACAATAAATTTTATTTAATTTAATTTAATTAAATTATTCGTTTTAAATAATATTACTATTGTTTTGGACAAATAATTTTATGTGAAATATTATATGTTTTAGAAAATATTTTACTGGTTTTTATGCCTGATTTGATTCATATTCATTGATTGCGATTGTTATAATGGAATAATTTTTCTATAGTCATTAGTTGTGCATTAGTAGAATTTGGGTTTCATTCATGTAATGTAACGTAACAATAAAAAAACTATTATTCTATGTAATTTAATAGTTGACTATTAAACAGTGTTTATATGTGTTTATAGTGGTTGAATTACTAAAAGACAATAATTAATGTCAAATCTCTAAGAGCAATGACAACAGTTTAAAATTTAGATAATAAATGATAATTTACTAGCAGCTCTGCACGCAATTTAAAACATTTCTACTAATTATTATTTAAGAATGAAATATTCTTTGTGTATTAAATAACAATTTCAAGATCATATGTGTTACAATATAAGTAATAACCACGATGTTAGGCGAGTATGAACACATATTCTGTTTCTACCTGAACCTCAATAGAAATGAATTTATTCTGTTTGCGTTAAAATTAAATTCATCTAGCAGAGTTATACTAAAATAAAATCAACATTCTAATTGAATTAAAAATAAAAATTGTAAATTTAATATAAAAAACACTTTGCAACAAACGATGCACTTAATGCATGCATTTTATATTATTTTCCATCCATATTAAAGTCTAAAGTAAATGAAAGCCAAATAGAAGGTGGATTGGCGTTGTTTTTTTTATTATTATTATTAAATTTACACATATTATTCGTTATTTTTATTTTCTATATGTGAAACTGCATATAAGAAATTCAAGTACATGTTTTTTTTTTTTTTTAATATTTTTATAACAAGAAATTGAATTTAAAAATAAAAGAAAGGAAAAATTAAAATCGTCACCGCTGATTGATTTGTATACAAAATGAAAAATTAATGATTTCTGAGAAGAAAAAAATATTATATGAAATATTTCAATGCATTATTATTTTGCACTGTTTTGAGCTCTATTTATTATTATTTTTTATTTCTATTTAATCAAATTGTGCATTTATTTGTTGAATAATATTTTATGATGGAGACTGAATGAATTACTGCTACTCACACTTGCCAAATTGATAAAACAAAAAATTTTTTTTTACATTAATTGATTCATTGGAATTTTATTGTTAAATTTATTATAATTGGAAAATGCATACATTTAATCATAATTTTATTTCTTCATTAATAACTCAATGCAAGCAAAAAATCTCGATCTTGTTTACCTGAAATAAAAATGAACAAAATTTGATTTCCATTAAGAAAAACACAAGAATAGTCAACATTTCGGCGTTTTCTTAAAATAAAAAGTTTTATTAAATTCACATCCACGGAAAACTTTAATCAAAAAGCTTAGTGCTTTACACCTTTATCTCTGTTTTTTTTTTTTTTTTAATTATTTACTTTAATTATATTAACATAATTTAATTTTTTTATGAATAATTTTTCAAAATCATTTTTTTTTCAATTTACAAAAGGTAGAAAGAAAATAAAACTCAATTATAGTCATTTGTGCATCCGAACATCAGCAGCACATCCTATTGTCTTAAAGAATAATAATTTTTTTTTAATTTCACATCATTATTATATTCTGCATTTTTATTAAATTGCAGAAGAAAATAGAAAAAAAAACAAACATTAATCTTTTGCTTATCAACATTATTTGTCATTGTCATTTAAATTTTTCTTTTCTTTATCAGGTTATATACGTTCGCAATGACACGTAACAGTGTGAGAACAATTAAAATCCAAAGAGATTTAAATTTTCTTTTTTAATTAAATGCATTTATTTTTTTTTTTATCTACCTTAAACTATTTCTATTGTTTACTTTATCTACGTGGTAAACCTTTATTCATTTTTTTTTTAATCTTTTCATTTTATTAGAATAATTTTTATATCACTTTAATACGTAGTTATTTTTATTCAGTTAAACTTGTTTAATGCGGAAACATGTGATTATGTGATGGAAAATCTGCAAAAATACAGTTTTAATTTTTAGATTAATTAAAAATCGAAAACATCCTTAATTATTGAAATTATTCTTCTAGAAATAAGCATATTTCCTTGAATTTTAAGCAACGAAAGTCAGTACAGCGCTTTTACTTTAATTTTATAATTTTTCTTCTTTCAATAATTCAATTTCTTCTTAGAATTTGACTTAGAAATATAACAGTTTCGATAACATTTTGGATAAATTGTCAATAAAATAAATTTCTACAATTTCAAGGTCTATTTTAAATTGTGACTATGATAAGAATGTATTCGGAACTTAATTAGGATTGTCTGACACCATCCTCACATCACAGCATGAGTAAAGAATCACTTCGAGGGTTAATAACAAAAATATAAATAAACGAAATAAAAAACGTATTAAAAATTGTCTACAGTTGAGTGAAGATATGTACGATTAAATGGAAAAAAAATAAAACGGAATAATAATTGAAGAAACATTTTTGTTAACTGGCCACTTATGAGGGATCACCGTATGCACAGTGTATTCTGAAGTTTTTTTCTACTTTTTTTTTCTGTACAATTATTTCAATTCTGTGTAGGATGATTGAACTATGGACATGATTAAATAATGAGTGAATGATGTTTAAACATTAAAACTGTATTTCTGAACAATAGCCAATATAAAAGACGAAAGCAACAACAGAAAGGTTAAAAATTTTTTGTTCATTTAAAAATGTTTTTAAAAAAAAAAACACAAATAACTGAAGTAGGGATTAATGTGAAAGTTTTTTTTTATATATACATATCTTCTTAAAATTTATAGAAAAATAATAAACTTTATAATTGAATAAAAAATAATGTTTACTCTCTTGTAATTTATATTATAAACATTTTTTATTTTTTGATTGACAAAATTTTGTATTTTCTTTATTATTATTTCATTTTGATTTATTTTCTTTTTTTCTTCATTTTCTTCTTCATCTTCTTTACAATTTTGTTAATTTAATTTTTTTTTTATATATACTTAAATATTCAAGTATTGATGACAAAATTGTCTAATTCAGAAATCATAAATAAAGAAGAAGAAGGAGAGCAAAAAAATATTAAATTAAATAAAAATTTTGTTATTAAAAAAATTAATTTATTTTTTTTTCTTTGTTAGTTAGGTTTTTCTCAAGATTTTTTTTTTTCTTGTATCGCGATATAGTATTTTATTGTTAAATATCAGTGGTTGTCTTCGTTTTTATTATTGAAGCATTTTATTGGCCAAAAAATGGTTGCTTTTTGTATTAAAGGGTACAAAAATCTATGCTAAAGCACCTGTTGTTTACATTGTATGTCCTTTTAATTATCTGTAAATGAATATAAACTTTACAAGTTCATCGTCGTATTGACTGCATAATTACTTTTTATAACCCGCGACAATCTTGTGCCATCACATTCAGTGTCTCTGCAATCATATTAGCCAAAGTTTAATATTCGCTATTTCGTTGACAATTTTGTAAAAAAATTATTTCAATTTTAATTTATATTGTAATTGTTGTTGCTGGTGTACATTCTGCAATAGTATTTTAGAGGCAAGTTGTAAAGAGTGATAAATAAAAAATTTATATATTATCTAAAAAAAAAAGAAATATACATAAACGGAAGGAAAAAAAAAATATCTGCATTTGACATTTAACTCTTATAAAATTTAATTGAACCAAATTATATTTATACTAAACAAGCAACAACAGCAGTAATATTTTTTCTCATTTTTTAATAAAATAAAATTCATCTTTCATTTTGCATGAATTCGCGTTAAAAATTGTGGGTGGTTACTTTAAATAAAAAAAAAAATTTAATTCTTTATATATTTTTATTATTTCGTATTGGTTTGCTAAAAATTTTGTGGTTGGCGGTTTTTTGTAGCTGATAGGAAAAACCAATAACTTGTGAAAATAATTAAAAATAAATTATTATACATTGTAATAGTCGTTGCGTGTTGTTTATCTTTATTTTCTCTCATGTCTTCTATTTATTAACATATTGTTTAGCAATTAATGAATACAGTACTGATAAAACCATTTAATCATCAGTTATTAAGTTATTTGTATTTAATTTATAACTTTTAAATAATTATTTATTATCTTTTTATTAATACGATTTTTCTGATTACTAATTTAGGTCATTACATTTATGTCATGTAATTACTTTCTTGAGATTATAATAAATTATTTATTATCATGAATAATGATAAACTGAGTAAACTTTCATGCATGTAACAATTAAATAATTATTTTTCTATTGAATTATAAAACACTTGTTGATCGTCTGACACTGTCTTTAGGATAAACGTTTAGTTTGAATTTAGAATTGTATCTAATCGAATCTAATCTAATCTAATAGACATTATACAACTCTTTCAAAATAATGTATGTAAATACTTCTTAAACTTGAAAATTATTTATTTATTTATGTACAAAGTATTAAATTTTAAACGGTTATTTTTTACCTGTTGTACAAGCAAATTCAAATAATTTAGCAAATGATAAATACGCGACATCTCTGAACATAATAATGAAATTAATAAAACAGGTAAATAATTTTACTTAACAAATCATATAGCGAAATATGTAAAATATTAAATTATATTCAAGTGACGTACTATTGAACAATAATAATAGTTAAATTTATGCGTTTAATGAGTCAGATAAAAGTATTATAAAAAATTAATTTAAAAGACACATATATAAACATATATAAAAGATACAGTTAATAAATATTAGAAGTTTACCTTGAATTTTATTTTAAAAAAATAAACACAATTTTAATTTATAAACATTTATTGTCTATTTTTTTGCTTTGTTTTATTAAGAATTTTTATAAAATTAAAATGTCAATAATTATTTGGTCATTTAATTTATTGTTTAGATTTAATTCCTATTATTTAATGTTTTCATATTAATTTAATTGAAAAATTAAATTAATTAAACATGCAATTGTTTCACAATAATTTTTCTACATAGTCTACTTTTTGGCGTAACTTTAATTCCTTCATTTTTTTAAATACTTAAACAATAATTTTTTTTTGGCTTATTTGCAAATTAATTAGTGATTATTTATTGATTATAGTTTAATTAATTATTAAAAAAAAAAAAAAAATAATTAATTATTTTTATCAATTTTGATATTATAATTTTAATAATAGAATTTACAAAGTCACATTTTTATATTTATTATCTTGAATAATAACAATAAAAATACCTACTTGAGTTGTTTGGTCTTGTGTTCGAGTCTTTTTTTTTGTAAAAATTGTTATCTCGATTGCTTTTTCTTTGTTTTCTTTTTGCAATTTTTGTTTTTTAATTAATTTGTTTATAGATTTAACACAAAGTCCAGATTCAAAACAATGTACGGGCATTTTTATCAACAAATAAAATGTTTATTGTTGCTGTGCGTTAAAGTATTCGATTCAATCGTTAATCGATGATATATATATTTTTTAATTGTTATTATTCGTTAAAGATTTAATTTTTTTTTTGTGTGAATGTGTGCTTTATTTGTTACCTTACTAAAGCGTACAAGGTGTGCTTCTTAATTTACAGAAAAATAAAATTAAAAAATCCCAACAGAAAAAATGCAATAAAATTAATAATTTTTAAAGAAATTAAAAATTAAACTATGGCTAAGCTAGGGGATTTTTATATTTAAATTTAAAACAATAAGAAATATGGTAATTTTTGGCAAAAGGTAAATCACATGGTAATTCACCTATTTCAATGGGTGATACAGCAAAAATATATAATTTGCACATGATAATAAAAATTTTTATATTAATGATACAATTTTCGCTACTTCTTATTTTATTAATTAATATTTTATTTGTTTTATTATTAATTAGCATCGTTCATTAACATCAAATAACAAAATTCACGTGATTTTTGAGTAACTGCTGATCAACATTCCATCTTAATAGATATCTGTTTTGTTATTTTCATTATTGTGATTTTATGTTTTTCTATTCATATTCATGTATATTTCGCGTCTTGTTTCATTATTTTTCTTATAACTTTTTTTTTCTTTCTTTAATTTAAAGTACAAAACAGTTTTTGTTTATGTGATTTTATATTTCTCTTTATTGTTGTGCATGGAATAATAATAGCTTAATGAAGCTTTTATAGTAATTTTCATGAAAGTGTTTTTTTTTTTTTCATTTATATTTACGATTTAGCTTTTAGTTTCGCTTTATTTATGTTAAAATATGTGAATAACATGATTTATGTTAATAAAACAAGTAAGAGACTGAGAGAAAAAGAGCGCGCTTAAAACATATAACAATAAAATGTACAAAACACTTAACTTTCGAGTCACACTGTTAATAGTAACAAAAAATTAAACAAAAATATATTTATGTATATAAAATATATAATTTTTCTTATTTATTTATTAATCTTCTATACAGTGAAGAGTGATGATAAAAAAATATAAAAAGTTAAAAATCATTATTAACGGCCGTTGCTAAGCTATTTAATGCTTAAGTAATTAAATAATTTAAGATAATTTGATAAAACATTTAATTAAAAAAAAAAAAAAAAGTAAAAGAAATAAAAGAAGAAGTAAATAAATAAAGAAAGAAAAAAAAAAAAGAATTTATAACGGTTGCAATAATTATTTTTTAAATTAGTTCGTCAAGTTTTGTTGTAGTGAAAACAAGTAAACGACATAAATAAAAGTTATATACCTCACCTATGTATATATATATATATATATATATGCTGTTGTTTATAAGTGAAAGAAATTGAAAATTAATAATAATTGTTTTTTGATTTCTTTAAGTAATATATATAGATAAATAAATAATTAAATATATATATATATATACAAAAAATAGAATGTAAATAAATAATAACAAATATCTGCTAAGTAAAGTTTAAGGCTATTTTTGTTAGCGAAAGAGAGCAGATTTTCATTATTTGTTATTATTAGTTTTTTGCTTGAAAGTAAAAAAATATATTTCTTTATTAATTTATTACGAAATTAACAATATTAATTTATTTGATTGATTAAATTTTTTTTTAGTTATGTTATTTATTTTTATAAATTAATTGATAAAAGGTGACAGTGAACTACTTTTTTGATTAGTAGAAAAAAGTAAAAAAAAATAAATAAATAAATAAATTATTTACTTGTGTTGTATTTTGTGAATAGTAAACATTATTTATTTGTGTAAATAAATATTTATTTAAATAATAATAACAATAATAAATAATCAATAATAAAAATGGAATCAATATTAGAGAATTTAATAAAAAATACAACAAAACAGGATGATCACGATCATGAGCATGAAGAGAATAACAAAGATGTTATAATCGCTAAATCGACAGCAATGATTGTATTATTTATGGCGACAATAGTATTTGGTTTATTACCATTTTATTTATCGAAATGGTTAAATATCTATGATGAAGATAATGATAATAATAATAGAAGTAATAAAACAAAATCAAAATTAATTATAAATTTAGTAATGTCATTTGCTGGCGGTGTATTATTATGTACAACATTTCAACATTTATTACCAGAGGTTAATGATAATTTAGCATATTTACAAAGTGTACAACGTTTACCTGATTATGGTTTTCATTTTGCCGAATTTTTAATGTGTATGGGTTTTTTTTTAATGTTTTTCATTGAAGAACTGGTACACACATATTTACATAAACAAGAAAAGAAAAACACTATTGAAAATGCATTTAATCGTGGTATTGATATAAGAAATAGTACGGCGGCAAAAGATACAACATTATCAACAACAACAGCAGCAGCGATTGGTACAAATATAACACATTTAACAACATCAACAACACAATTACGTGATGAATTAGATATACAAAAACAAGATTTACAAACTATTAGTCATAAAAATTATAATAATTTCAATAACAATAATAATAATAATTATAATTACAATCAGAATAATGATAATAATAATATTGGTACGACTAAGAGAGATTCTTGTGATCAACATCATCATCACAGTCATTTTCCAGTGGAAGACTTTAAAGATGATTTAATTGTATCATCATTACGTGGTTTGTTAGTTGTATTGGCATTATCCATTCATGAATTATTTGAGGGATTAGCTGTTGGTCTCGAATCGACCTCATCAGCAGCATGGTATATGTTTGGCGCTATTGCATCGCATAAATTAATCTTAGCATTTTGTGTCGGTGTTGAACTTGTGGTAACAAAAACGCGTCGCATGCTATTATTTATTTATGTATTAATTTTTGCATCAGTCAGTCCTCTTGGAATTGGTATTGGTATAATAATAAGCAACGGTGATGATACTGGTTTGACAGGTGTCGTGTCTGTGATGTTGCAAGGTTTAGCGGCTGGTACATTGTTATATGTTGTATTTTTTGAAATTCTGAATAAACATAAATTCGGAATTATACAGTATTTCGCAGTCTTAATTGGTTTCTTTGTTATGTTCGGATTGCATTTTTTAAGTAAGTATAGCATAATAATTACGCAAAAAAAAAAAAAAAAAGAAATTTTTTAACAATTTATGTTTCTTTTGTTGTTTTTCAGCTGTTCATGAACACGGCGGCGAAACAGACTCCGATCATAATCATTAATAAGAAATTGACTTTATTTATATACTTGTACATATGTATATATGTTATATACTTACTTGTACCACGTAATTTAATTTTTTAATTTTTTTTTATATTAATTATTTATACTATTAAATTATAAGTGAAGAAAAAAAAAAAATTACTAGAAAGAAAGAAAGAAAGAAATGAAATATATTCAAAAAAAAAAACAATTTTTGTTGCATTTAATTTCATTATTTATTTTCTATTATAGAAACTTGACCTGTTTATTGTTATGTTTGTCTTTTATACTTGACTATTATAACGTATTTAACCATTAATATAATTTTAAATTGTAACTTAAGCTTATGTTGACAAGTTTTGTGTAAAATAATGGAAAAATATATAGCTTAAATAATTTATTTATTCCTGTTATTCGTTGACAATTGTATGCAATTTGCAGTGCAGTGCAACTTTGTTGAAAATCAAAAATTGTTTATTCAAAATTGCTTATTTTTTAATTAAGGAAATAAAACGTAGCGAAAGTGATAAACTTTTGTTATCAATAAGAAAAGCAGTAAAACAATAATAATAATAATAATAAAAGCTTTCTAATGTAATTGTCATCAATTATACTAAGGTAAAAGTATGTATTTGTTTATTTATTTCCCAAAAATATAATAATTGTTTTCGCTGAAATATAACATTAAGACGCGTACATATTTTGTTGTCTTCTGTGTCTTTATTAATAAATCAATATAATTCTTAGTAAATGATTAAAAGAAATAATGTTCAAAGAATGCGGTAGCTGGGGATTTTTATTTATTTATTTATTTATTTTTGTTGTTATTAAATAAACATGCTATAGAAATATGCTTAAAACATCTTAAACTTTATATTATTAAGGTAATAAGCAAAAAGTTATTTTATTTTAATAATCATTGTTTTAAATTAAATTTTTATTATTATTTCTTTAAAAGTTCGTGATGTTTTGAATTTTAACGATTTTTGCTTTAATGTATTTTATAAATACAATATAATACCAACAAAAACAGCAGAAATATTATACGAAAAAAAAAAATTATTTTTCTGTTTTTGCAATACGTAAAAATGCTGGTGGGAAATTCCAATTGAGTAAATTTTAAATTCCATATTACTGGTTAAAAAAATTAAATGCAAAAAAGAAAAATTTATTTAATTTTTAATACAAAAATATTTGCCCATGCTTATTAACGATTATTAAAGCTTTTTCGTCGACAGGTTAACGTCGACGGGACGCTATTTTTGGAGATTTTTGCGATTTCAGATGTTTTATGCTTTGTTTTGTAGTTTCTTCAGACAATATGCCGGAATACCGTAATAAAATTTTGATTATTGCTAATTATTTTTAAATGTAGCGTATTATTTGTAAATTTTTTGTTTTTAAATTTGCAATTTTCGCAAAACAACCCGTCAACACGTCGTAAGCAGCAAAATAAATACCCATTGGTTAAGTGTTAACGTAAGACAATGGTTTATGACTTGGCTATTAAAAATAATTAAATAAAAAAAAAAACAAATAAACTTTTAATTATTTCTTCTTAACCACAAGTCTTTACTCACCTGAACTGTTATTAAAAATCTGTTTATTTTTTTTTTCTCTTTTACTTTGCATTAAGTAAATTCTACTTATTTATTTTATTTTAATTAAATTATTGCGTATTTTATACGTGCGACAATGAAATATTTTTATTATAGAATATTAAATTCTTGAACAAGTGATAAAGAAAAGAAATTATCATAAAATAAATAATAAGTGCAATAAATAAATAAATAAAAAAAAAATAAAAAATTAAATACATTGTTTAATTAATTATAAACAGTTATAATAATTAATTAATTTCGCATATTTCTTTTAATAGGTAACTTTGTTATGACAAAACGAAAAAAAAAATCAGTAAACTGTAAAAGCTTTCTAGTTATCTTTTAAGTGCTTTCTTTGACGTATTTTTTATTTTGAATTAGTCAACATTTATTTATTTTATTGATTTTTATATAATTTTTTTAAAATAGCACAAATTAATTGTTGAAATTTTATTTCTAAATTACATAAATATTAAAATTTCAAAAAAAATAAGCATTTTAATGAATGAATTATGTTCAAATTTTTATTAACTTAATAATTTCACAGATGTCGCCCTATGATAACAATTTCGCTTTAAAAGAAATTCAAGTAACAAACCCAAAGTACTAAACGTATAATAAATTTTAATTAAATAAATTTACACATCTGTAGTAATTAATTAATTAGATAATTAAATAGCAGAAAAATAATTAGTTCTATGACCGTTATTTAATGTTAATTAAAATTATAGAAATTAGCACATTTTCATAATTTTCACGTGTTTCAAGACGTCATTGTTACATTAATCTTAATTATCTTATCTCAAGGTTTATTTATATAAAGATTAATTTTGTAACTGTTAATTTATTTAATATGTAATTTTATTTACCGTATTTAATTGTTTTAAATTAATGAATTCTATATTTTGTTTACATTTCATGTGTGCACTTTATAAAATTGGTTTTAATGTATTTGCTTGATATAATGTTTATCATTTGTAAATGCTTGCAATAATTCAACATTTATTATCTATTTTATTATAATTTTTTAGTTTATTTATTGCAAAAATTAATTAAAAACTTTATACAATCATTTGTTTTCAATCTGAAACCAGACTGTTTTTATTATTTAATCAAATATGCATTTATTTTGTATTACCAAAGTTCAATCACTTGACATCGCTTGACATCACTTTTCAATTTTAATAAAAAATAAACATAATCATTGATTAGATTAAAAAAAAGAATTAAAAAGTTTTTTTTTATTATTATTATTATTTGATAATTAATTAATAAATATAAATGTATATAATTATAGCTGAATTAAAATTTACACTTAATTAACAAAGCGTATTATACGAGAGTTTGTTTATTGGTGAATAATTTACACAAAATTAATTCATTAAATTAGGACGATTCTTCGACATATACAGCTTAGGATTACAATAACACTAATATATTATTGTTGAGACCGTTTTATACATCTTAAAACTAACTGGATAAATAAATACTGTAGGAACGTTAAATTGCTAAAAAGAAATAAAATTAATTAAATTTAAAATTTAATAACCTTAATTAGTTATTATGTTTACTTAAAAAATGTATTCCAAACATTAAAAAGAAGCCAGATAGTATAGCTGCATATTGTGTTAAGCCAAACTTATGTTTATTAAGAACCTCAAAGAATGTAACGTAGACAAGAGTACCAGTGGCTAAACCTTGTGCAATAATTGCTGTTGCATTTGAGACACCAGCAATATCATTGTTTGTCAATAAAATGCCTGAGCCAACACCAATCGGGCTGACAACAGCAAATATAAAAATATATACGAAAATAAGTGTTCGTCTTGTTTTTGTTAAAACTAATTCAGCGCCAACAAAAAAGGCTAAAAGTAGTTTATGTGATGAGATTGCGCCAAACATGTACCAAACACCTCCTGTTGTTTTTTCTAAACCGCATGCCAATCCTTCGAATAGCTCGTGAATGGATAGTGCCAACACAACTAATAATCCACGTAACGATGAAACAATTAAATTATCCTTAGTATCACCTAATGGAAAATGATGATGTTGAATTTCTGCATCTAATTCATTTGGCACTTTATTGTTTTCCACATCAATATCATTGATTTTACTTTTCGAATTTTCATTATCATTTTTTTTCTCATATTTATGAAGATAAAGATGAACAATCTCCTCAATTAAAAACATTCCAAAAAATCCCATACACATTAAAAATTCAGGAAAATAAAAATTAAATATCGGCATCAAACCAATATTTTGCAATTGCTTTAATCCCAAATTAACTTCTGGTAATAAATGATGAAATGTTACACAGAGTAAAACACCACCAGCGAACGACATCATTATATTTATTATAGTCTTTGTACTCTCATTATTCTCATTTATATTAAACCATTTCACTAATTTATATGGTAATAAACCTAATAATAATGTTGCAAAAAATAATATTGTCATTGCAATTATTTTTGCAATAATAATATCATGCGGATTATCATTTGTTTTTGTTATTGTTTTTAATAAAATATATTCCATTTTTTTCCGTTTATTATTTTAATAATTATAATTTAATTTATATCCAATTTTTAAAAAAAATCACACACAAATCACGAAAACATAAAAAAAAACTACACAAAACTAATTATTTCTACTTGTTCGCTGTTCCCAAATTATTTATTACGTTTTCTAAAAACAAAACAATCATAAATGAGTTTTTTATTAAAAAATAAATCGCTTTTTATAATTGAAAAATGAAAAAAAAAATGAAAAAAACGAAAATAACCAAAGTTAAAAACAAACCATTTACAACATTTTCTGTATTTTTTTATCTATTTATTTTTTTGTTATTTACCTGTTTGATGGTAATTACAATACATATTTAATTTTCATTTTTATTATAGTTTATTTAATTTTCATTTTTTTTTTTTTCTTAACATAAATTTTGATCTTAATCTGATTAAATAATATTTTTACACAAATACTTAATAACAAAAAAAAAAAAATGTTTATTGAATTGTGTTCTTGTAGGTGTTTTCTTCTTCTTCTTTTTTTGTTGTTATTTAATTTGTAATTATTTAATTTGTAGCTATGCAAAAAAAAAATGATAGAAAAGAAATTACTTAAAGGCGGGTGCCTAGTGAATGCATGTTTTTACTTTTACAATAAAATAATGAAAAAAACACGTGTAAAGAAATATGAGAGTGCCCAATACCTTGTTAATAGACTACGGTGAATTGTGAATGCACAAACTTTGAACAAGTTTGTAAATGGAAAATGTTAAAAAATTATTGCAAGTACCGCCAGCATTAATTTTTGATTTTAGTAGTACTTTAGAACCATTGTTTTTAATGCAATGAATTTTATATTAAATTTTGACGTATATATACAACAACATTGTCAAAAATGTATTAAATTTAATAACCTTAGAGGTGGCAGCAATGTTTTAAAACAGAAAATATGATCTTCACAAGACAGTGGTCATTTGGTTGTTTCACACCTATCTATAAAACGTAAAAATAATAAAATATTCATTGGGCATGTACCTTAAATATTAGTGGAATTTAATTTTAGTAGTGTTTTAGAACAGAAAATATGATCTTGGCAGTGGTCAATTGGTTGTTTAACACCTAACGCTAACCATAAAACGAAAAAACATGAATTCATTGGGTATCCACCTTAAATATAAGTGGAATTGGTTTTTTTATTTATTTATAAGAAAAAACAATAAAAAAATAAGAAGAGAAAGAGTATAAAAAACGTTAACTGATGAACGTAAATTGATAATTAAAAGAAAAAGAAATTAATTATTATTATTATTAGTATGATAACTCGTATTTGTATTCTTTCTTTAATTAATTTTATTTTTTTTGTTATATCTGTTATACATATGTGATATCTTTGTGAAATTTTAAACGCGGCATCATGATCCCAGTTAATTATTTTATAATCTATATTTGCGTTTTTTTTATATATGTACGAATATAATCACCACACGCTATTTAATTGTGTTTTTTTTTTTCATTATTTTTAATCTTTATCGTTTAATCGTGATTATTAAGAAATCTTGGTTTATTGCAGTTAGTCAGGAATTGATAATGTTAAGTTTTGATTTAGTTTTTTTTTTATTATTATCATTTACTTACCTTTATTTAATTAATTATTGTTTAATTATTAAATCAAAGTAAATTGTCAATTTGAATAATCAACAAGCAGCATTGATAAGCAAACATTGTAAAAAGATTTTTAAGTTTGACTTAGAAGTTTATCGAAAAGAACTTTATCTCTTTATAATTAACGTCTTAGGAAGACATTATTAATCTTTCTAAATATCGTATTTTACGGACTGTAAGACGCCTCAAACGATAGGACGCACCCCAAATTTATAAGATGTTTTTTAGAAAAATATATTGTAAAAAGAAAATAAAAGTAAAAAGTAATATTACCTTCGAACCATAAGACGCACGCAAGAATTGAGTTCATTTTTCAAAGTGAAAACTCGCATCTTATAGTCCGTAGTATAAACACATCCATGCAACATAATAATTGCAGAACATGGTACAGTCATATTTTTCATATAAAACAGATAAGTGTTCCAGAAAGAAGCATCTTTGTAAGGATTTAAGATTATCTTTTTGATACTAAATCTGTTTTCAATACCTGATTTATCAATGCATTGTAATGAATGGCATCTGTGTGTAATGTTACTTAAAAACTATTTAATAAAAAAATAAACGAAATAATTCAATAAAACCACACAAAATATATTTATTTTATTGAGTAATATCTCTTAAGAATAACAAATAATAACTTAACTACTTGAATATACATTTCTTTAATATTTATTATCATCAAATGCTTAAACATTGATTAATTTTTGTTATTATTACTATTAATTGTGAATAATTTAATGATTTTTAAAACATTAGAATGCATTAATAATTATTAAACTTAAAGATAATTATAACAATAACTGGTATAATAAGAATAACAATTAATAAATAACATACAATTGTGTTACAATGAAAATCAATATAACAAAAATCACTAAAAACATTCTCATTTATTTTTAATATAAAGGTATTATTCTTATTTTTATTGTAATTATTTAATTGATAAAAATTTTCCATATTCTCCTTATATTCGCAATAAGATATGATGCATTCACTTTTATATATTTTATAAATATGTTTAATTAATGTATTATCGATATTGTACAATTGTAAAAAATTATCTTGAATATTATAATCAATTGTTATTAATATAATTATCGTTATATGATTTCTAAATGCAATTAATTCATAATTATCAGAAACTTTATATAAATCCATTTCATTATATAAATTAAAATCTTTGATATCCATTTGTGTTATATTCTGATAAATAAATTTATACTTTGATTCTTTATTAAATTTATCTTCTATTTTTAATTCTTTTATAATTACAAGTAATTCTCTATCTCTATATGGATTACAAAAACTTAAATAAATTTTATATTCTGTTTTTTCCTTATTAATTTCAACAATATATTT
The DNA here is from genome assembly GCA_963942525.1 of Ptychoptera contaminata. Classification (NCBI taxonomy): domain Eukaryota; kingdom Metazoa; phylum Arthropoda; class Insecta; order Diptera; family Ptychopteridae; genus Ptychoptera; species Ptychoptera contaminata. Next base: position 40,318,149 of record OZ012637.1, on the reverse strand, counting down.
TCCACATGATATTTTATTGATTGGTGGATATATTATATATTTATTAATTATTATTTTATTTAAAATAATCCAATATTTTTCATCAGGATATATGGTTGTTTTCGTTGTGCTTAATATCAAATTATCAAAACACTTAAATTCTTTTAATAAAATAAAAAATAAAAATAAATATTTTAACATATTTATAAGTACTTGTTTGCTATCCATATGCAAAATGAATATTCAATAGAAGTGCTTTATTATTTTCTTATTTTTATAAACTTTTGTCAATTAATAATTATTTTTCTTTGTCATTAAATTAAGTAAAAATAAATTAACTTTGATTGGTTATTGTAATCTTTGGCGCGTGTAATCAATTAATTTATTTTTATCTATATAATTGTTTCTCTAAAAGCATTTTAATATTAATTATATTTAATAAAATATTAACAAAGTTGATTATCCAAAGTAATTTTCTTTTAAGTAATAAATCTTCCAACTTTTTATTTTAATATAATTTTATTGACATTAAGAAAAAACTTTTTATTAACACCAACAAAAAACACAAAAGAAAAAACAATGTGTGGTATTTCTTATAACAATTATTCATCAAGTGCTTAGATTAATAATTTCTTTTATGTAATTATATATTACTTTTAGTTTTAACGAAACAATAAATTATTGAAACAATTGTAATTGGTGTTAGTAGCAGAAATAAAATAACATAACAAATAAATGTATTACAGAGCATATTTAATTTACAATTATTATTTGTATTATTTTGATAATTAAAATTAATTGAATTTTCCATATCAATTTGTAAAAGATTATCAATATTTTTCATTATGTTGCACTCACGAAAACACACTGTGATATGTTTATTATAAATATATTCCAGAAATGCCTTATCAATATAGTGTGATCGTAATATTGAATCATCTGGTAAATATCCGTACTTTATAAAAAGTAAAATTGACACATGATTTTTAAATGCAAAAAAATATTCATCTTTTGAACTGAATAAATCCATTTCACTATAAAAACCCGAATAATCATCTATACTATTATTACCGTAGTACATAAATTCATATTTCATATATTCTTTCGTTTCTTTAAAATTTATACCAAGAATTAAACTATTGAATGGAAAACATTGGTACAAGTAAACTCTGAATATATTTTCTTCCATAAAATTTACTGTGTATTTACCACATGTGATATTATCCATTGGTGGATAAATATTTTTCTTATTTATTATTATTTTATTAATAATTATCCAATAACTTTCATCATCGATTTTTGGTTCTAATTTTACGACTACCATGCCAGGTAGTAGATTTGTTTTATTAAACGTTGTTTCCGTTAAACTATCATTATTATTATATTTATTAATTTCATTGCACTTTGTATATGCTATCAGAATAAAAATAATAATTAAATTATATTTAAACATATTTTTGTTTTGTAACAAATGTGTCTCTAGTGGGTAAACTTTATTTAAAAAAATAATTTTAACACTGATACTAGAAATTATTTTTCTTGATATTTGATGCGTCTTACTCTGCTTTAAGACATATAGATATAAAGTAATAAGTTCCATAGAATTTATATAATTTTTTTTTGTATAAATAAAACACAAAATATTCACTTTACTACCGTTTTGGTTCTTTTCTCTTATCATTATTACTTTAAATATATTTATTATTAATAACGACATAATATGCAATACTGTTATAACTAAAATAAAAGTTTTAATAAGTGCTTTTAAAAGCTTTTATATGTTGCATAACTATAATAAAATAAAACACTTGTTTGTAATGGCATAAGAAGTAGAATTATTAAAATAAAAATACATATAATTGTTATTAATTGCTAAAAATATATATGATTTGGTTATTTAATATAATTTATTAATATTTTAGTAAAGTTTTTACAGTTTTTAGTATAAGAAATATAATAAAAGATAATATTTAAATATTTTAAAGACAAAATTAATTGAAAATCATTTTAGTACTGTCGTTATTTATGCTACAATTATTACTTTATTTTTGTTATTATTCAAAAAATATTAATTTAATTATATTTCTTCGTTAAAGACAACAGTTTCAGTTTTCTTAATATTATTTTTAATTAGAATTATAAATTTTAATTTTCTATTTTCTATAACATCAATGAAATCCATCACATGAAGGAAAAGTTAAAAATAATAACAGGTAGGTCATGGATTATAATTAATAACTACCTGAATAAAGTTGCTGTAATTTTATTATTTTTACTATTGTTGGAAACACACTCTGTTCAATATTTATCAAAAAATATGCCATAGTATCATTTCCCTTTCAAATGCACTAAATACTAAACTGTGTGCTTATGAAAAATAGTGTTATTATATTTAAATTTCCAAATACATTGTGTGCATGGGAATACATAATGTTGCCAATATTCTAGTATGTATAACGTATTGTATAACATGTATAAATTGAAACACATGTAATTGGAGTCAGTAGAAGAATAATTATCAAATAGCACATGAATGTATTGCATTTCATTTTAATTTTACAAGTGCCATGATACATATTGTCATTACTATAAGATTGGTCATTGTGTATGAAATCCAAATAATTGTTATCCAGTTGAATAAAGTCATTTTCATCAATTTCATTGGTACAATTCAAAATGCACTCTTTTTCATGCTTTTTATAAATATATTCCAGGAAATCCTTGTCGATAAAATAATGGCTTAAAAACGAATCGTCTGGAAAATATCCAAATTTAATAAAAAGCAGAAGTGATACATGATTTCTGAATGCTAGTACACTATTATCTGGTAATTTTCTATCCAAATACATTTGCTTATAATAATTAAAATTGAATTTTTCAAATTCCTTTGGAAAGTATTTGAATTCATAATTTATATTATCAAAACTCACAGAATTTATTCCAAGTATTAATTTCTCATAATTGCATGTTTTTAAATAAAGTCTATATATGCCATTATTTAGATATACTAATTTATATCGCGTACAAGAAATATCTTCCAACGGTGGATACATCGAATCTTTATTAATTATTATTTTATTAATAATTATCCAATAACTATTATCAATTTTGTTTACAATAGTTACAAAAACTTTACCAGGTTGATTTGCATATTTGTTAATTGTTGTATTATTAAAAGCTTCATCACACTTTATACATCCAACTATGAGTATTATGAATAACAAATATTTTTTAAACATTTTAATACACTTGATCATCTATCTGTACTATTTCTGCGGTGAAACTAGTTATTAAAACGAAAGCTAAGTAGAGAATGCTTTAAAATTAGTTTACTTTATTATTTCTTAATATAATTTCTTACTTTTATTATTATTGAAAACTTTTACATTAAATAATTTTACTAAATACTTATAATCTAAGTTTGTAAGTTACAATAAAAAGGAAAAAAATAGCTTTTAAATTGATTATGTCAGGTAAATTTCTTTATGAATAAAATTAAAAATGATTGTTATTACTTGGAAGTATTTTTACCTATATTTTATTGATTTATTAATTTAATTATATAAAGATTTTTTTACATGAATTTGAATAAAGATTTCAAGATTACAATTGCAAAGTTTTTTATTTTTATAAAGTATTACAATTAATTAGACTTAACTATGATTTTAAACTTATTCCCTTATTACATTGTACAAATTAAACATTTATTGGAATTCTAAATTATTGAAAGCAAATGTTATTATATCCAAATTGATAAAGAAAATTAATTTAAAAAATACATTGTTTGCCTTGGGATACAGATCGTAGTTACTATACTAGTCTGTATAACGTATTGTATAACATGTATAAAAGGATATACATGTAATTGGAGTCAGTAGAAGAATAATTATCAAATAGCACATGAATGTATTGCATTTCATTTTAATTTTACAGGTGCTATAATACATATTATCATTACTATAAGATTGGTCATTGTGTATGAAATCCAAATAATTGTTATCCAGTTGAATAAAGTCGTTTTCATCAATTTCATTCGTACAATTCAAAATGCACTCATTTTCACGTTTTTTATAAATATATTCCAGAAAAGCCTTGTCGATAAAGTAATGACTTAATAACGAATCGTCTGGAAAATATCCAAATTTAATAAAAAGTAGAAGTGATACATGATTTCTGAATGCGACTACACTGTTATCTGGTAATTTTCTATCCAAATTCATTTGCTTATAATAATTACAATCGAAATTTTCACAGTCCTTGTTATAGTAATAAAAATCATACTTCATTTTATCAAAACTCACAGAATTTATACCAAGAATTAAACGTTCAGTTATACTTTCGCATGTTTTTAAATAAAGTCTATATATGCCCATTTCTCCATCATTCAATCTATAACGAGTACATGAAATATCTTCCAACGGTGGATACATCGAATCTTTATTAATTATTATTTTATTAATAATTATCCAATAACTATCATCAATTTCGATTTCAATATCTATAAAAACTTTACCGGCTTGATTTTTATAATTATTAATTTTTGTATTATTGAAAAATTCATCACACTTTATACATCCAACTATGAGTATTATGAATAATAAATATTTTTTTAGCATTTTTATTCAATTGTTTCTTTTTCTAAAACAAGTTATTCATACCAAAATTAACTAATAAATGTTTTTTGGTTTATGCTGTTCCCTTCATTTATAGAATTTATCTATTCCCTAAAAAAAAGAAAATACTTTTTATAACTTTTACATTATATAATCTTACTTAAAATTTAATTAATAATTAGTGAAAATAATTGGCTTTTTATTTTTAAAACATTAAAACATATTTAATTTGTTCTGTTATTGGTATACTGTGTATAAGTGAATGAAAAAAATTAATTTTGTTTATTGTTGAGTTATTCTTCTTTGTCAAAGTTCTTTTTATAATTTTTTTTTTTTCAATTTAATTATTAATGATTTTTATAAATAAATTTTATTAATAAATCTTAAAGATTTTAAATACCATTAAAGATTTCACGCATAATGTTGATAGATTTTTATGTTAAATCTTTATTCAAATAATTATTCTTCAAACTTGTTACCTATGTAGGGTTTTTACCATGAATCTTTAGTTTTATTGAAATATTTTCGCAAGCAATTATTTTTAAATGAAATTATTTATAATTTTAATTAAATTTGATCTATTTGGTTTCAGCATTTATGTTTTTGGCGTATTTTATTAATAAAATTACTTTATTTAAAAACAATACTTAATCATTATACCAGTAAAGCTATATACCAGTAAAATAAACTTAAAAGTAAAAATTATTTTTTCTATTCCAAAATAGATGGCGATTATAAGATGTTTTATTTTTTTATTTACATTTTTTTAATCAAAGTTTAATCATTTTTAATACAATAAATGTATTAATAATTTATATATTAAATCTTATTTAATCATAATAAATTATTATATTGAAATTAATAAACATTTATTGTAAATAATAATAAAAATAATAAATATATAATAATAATAAAGAGTAATACGATTAACAACAAAAGAAAAATAAACTACATCAACATATTTTTAGTAGACGGTTTATAGTGAAAGAAAAAGGTCAAAACGATTTTCTATATTTGCATATATATATAAAATGCCTTTATTTCATAAATAAATATGTATATATTAAACTTAATATTATATATATTTAAATGAAGAATAAAAATATATATATATATATTGTATTGTTAACAGTTTAGAGATATTTTAAATAAATTAATTGAATTTAGTGAGTAGTCTCATTAAGGGTTTCTTTATTTATTTCTCGTTTTACTTTTTATTCATTTAATGCTGCTGTATGTTTGTGATATTTATACGTGTTGCAGTACATTTATGAGATTGAAATTCATTCATTAAATATCATTGAATAATAATAAAATATTTAGTTAAATGTTTTTAATAATTTTTGTAAAATACAGAGTAGAATCATAAAGAACACGTTAACAGTAGCTGTTTTGTAATTAATAAATATTTATTATCTAGATAATTTATTAAATTTTAAATTTTCTTATTAAATTAAAGATTTAAATTAAGATTTCAAATATAATTAATGCTTAAACTATAATATATTTAAATAAATGTTTATTCATCATTTTATATTCATTAAAGGAAATGAAAATGCTATTGAACTTTCCTATAATTTGATCTATTAAATTCTATGTTTATTTGGATAAGAATAATATAAATAAATAAATAAATATATAAAAAAAGGTGTTAAATAAATATTTAGTTGTATTTTCGTTTTTATTTTTCTTAAATATTTCTTCTTTTTTTTTTGTTATCAAAAATAAAAATTTATTTAAACAAAATCCAAAAAGGTCGTTTAAAGATTAATTTATTAAAAAAAAAATGAACATTTGTTTGTGTTAATTCATGTTACTGAATTTCTTACAAAAAAAGAATAAATAATTTATTTAAAGAAAATAAATAAATAATTAAGTAAATAAAAACAGACAGACATGGAATAACTAAAAAGTAAATAATCTGTAATAAAAACTTTTTATAATGAAATTTACATGTTTAGGAATTACGACGTGAAGTCGATCTGTGAATAGCTTTGAGCTAAAGGATTCGATATTAAATTGGTTTGGGAACGCACACGCTGGTAAAGCGTTCCATTTCTTTGCTGTACGAATAAAGAAATCGTTTTGGAACTTCGATGTTCCGTACTTAAAGTTACTGCTAGACCGTGGATGGTAGTTCCAGCCCTTGTTTCTCGTACACGTTTTTCGCCCGAAGACATTATTTCAGAGATCTCTTTGGACCGTATTTGAAAAAAATCGTAAGGTCCGCTACGTCCAGACGATGCTTAAACGAGTCGTATTTATCAGAGATTTCGGGATTCTATCTAATAAATCTCAGGTGGTCTTCACCGCAACGGCCCATACATGACAAACTAAAAATTTAATAAATAATGTATCGGATGCAATATATATAATCAGGATGGATTTGCTGCATTTATATTGATCATCTTTTTTTCCTTTTTTTGCTATCTTATACTTAGTTCCACCTTTGCTTTATGAATATTTTTTAAATAAAACAATAAGTTTAGACGTGTTATCAAGGTGAAATTCAAAGTCAAGTTTGAATATATAGCTTTTATGTTTTTAATATATATTTTCGCATCTAATTTTTATATATTCTTTATTATTTATAATAATATATGATTAATTTATTAAATATAATATAATTACATGCGTAGAAATACAATTAAAATTCATAAATATACTTTCGTTAATCTTTTATGAATTTTTTTATTATAAAATCACTAGGAACAAGTTCAAAGCTGCATAGCATCTATAATAGCATTATTAATCAAAAATTAAAATAAATAAATAATTATTTTATAAAAATAGCATTATATAATCAGTAAAAATGAATCAGCGAAAAATTTATCACCAGCAAGTAAACAAATGATGAGTGGAATTATCATTAGCGAATTTTATTAATGAAAAAAAAAAAAAGCTTGAAAATGATTGACATCTGTCTGCTTTGAATGTATAAAACTCGTCAGGTCATTCATTTCTATTTTTAATTTATTTAATTAATTCTATGTTTCTTGTTTTGTTATTCTTCAGCTGTAATATAATTGAATTAATTTGTTAGTTGGAAAATTTTGTGGAAATATTCTCACCAAATCAACAGTAATTTGATAGGTTTTTGTCTTTAAATATAATTTTATTTCTTGATTACATTATTTACTTTAATTTCAATATGCAGCCTTTTGTTATCATAAAATAGTCTAATTAAATTAAATAATCTCTTTTTTTTTTAAAAAAAATAATTATTCTTCTCATAAATAAATAATAAATTTTTTGAATATCAAATATAAGAAGTAAAATTATGAGTGTTAAGTAATTATTATTAAAAAAAATTAATTTTTTTATTTATAATATTAATAAATAAATAATTAAAATTAAATTATGATGATATTGATATTTAATAAAAAAAAATAAAACAAATAGTAAAGAAAATAAAGCAAAAAAAAATTACCTGCTTATAGCAAAAGATCGTTAAAATAAACTTCACGACAAAATATCGCTTTAATAATATAAAAATTTTGCTCTAATAAAATTGATCTTTAGTTTTATTAATTATATTATGTTTAAGCAACTTGTTTATCAATAATAATAATAATTAAAAATGCATAACAATGATATAAATTATTGTGCACAGCCGAGTGAAAATGTTAAGTACCGCTTGTACATTAAAATTTCAAAATGATTTCTTTGTATAGGAAATAGCGCACTTTATCATATTCACTTATAATATTCCCAAACTGTATTCCTAATCTGCATTCACAATCCGTAATCTCAATCCGTATTACGTTCCTCCAAATTGACATGGTAGTGTAAATTATACATTGAAATTCAAAACATGTCAATTTGTCGTCTAAAACAGGATAATTGGGAGAGATTTTTAATTCATTTTTACTATAAATAGCATTAAACATTTTATGTGTTAAAAAGTAACACAACTGATTTACTTATTAGTCTTCTCTAATCATTTTTAATATTTATATCAGACTAGGATAAAGTGCTGCAAGTTGTAATTGAAATAATAATTCTGCCAAAAGTAATCACATTGGATAAATAAATAAAAAATAATTATTTTAATTAATAATAATTGTTTTTATTTGTCTAATAAGGATAATATACCTTGATTATTCTTTAATAAATTATCCTATATTCGTAATTATTGTCACTTCTAAATACATTCATTCATTTAAAATATTAAAAATATACCTAAAATGCATTTAATCAGATTAATGATCACCGACTGTTCCAGTTAAAAGGATAAAAATAATAAAAAATAAAAAAAAATAAAACGAAATGTTTTAAATAAATAAATAAATAACCAAAAAAAAAGAAGAAAAACGAACGAAACATATTTTAATTTCTTTTTATTATTATTTTTGATTTATCTTTCAATATTTTTTTTTTCTTTTTTCATTTTTATTTCTTTATGTAATTCAACATTTGTTGCCGGCTTTTATTTATTTATAATTTTATATATTTTTTCTTTCTTTATTTATTTATATATACAGATTTTGATTAAAGTATTTTTATTTCCATAAAAAAAAACATATTTACTTTTGTATTTGTATAGTTTTCTGATGTTTTTGTATATTTTTGTTCCCTTTTGAAAAGAATAAATTTTATATATTTTTGAGTATAAATATCATCAACAAATTGATGCAGACAATCAGACTTTGTTGGAAGTTCGGCTGTTAAACGTGCAGTTTTATTGTGATTTTAAATAAAAATAATTTTAAAAAAAAAAATAAATTATCATCATGAAGGTTTTAATCTTACTTGTTGCCATCGTAACTGTGGTTTGTTTCATTTAATTTAATTAAGAAAAAAATATTTATTTTAATTTTCTTTTATAAAATAAAAAAAGGTTTACGCCGATTTTACACCACAATCATTTGCTGATTTAGTTAAATACCGTGGCGAATGCATTGAAAGTTTAAAGTTAACCGATGAGGCTGTGAATGGTTTTAAAACAAATAATTATCCAGATGAGGAACAAGTCCGTTGTTATCTTAGATGTGTTTTAACGAAAATGAATTTGTTCGATGATGACACAGGATTCAATGTGAGTTTGATTGTAATTTTTTTGTTGATTCACTGTGTAATTTGTTTGTGATTTAAAGGCCGATAACTTAGTCACACAATTGTCAAAGGATGGTAATGAAAAGGAAGTCCGTGAAGAAGTAACTAGATGCATCGATCCAAATACCGATAAAGTTGATGCATGTGCCTGGGCATATCGTGGATACACTTGTTTCCACAAATCACGTGCTGACTGGATCTCATCATCATTACGTAAAAATTAAATTTTAAGAAATCAAAAAGCATAAATTAAAAAAAAAACCATTTGAGAAGAATTAAGTGTATAAAGACCAAGCAGATAAAGAAATTTAGGAGAAAGGAAAAAAAAAAAAAAAGAACCGAAATTTTATTAATCATCGTAATTAAAAATGTATTTTATTTTTTTATTTAATTAAAGAAAATAATTTTGAAGAGAGAAAAAATAACCTTGGACTTTTGTATACTATTTTCTTATTTATTTGCATAATTTTGTTATCGAAAATAATTGTTTTATTTGTTTTCCATTTACTTGAACTAAGTCTAGTTTGTTGTTTTTTATTTATTGTCGTTAACAGCTGATTGCTTTCTTATTGCTTCGGCAGTAACATTAGCTAATTAATTTAATTAAAGTTGACTTGTGAGTTTAAAGATCATTTTTTAAACTTCTTACTGCACAGTGAATCGTATGTTTAGTGTTCAGAGTTCTTGCCTAATCTTCAAGACATAACAACAACGACATTTTAGCGAAAATATACTTTTTCCAGTAACTGATTCAATTTGCTCTCGTTATATTTATTAAGAAAACATCAATAATCTTATTTATCTGTAACAATCATTGGAAACTTTTCACCAAAACACAGGTTAATTACTTTAAAATTTACGAAATTCATCTTAAACTTTAAAATGTGTTTTTTTTAATGTTTTCTACGAAAATTTGTTTTTAAAGTCAACATCATAAAATTAATTTTATTTCAGTTAATAGCGTTGATTAAGTTATTTAATTGTTTTTTGACTTTTTAAATTTCTTTTCTTGAAATTTGTATCAACTTTGCCAAAAACACATCTTACATTAAATCTTCCTTTTTTGTTTGTGTTATACAATAAACTAGTTTTTGTTTTTACTTTTTACGAGTTTACTTAATTAATTATATTTTAACACTAAAAAAAATAATCATGATAAGATGTTTTATTGTTAATAATTAAGTCTGAATGTAATTACATAATTTGATATTTATCAGTTTTGAGAATTGAATCACAAGTACATAGTGCTAAATAATTAAATATTAATTATAATAAATCAGTGTATCTCAAGTTATCGGTATTCTACTTGTTTAGTAGATTAGAGTCAGTTAGGAAAGATGTCATTAAGCATGAATGGTGAAATGTTTTTATAGTTCAGGTAACATATGTTATGGATAAAGAAAAACTTTATTATGCCAGCTTAGAATTGAATACTGGTACCCTGAATTCCATTTACAAGCCACTAAATTCTATTAAGCATCGAGGCTTGATAGTGTTTTTGAATTGCAAAATGGTTTATGATTCTTCTATTTAGCCACTATCCTTTATTTAGCCACTGGCCTCTTAATTCTACTAAATGAGAATGGGGAAAGCGATGATATAGACTGATATTCCAATTGCTGAACTTGCAATCCGTGAAAAATTGATGAATTATATTTTAGATAAAGATAATTTTGCTTCCGATGAAGAAGATTTTGATAAGTAAATTTTAAATTTCTACAATTAAATAAGATTCAATAAAATTTCTTTTCAAAATTTGTTTTTAAAAAAATTTGCACTCTATTAAGCCTCTTCCACTATTTAGCCTCTACCCTTTACTAGGCCTAAAAATTTGACTTTATTTCCCTATTAAGGCAGTGGCCTATAAAGGTAATTTAGGGTAACTTTTTTAAAATGCGTTTATTCTTATTAATTTAAATCAATTTGCTTAACTACTTACAAGCAGAAACATCCATGATTTATAAAATAAGTATTTAACGGAAAACATCATTGATTAAAATAATTACTATGAGTAGCAAGTAACTAGTTACTATGAGTAACAAGATTGCAGTAACACATCCTGCATTTAAATAACAATAAATAATTTTTTTAAACCAACAATACCAATTATAAAACAATATATTTTAATTACTTACAACAAATTGTTGATTATATAAGAAATATATTTTTCTTTAATTTGCTTTGGCATACGTTTAACTAATTAATTATTTAATTGAAATTAAAAAATAATTCATTAACAATTGTTTTTTTTTTGTAATTATTAATGCCGCTGATGGTTATTTACTTTTATTTTTTATTTAAATTATATATATATTGAGATAATTCATCAAGGCAAGTTTGTTGTCTTTCAGAAATTAGGTCAACGGAGCACAAATTAATATAAAATTCTTGTTTTCTAAATTTATTATTAATATGCTAATTAATTTCGATTTTATTGATTTATTTTTAAAAAATTATTTATGTTATAACGTTATTAACATTGAAGAAGGTCATATATATTTTTTTTTTCTTTATTAATTTAATTATTCTATAATAATTGGTTATTTATTTATCTTGATTATGATATTTTTATAAATAAATTTATATGTATTGAAAATGAAAATAAAAACTTTTTCACATTGTTTGTTTATAAAATGTAATTAAATTAATTTAAATATTTATTTATATTTATTCTTGTTTATATTTACTTTATATTCTATCGTTTTGTTTTGTTTATTGATTAATTAATGACTAATTATAGATAAATAATAAAAATAATTAATAATAAAGAAAAGCAGAAAGTGATAAAGGTTTTTTTCTCATCACTTTTTTTGCATCTGTATAATTAATTAAAATTTAAATGCAATTTAAATATTTATTGACAAATTGATTAATTTTATTAAGAAATTCAGATGTGTTTTTGTCCGTTAAGTAAAATTGATTTTATTAAATGTTAAATTTGATCGTAATTAAATATATTTATTATAATTAAATATTACAAAATCTTGCCTCAGTGTGTTCATAAATGGTCAATTTGGTTGTTGTTATTTTTTATTTTAAATAAAAGATAATAAATAAATAATTAAGAATAACATAATTAACCTTAAACTATAAACCTTTTCATCATAAATAAAACGAAATGAATAAAACCAAAAATTAATCATCGTGTTTATTTTATTATAAAAAACATAAATAAACTTCAACTCAATTATAAATGAATAAATATCGCGTGACATGAAAATTGTGTCCTTTAATGAATAAAACGTTTAAATAAATTTTCAATTTTATTTTCAATTTAATAATATTATACATATTCATATTTAAGAGTGTTCTAAACATTAAAACATTAATAGATTTATTAATTAAATTATTTTTTTTTTATCTTGGAAAATCAATTATATTAATTTGTTTCTTTTTTAATATCGACCATCGCTGCTTCGATGTGTTGCTGTAATGATGCCGCCGGATCTGTAATATTTGGATGTTTGTAGCCATTAAGGAAGTAACACGTATCATTTGTTACATTAGAAAATTCTTTTGGTAAACAATTTTGTTCGCGTGGTTGTAATTCAAAATTAAAGCCCGGATGTTTGATTAGCCACCTGAATATTTAGTATATAAATAGAAATAGTAATTAGAGATTAGGGGAAATCAAAAATAATTTCTCAGAAATACAAACTCTCGAGTGGTTGGGCTGATGTTTATTTTACAAGCTTCGCTTCCCGATTCGAATTTATTTGCTATTGTTACATTGTGTCCAAAAAGACAATAGCGGGGCATTTTACGACCGACTACACCTGCCAATACAGTCCCTGTATGTAATCCAATTCTCATCTATTAAAAATATAATCCTAATAAATAACGAATTAATGATAATTTTTTGAAAAACAATAAATGAAACCTTTATATGCTCTCCATCGGGAGCGATTTGTGTTGAACAAACTTCAATCATTCGTAGGGCCATCCATGCAACTTTGTGCGCGTCGTAAATAAATGCACGATGCAAACCACTGGCGACACAATATGCATCGCCAATTGTCTCCACTTTGTAAACATCAAAGAGTCCACAGAACTCATCAAAATGACGATAAAGCTTCTCTAGCATATCGATTACCATAAATGGTGTGGCACGTGAGCAAATTCCTGTAAATCCAACAATGTCACTAAAGAGCATCGTTACATCGGGATATGTTTTCGCTTCAATTGCTGATCCCAACCAGAGACGTTCAGCAATTTCAGCAGGAAAAATTAATTGTAATAAGCTAACATTTTTCTTTCTTTCTTTGATAACAGCAGTGTTTCCTTCTTCGATGGAACTTTTTAATTTATCCATTCGGCGACGTAGACCGTCTTGTGCTCTTGCCTGTTCGCCAACAAGAATAACCTCACGTGTAGCATCATGTAATGGAATATCAGATATAAAAAGTCCGTTGCATGTTAGTCCTTCTAAGCCATCAATAAATGGAGAACCGATAAACATGAGTGAATTTGATTCTGGACAAAATACCATTTGACCTTTAATTTCTAATCCTTGTGCAAAAAAATCTGGACGGCCAGGCGGTGCTCTTAACGCAATCAAAAATGGTGTATTGGTACGACGAACAATTTCTTTAAACTGCAAAGTTAATCCCTTGGGACGTTTAAATCGAAAGTATGTTGTTGCCGCACGTCCATTTGTTATAATTGAACTTTTAAAGAGACGAGTAAATCCATTACCCAATTGCACTAACTCTAAATTCTCATCCATAATGAAATGCCATGGAAAGGCTTTACAAAATGATGCGGAGTTCATTTTTAAATCTGCCGCTGCTGTTGATTTATTTCTTGGTTTCATTTCATCTATTTTATTTAAAACTTTTTCCGAACTTTTTGTTTTAAATAAATAACGGTAACGTTTGACATCATCCTGAAAAGGTTCCATTGTTATATCCAGCTCAATATTGTATAATATTTTTGTTAATGCTCTCAATGAGCCAAGTAATAACCACGCAATAACTGGCCTTTCTGATGTGAAAATTAATTCACCTTCACCGGCACACACAAAGCCAATATCTGAAACATCCTCCTCCTGCAATTTCAATACATCATAAACACCGTCCAATGAGCCCAAGAACTCTTGCAAATCTGCACCTAAACACCGAAATGATTTCTCAATCATCCCATGACAACCATTTTTAATTAATTCTTCGCCCAATAATACTAATATGTCATAAGCTGACGCTTCTGATAATTCAATCAGTGAATCCTGTATATCCGAAATATAATCGTAATGAGGGCAATTAGCCACAATTTCTGAATCAATTTTTCTAAAAATTATTAAAAAATTAGATGAGTTATCAAAGTTAATAATGAGTGACAACACTTACAGTGAAGTTATTCCTGGCCAACGATTCTCGTATTTTTCAATCAAAGAAATTACAGCAACATGAATGTCTTCATTCTAAAATAATAAACACAATTTTAATTTAAAGCAAAATAATAAAATAATATAATCAAAATCACTAACATGGGGTGCTGTCAGTAGTTGAATAGCGGCATTTAAATGTTTTAATGTTAATGCGTCATCCGGTGCTTCATTTAGATCATCCTCTAAATTCCAACCCAAGCCATCAGCAAGTGATTGCTGTCGAAGCAATGATTCTGTACGTTTTATAAATGGGCAAGCCATATTGTTTAAACTTTTTTTTATTCCTTAATAAAATGTACAAACACAAAAGCATAATTAATTAATTAATATTAATGATAATTATAATAATATGAAATATGGATATAAAAAATTAGTTTGCCAGCCATTAAGGTGTGTCGATGAACAACAATAAAAACAAAATACTTTTATTAAAACATAAAAAGATGAAAAAAACAAAAACAATCAATAAAAACTGTAATAAGGATAATAAACTTACAAAAATATTTTCAATTATTTTCTTTTCTATTAAATAATCACAAACTATGCACAAATTTTACAACAGGTGAACTTATTTACTCATTAGACAAAATTCAACTAAGAAAATGTAGAGGAAATTTTATGTCAGAATAAAATACATAATTGACATAAAAGATATGCGCAAACTCTTATAAATTTTTTATTATCTAAAAAATACAATTTACACATAAATACCACAAAACATAAAATAACCGGAAAAAACTTTAGGGGTGCTTCCGAAATGTAATAACAAAAAAACGTAAATAATGAGGAAATTGTTTTTTAAACGTAAAACTTTGTAAATACGCTTAAATGTATACTATTTTATGTAATAATTAATTAATGTTTATAAACAATACAGAGTGTTTAATGAAATTTTATTATAACTGTAAGTATTCGCCATAATGTATACTATTCTGTTGCTGATGTTTATTTCAAATAAAATTAATTTAATTATAAACAGTTAAAAATTATACAATCAAAATTATAAAAACAATTATCAGGAGAGTATAGGTCAATTAGAACAAAACACAGACATAAAATTGCTATCATTTTGTAACGCCTGATTGCAGATAAAAAAAAATTGCAAAGGTTATCACCGTTAAATTTACTTTTTTTTAAAAATATATATTAATTAATTAATAATAATCATAATAATTGTTTGAATTAGAATTTTCAAGTGCAAGTATCTTGATCTAAGATATTTTATTTATTTTTTATTAAATTAAATAACAACTTGCATGGCAAATAAAATTATAAATATAAAATGATAATTATATTTATTATTTTTACAAGATAATTTTTATTCAATGTTTTTCTTATATCTCTTTTCCTTTGTAAATTTTTATAGAAATTATTATTTATTATTATTATTATTATATTAAAATACATATTTTCAAGTGTTTGTGGATTTAATGTGGTTGTGCCATTTGTACATTGAGTCAGGTCATTGTAACTAAAGAAATATTATTTTTATTCTAGATATAATTTATTAATTGAATTAAAATTATACCCACTTTTGTTGTTATTTTCATCATTTTGATTATGTAGTCTATGTTTGTGTTTACTTCGATTTTTGTAGTCCATTTAATCTAAATAAATCTATGAAAAATTCAATAAGCATTTATTTAATCCGATTTAGTCTATTTTATAGAGTTTTCTTACCTTAACTTGTATTTACAGTTTTTTCATTTTCTTTGTCTTGTTATTTGTATAATTATTGTCTTTGTTTATAATTTTAGATGTTGTTCACCTATATAGACTATATCAATAATCATTAATTAATTCTCTATATTTATTTTATCATTTTTATCGTAATGAAAACAAATTAATAATGTTAACGTTGTTAACTGTCATTCTGACTGTCAATTAAATTCTAAATAAAAAACAAATGATGTATAAATCTATAAGCGCGCGCATTATAATATTTTTGAAAATTTTTATCAATAAAAAAGGAAAAAATGAAAATTATGATTATAAATCAGTGTTGGTATGCTTTATAAAAATATCTTTAAAGAAATAATTATGCTATAATTACTAATCGTTGATAAAGTATTTATGCAAAAAATAAATATACAAGCGAATACAGTGATAAAAATAATAATAATAATAATAATAATAATATTCCCCAGTTTTTCTTGACTCCCCCACTCGCTAAATATTTAGTTATCAAAGACCAGACTAACACATGTTCACGCATACACAATCTACAAAATAATAATAAAAATAAAAACCAAAAAAATATTTTTATTCATTCTTCTTCGCTGTTTTATGTTTACAAAATAAGCGCAAAAAGAAAAAAAAAATTCATATACAGAAAAAATTGCTTTTTTCCTCATGTTTATTTGCAAAAAAAAAAAAATATAAAATTATTAAAGAAGGAAAAAATAAACACTGTGTACTGTGTGTATAATATACATTTACTCATTCATATATATTTAGTTTCGTATTGTCTGTCATACAATTAAAACGCGTAAAATACAATTTTACTTGTTTCAATAAGTAGCGAAAACAAAGTCTGAAAAACTAGCGAAAAAATAAAACAATAAGAAAAGTAAAGTAGAAAAATTTTCTAAAAGGAAAAAACTCAAGGAAACTCTGCTGTTTTTGTTTTCGCTTATTATTTTTTTTTTTTTATTTTTTATTTGCAAAATTAATTTTTTATTGCATTGTTTATGACAGTGTTTTAGTGCTTTTTAATACAGTTATTACCCTCTACAAGTTTCACTTATTTAATTGAATAATAATAATTATTATTATTTAAAAGGAAATTAAAATAACAGCCGGAAAAAAAGGGAGCAAACATGATGAACCTAATGTACCTGGTGAGTTTATTTTTTTTTTGTTCAGTTTTTTCTTTAAATTTGCGTTTATTATTGGTGCTGGTTCAATGCGGCAAAATTAAAGCCGGCTTTTAATGCAAAAACAAAAGAGATAATTTTCTTTTCTTAAAACTATAGTTTTGCTTCTGTTTTTTTGTGGTTAATAAAAATAAAAATAAAAATATCTTGTGCTTAAAAATAAGGTGAATTAAGAATAAAACACGTTTTAGCTGTTAAACTAGCATAAATTAATGATTAAACGATTTTATCTTGTTAACGAGTAAATCACAAAACATGTGGACAACAAGTTAATAAGCTGCTATACTTTGTCTTTTTTTTAATAACACTTTAAAAGTTCACTATACATATACGCACGGACGATACATGCTATTTGGCATGAGTTATGTAAATTTATTCAAAAAAAAATCTTAACAAAACAAGAAGAAGAGTCAATATTTAGTGCCTCGTTTCGTTTACATTATCAATTTAAATGCTTGTGATAATTTTATTATTATTATTCTCTGTTTTTTTTTACGTGTTTTTATGTAATAAAAACGAAGTATTTTTGCTACTTTTTTATGTTTTGTATTATTTTTTTCTATGTAAACAAATATAATACAAAACTGAGAATAAAATACTTGTTTACTAGTTTTCCCAGGTGGAGATCTTTGTTAATCCTAGCAATTGTTTAATTTTTTAATAAAAATGTCAAAATAATTAGATATTACATTTTAATTCATTATAATTAATAATTATAACTTAATTATTATAAATTAACAAAGTAATATAATTTAAAAAATAATAATAAAAGATAATAATTATCGTACAAATACTTTGGTTATTTTATTTTATTTTTTTTTTTGCACAGTAAGCAATTTAAAATGATCATGTAATCAGCACTAATAATCAAAATTATTAATCAAAAAAATTGAAATGTACAAAACTAATGCTATAAAAATATGTATTTATAATTTAAGTACATAGTCAAGTTGATAATATGTTATTTATTTAATTGTTCGTTTTATTGTTTTCGCGTTTTTTTTTTAGATAATTGATTAAAAATGATTTCGGTGACGTTCAATGAAATGATTTTAAATTATTATTATTATTATTAATAATGAATTAATCTAATAAGATTTATATTTTATTTCTTAAACTTTTTTAGTTGAAATCGGCTGGACCAAAGATGGTACCATTTTTGAAGACAGTAATCATCTACTTTGTAGTTGGTGCATCAACGAAAAAAGATGTTATATGGTCAACAGTATTAAAATGTGCACCGATTATATGCCTAATGATATTTATTTTATTAAATGGAATGAAACTATCAACCAAGTATTTATATAGTTATTTCTATTTTTAAAAAATATTAATTGATTAAATATTGTCCACTTAATTTGCAGATACAAATATTCACAATTGATCTTTATTGGTTTAATATTTTCATGTATTGGCGACGCATTATTAAATCATAATTTATTTCCATTTGGCATGGCATCGTTTGGCGTTGCTCAATGTTTTTATATTGCCGCATATAAATTTTTAAAGCCGTTAAAAATCTGGATTGGTTTATTATTATATGCAATTGGCGGTATATGCATTAGTTTTATTTATCAAAATTTAGACGGTGTTTTATTATATGGTCTTCCAATATATTCTGTATTATTATTGACAATGGCATGGCGTGCAATTGCACGCATCGACAATACTCAGGTACAGTGATTTTGATTTTGGCAAAGTGATATTGAAAACCTATTAAATGTTAATATTTAAAACATTTAAATTTTCATTTATTTTCAGGAAATACAACAATTAACCTGTGCAGTTGGTGCTATTTTATTTGTTATTTCCGATTCAATGATTGCTCTCAATACATTCTATACAAGTGTACCGTATGCTCAGGTATTTATCCATCAAATCCAATTAATTTTTTATTAATTTATATATTTTTTTATTTAATTTTAGTATCTTATAATGATTACGTACTATGCTGCGCAATTCGGTATCACATTAAGCGTAATCAATACAAAACAAGATTAATTATTTATATAAATATATCAAAGAGAGAGAATATAAAACAAAAATTAATAACCAACATAAAACCACCTTTAAATAAACTTGATGACTGGTAAATAATTATAGATCGTGTTTCTTGTGTATCTTCAAATACATTTATAAATTTAATTTAACTTTAGAACTGATAGATTATAGGTTAGAAGAAATTATAAAATGTTTTTTTTTAAAAGATAATAAGTAATATAAGAATGGATTATTAGACTTAATTGTTTATTGTTATGTAGATATTGTTTCGTATAACGAATCCGATGGCTTTTTGTTGTTCTTCCAAATCTCTGAAAAAATATTTTATGCAACAATTTTGTGGAATAATTCGTTTTACAACGCGGAGTATAAACATTGGACAACAGGAATTCTATATTTATTCACCATCCTCGGTTCAACTTACATATCACCACGTAATTGTGGTAATTTTAAACAGCTCGACTTTGTATGCATAAAATTTAATCACTATCGTCTCTCGTTATAAACAATATCTACAATAATATGTACTCTATCGTAGGATATTAATTGTTTCAATTAAAGCATTTATAATTGTCTTTAATAATGTTATTATCTTTCCTACAAATCTGTGATTTAATTAAATGTTTAATTAAAGAAAAAATTGTACATTATTTGTAATAGAAAAACGGTTGGAAAGATTAATTGAATAATAAAAATATAATATTATAAAAATTGTTTTTCTGATTAATATTTCTTATTAACCAAAGTTATATCATATTAAAAGCATGAAATGGTAATGCAGATTAGAGCAGCAATTGTAACATAGATGTCGCGCATAAACGAAATCATTGTTAGGTTGGTTAGACTGTTGTGTGCGGCATTTATTTACTAAATTGAAATGAAGATAGGTTTCTTTCAAAAACGAATTTTGTTGTTATTGGTTTAGTTCTATGTAACCGAAAAAAAAAATATATATAAAATGGAAATAATGGATCGTAAAACCGAAACAAAATTAAAAACTCCCCCAACGGATGTTATATCATCGTTAAAATTTGGACCGAATTCAAGTCAATTCTTAATTGTTTCATCATGGGACTGTTCTGTTCGTTTATATGATGTTCTCAATAATACAATGCGACAAAAATATATGCACGATTCACCAGTGCTCGATGTTGCATTTCAAGTATGTGCAATTAATTATATTGTAATTAAACAAAATTATTTAATAAATCTAACCTTCATTTAAGGATCCTGTGCACACTGTCAGTGGTGGCTTAGATTACCAGGTTCGACTATTTGACTTAAATACCCGCGCTGAACAAGTATTAGGCAGTCACGATAATGCTGTTAAATGTGTCGAATATTCAAGTAAAGTAAATGGTATACTGACTGGCAGTTGGGATAAAACAATAAAATTATGGGATCCCCGTGAACGTGAATGTATTGGCACGTACGAGCAAAACAATGGCAACGTTTATTCGATGAGTGTTTGCGAGGAGAAAATTGTTGTAGCCACATCAGAGAGAAAAGTTCTTGTGTGGGATTTACGTAATATGTCACAGTATATTATGCGTAGAGAATCCGCATTAAAATATCAAACAAGGGCAATTAAATGCTTTCCTAATCGTGAAGGTTATGTTATGAGCTCAATCGAAGGCAGAGTTGCCGTAGAATATTTCGATTTAGATCCCGAAGTACAAAAGAAGAAATTTGCCTTTAAGTGTCATCGTATTAAAGAGAATAATATGGAAATGATTTATCCTGTTAATGCAATCAGCTTTCATAATATTTATAATACATTTGCGACAGGTAATATATTATATATTTAATTTTGTTTTGAATGTATAAGTTTTAATTTTTTGTATTTATAGGTGGATCTGACGGTTTTGTCAATATTTGGGATGGCTTTAATAAGAAACGGTTATGCCAATTTCATCATTATGATACATCAATAGCCGCATTATCATTTAGTAGTGATGGAAGTACATTAGCGATAGCATGTTCTTATTTAGACGAATTAGAGAAGCCACCAGAGCCAATGCCAGAGCCAACAATTTATGTACGACATGTTAATGAACAGGAAACAAAACCTAAATAACACGATATTTTAACTTATATTAAGTTGTAAACGTAAATTTATTCATTATAATAATAAAAAATCTTAGATAAATAAAATGAAAACAAATAATTATGTAAAAAGAAAAAAAATGAATAATAATAATTACAATACTGCGAATAGGGAATTTATATTGTGTATATCAATTCCCAACTGTTTGTATAAAGAAAAATTAATAATAATAACTAAATTAATAATTAAATTTTTGTAACGGTTTTATACACATACAATATGTAAATGATATGAATAATTAATACGACAAGTCAGTTATATTGATTGGTTTTGCACCTTTTATTATTATTTTTTGATTTTGCTATTGTCATTTACCTTTTTATGTTTTACTTATTTAACAACACACACCTTTCAATTAAACAGAAACTTAACAATTAATAAAAATCAAACAATAATAAATGTTCTAATTTTATTTATGTATAAAATAATAATAAATTTTTAATTAGAAAATATATAAATTATGCTTTTAATTGTGTGACTGATTAATTGTGTTTTTACAAAAATAAAAAGATTTATTAATTATTTATAAATAAAATAAACAAGACCGTTAAAATTATAATTAACGTTTCACTTAGTTTTCACTCGTACTTGTGGTAAAATTGCTTCACTTTTTTCAAATATGTTTTATAAAAATGATTTTAATAATCATTTAATTTATCGACGATACAATGCTTATCATAATGATAGTAATGATATTAATTTACCAAATGTTAATGTGTTAAATAGTAAAGGTAAAAGCATTATTAAAAATAAAAAGATAACTAGTGTGGAAAAAATTGATAAAATTGGCACAAATTACGATACATTTACATCGATAGTGAAAAACTATTTTCATAATTCGACAGTGCACGGTATTAAATATATAATTCAACGGGATGTTCACATTACTGAAAGGTAAAAATGGATAAACACTGTGTTATAGTTAGCAACAGAGTTAGAAAAATTAATAATTATTATTTATTTGCATAAAACAACGCAGAATAACATGGATAATTTTAGTGATTTCAGCATTAATTGGTGTTTTATATGTGTCACTATTATTATCTGAAAAATTTACGAGCAGCCCATTAGCAACGGTTGTCGAAAGTACAATATATCCAGTTTCTGATATTCCATATCCAGCTGTAACAATATGTAATTATAATCGTGTTAATTGGCATCGTTTACAAGAAGCTAAAGATATGTAAAGAATATTAATAAGAAAATATATACATACATTTCGCCTTTATTCATATTTATTTATTATTTTAATTATATAGTTTTATACCAGATGCTGACAATGAAACGAATGAATTATTTGAAGTTCTCGTTGCTAGTTTCTCTGTATTTGAATATGGATCGTTTAAAAAATTGAACATTTTAACGAATTATAAATATAATAAACTGGAGCACATTAATCTAACAAGTTTATATGAATTTGTAAGTGAATTTTATTAAAATTATTTTTGTTTAGAGATTCAATTTTTATTTTCAAAAAAAAAATAGACAATGCATCGGTGTGAAGAAATATTTACGGGAACTTGCTGGTGGCGTAATAAATTTTTACCATGTTGTTCAATATTTGTTAAGCAAAGAAGCGAGTTTGGTATTTGTCATTCATTTAATTCAATTGTAAATGATGAAGGTAGTATACGGGTGGTAAGTTAAATAGTGTTAAGTAGAAATTACCACAAAATTTCCTAGAGTCAATTTAATAGCGGAAATTATCGCTGAGTAATTTTTTTTTAATGCTAATTATCTACTCGGTAAATATTAAATAAATAATAAAACTTTTTAAACGCTTTAAGGGATGTTATGCCCCCAAGGGATAAATATATTTAATCATGGAAAATTTCCTTTTTTTCTTGTTTGTTTGATTAAAGAAAAATGAAACAGATTGGCCGTGGCGTACATCTAATTATGGGGACTGGAGTGGTTTAAGAGTTTATGTCAACTCATTACCAGCCACCAGAATACCGAATAGCACAGAATTATCTGGTTTTTTGGTAAATTATAAAATAGAATTTTCTTTGTTTTTCATTATGTTTTCTGTTGCTTAAAGGTAATTGTACATAATCCATATGAGTGGCCAAATGCTGGTTATTTTGTACGAGAAAACACATCAACTTCTGTTTTAATTAAACCATCATTTTCCTATAGTACACCTGGTGTACGACGATTAACACCGGAACAGAGACAATGTCTATTTCCGGTATAAAAAAAAATAATTTTTTCCATTTATAAATTCTAAATTAAATTCTATTTCCAGGATGAGTGTGATGCACAAATGAATTTACCAGGTTTATCGTATTTATGTACAAATTGTGTAGCTGAATGTCGCCAACGGCATATGGTGAAGTTATGTAATTGCTCTGTTGACATGCTGTATCCAATTGGTAATAAATTTGTTTTTCATTCATTAATGCTTTATTCGATGGTATTTATGTTTCAGGAAATTACATCCCCTGTAATATTAGTGGATTAGTTTGTTTATCAAAATATGATGGTAAGTTAGATTTTTCTTTAAAATATTTCATTTTAAAAATTAATAAAAACTTTTCAGCAATTTTAAACTACGAGAAACCGCAAAGTCATAACAAATATTTTAACGATGAAGAGGAAGGAATCGATTGTCCTTGTATACCAGAATGCAATAGATTAGTTTATGCTGTTGAGTATGCTCCGATAACTGTCTAGTAATATCATTAATTATTTATTATTTGAATTAAATAATTTTATATATTTATATTTATCCATTTAAGTGATCAAAATAGTCAAAATTTAATATTATTAGACTTTCATTTCCAATATGCTACATTGCTGAAATATCGTACAAATGTTGTTTTTGATTATATGGATTTAATAGGTTTAGAGAAAAATAATTAATTAATTAATAAAAATAAATTAAAAACATTTTTTTTTTATATAATTAAAGTTTCTTTTGGTGGAATTGCTGGCTTATTTTTAGGCTGTTCATTGCTCAGTTTTGTAGAACTTTGCTATTATTGTTTGTATGCAATATACACTGTGCTTTTCAGAAGAACAATCAAACCAACAAATACTGCTCGCATTACTAATGTACAGCCAATGAAGCATTAGTTTATCAGCTGCTATCAAGAACTGCTTATATAAACAAATAAATAATAAGAATAATAAAAAAAAAAATCTTTCAACTTTATAAGAATAAAGTTAAGCTTTTTTTTCTCTTTAGAAAAAAAATATTTTTCTTTTTCTAATTTTAAACCTCAGAACTTATAAGTTTTTTACTCTTTCAACTTTATGTGCTTATTTATTTTATTTCTATTTTTGTTTTGTTAAAGTTTTGTTAAAGAAAAATTTCATGAAAATATTTATGTAAAAAAGAAGAAAAGAAAACTGAAATGAAATGAAATAAAAGAAAATAAAATAAAAAAAAACTGCAAAAGTGCAGCATCATATGCATTTTATGTTAAATATTACTTTCAGAATAAATTAAAAAGAGAAAATTTTTATTGAAAATTTTAAAAAAATTCCACTGTATTCGAATGACGTACAAAAATTCATTTAAAAACTATTTTATAAATAGTTTTGCTGGTAAATAGAGTGGAGTGGATTAGAGATTATTGATTTTTGATCGTTTTTTTACTTTTTCTTTGATTTTTATGTGATTAAAAAGTGTTTAAATGGATATTTATTATAATATTTTGATTGAATTTAAGACGTGCTCTATTGAAGTTAAGACATAAATAATTAAATTAAATAACAAATATATCAGACTGTTAGAGTCGGTGAAAATTATAAAAATAATGAAAAATTCTCGTATTGAAACTTAATAATGTTCACCAGTTTGGAATATTAAGTAGCATCAATGTCAGCTATCAGATTCTTTGCCTTTAACAAAAACAAAGGGCAAACATATTGCTTATTCCTGAGAGACGTCTGAAATAATGTTTTGGTTTCTTTTTTTTGCATCGAAACCACCCAACAGCTAAGATTTATTTAATTTATTTACCTAGCTGGCAGCAAAATGTATTCTTTTAAAGCATTACCAAATAACAAGAAGAGCTTCCGGAAATTAAAGCTTTTTTTTTCAAATTTTTGATTAATTAATCTCATGATTGGTAATCGGTGCAAAATCTTTTGGAATTTTTTTTCTGAAGCGTAATTACGATTTGGGCAGTTTTACATTTTTCGCATCCCCCTGAAGCCGTGTGATTGGAATCAATACAGCTGGCGCCTATGACACATCTCAAATCTTTTTTCTCAAGTACGATTGAGATGTGTACTTGCCATATAAAATATTCATAACGAAAATAAAAAATATTGTCGTCGTTGATATATTATGAAATAAATGGAAAATTCACAAAAACTTTTATGTCTTATCTAAGATTTGAGTTCGCACAAAAAGCAAAAACAAACTACAAAATTATATATAAAAAAAGACCAAATTGCAATTGAAAATAAAAAACGAAATAAGCAGAATTGACAGAAATCACGCGACTGCTTGTGTCTCTGCATAATCGCATTGCAGAATTGTAAATGATTTTGCTTTGCATAAAATTATCATGAAAATTGAGACTTTTGTTGATTTTTAGTTTAATCCAGTTTGTTCTAGTGCAAACTGGCACAAAACTGACGATAAAATAAAGTCAAACCCGTCAAAACATCACACTTACAGCGATAGTAGAATCACAAGGCCATGCCGAAGAAGCTCATTCAAACCCTTTTTTATTCATTTATTAAGGAAAACAAGCGACATGTAAGTATTTATGTAAATTGCATAACATTTGCTTCAATTGGCCACTTAAAGACCCTTATACGACGTCTCATTTCTTATTAAATTGAATTTGGGATTAATTATTGCCCTTTTCCTCGACAGAATAGTTATTATTTTTATTTCCTTGTTTGATTAATTCATTAAAGCTAAAAAACCCTTCATTTCATCGTTTTTGCAATTGTTTGTCTCTCGCAAAATATATTTGCGTTGTTTTTCGGAAGGACGATTTTTCCCTTGCAAAAGAATTTATTCGTCTAAAATTATTTCTTTTATTCCTTATCTCCTCCTTGCAATCTAATATTATTCAGCAGCCTTACAGTTTGCAAAAGCTTTCGCATTTGTGTCACTGTCGTATTCCTACAACAGATCTAGGGCCAAGGAAATAATCAACAAAATTATCTCACAACATTTGCGAATAATTACGGATGACAACTGCTGGTAATTATTTCTTTTTGACACCAATTCATCCCATTTTTCACAAATAATTACATCGTAGTCGCCAGAAATCACTTTCTTTACACAAAATTTTCCCATTCATTTCCTACTCGATGGAGATTTGATTTAAAAGTGTGCTGATATGAATATTTAATGGTGATTAGAAGAATTTTTGCATATTAAATGTCTAAAACGTGTGGTTTTTATTGCCCAAATCTGTCATTACTCATTCAACCTAAACGGCTTGTCTTACTAGGCTCCGTTTCTCGTACTTGCAAACCGTATCTAATTTATTCAAATTGAATTTTGGCATTTCATTCAAAAGTTTAAATGAATTTGCATGGGTTTGTGGCAAAACAATAGTGTATTGAGACGCAGCAATATAATTCGGTTGTTGGTGTTTTGCTTATCGATTTAAAACTATTTTGTGTTCAGTTTTTTTGCAAATGAAAAAACTGTATAAATTCCACAATAACACTAAATATATAAATTTCTAAGCTTGAAATGTCTTGGGCATCGATTGTTGTTACTGTAATTGGCTCTATGCTTCGTTGCTCCTCGTTTTTTAATTCACAACAATATAAAAAGAAAACTTTATTATTCTTGTTGTTTTTCTTCATCAGTCAAACACCCTGGCTGCTGGCACTGCTCTTATTAAATGCGAAATGCATTCTAGAATTCTTGATGATCTCAATTTATCCCTGGTTAAACATTTTTATTATCCGATGGCCAAAGGAGACAAGAATGCAATCATTTTTTCAGTATTATTTTTATTTTCTTTTATGCAACTTTATTATTTTGATTATTTTCTCTACTTCAATAACATTTTCCCCATAATCACATTATGAAAAATCTTATTTTACGTTGTGCATTTTGTTATTATTTTTCTGTATCTGTTACCTGAATGGAGGATTTTACAAAATTCAATTTCGATCATATATGTGTGGCACGTGTGCCTTAATTTAAAATACGAAAACATATCGTACGCTGTCAACATTTCATCAGGATCTTATTATTTTGTTTCTTAGTTTCTCTGCTTATTAAATATTTGGACAAATTAAACCTTAAAAATGATGAAAAAAGAAGAGAGAAAACAAAATGAATAAAAGTTTTAATAATAAGAAAATAAAATATTATTAAATGGATAAGCTTGTCTGGACTGCAAAAACATATTAAAAATTAATAAAAAATATTGAAAAATGTGGTAAAGTTTCATTAAATAAATTGGTAGCCTGAAATTATTTAGAATTATCTATCGCAAATGGTGTTCAGGTTAAGGATTATTTTTTTATTTGCTTGCCATAACTAATAAGCTGCTAATAATATATAAAAATGGTAAAAGCTCGTAAATAAATGATGACTGTGAACATATTGACATAGATTCAGTCTCTGCAGAAAAACTAAAATTTCATAGAAAATCATAAAAAATAATGAAGTAAATCGATGATGATGAATTGCTTCTAGTTGTATATACTACTCAAGTGAATTTATTTTATGTTGTCCTAGGTTTAACCACAATAATTTCATTCTTTCATTTTGTTTTGTTTTAAAAGATAACATAAATAAATTATTAATTCACTGAAACATGATGTTTTATGAAGTGTTGAATATAAGTAAGCATCGTCTGGCAAATTATTTATATTTATTCATTTTGATTAGTGCTGGATACTTGATGAAAATATAATTAAATGAAATATAAATAAATGTTAAAGTTTAGTCTGTTCATTCACTAATGAATAATTGCCATAAAAAAGTTCTTCTACATCTTGTTTGCTATTTAATTAACAGAATAAATTGCAATTGTCGAAAATACAAAATATTATGTATAAAAAACATTTGCTCGTTTGTTTGGTACCTTTCAGTTTTTTATTCTTTCACACATGTGCTTTATTTGATTTACTTATTTCTATTTACCTTGCTTTGTTTATTATTATTATTTATTTTTTCCCTGACAATTGTAAATACAGGAGAATAAATTTTCAAGAGAACTTTTATGCTTATGTTGTTTCTTTCAATTTTGATTATTTATTTTGCATGCTGGTAACACGTTCAATCTTAATCTGTCTTCATCTGTCTTATATATAAACGCGTTGTGACAATTGTTTTCCTTTTATGCGTTTGCTTAACACTTAAAATAGGCGCGAAGGATATACATATATATATATATATATATTTATGTAACAGCAGAGAGCACACAATAAACAATAAACAATGTTGCATTTGTTTATTCATTATTTTATTATTTTTCAAAGTTTTTATTTGGCAAAACCAATTTCAGGCTGTCATTGACATAGGAATCGTGACATGGTAATGTAATTCGTATTTATTTTTGTTATTCGAACTGAACTGGAAAAACAATAAACATTTATAGAAGACTAGAAGTGTGAGAAATGTTTTTATTTTTATTTTTCTTTGTAATCTGTCTGTCGTTTAAGGATTTCAATTTGTTTTTATTCTTCGCATCAGTGAAGGTGAAAATTTCTGTTATGTTTTACGTGGCGACGATACAAATATTATATAAATGAAAGTTACTCTTACTTTCCATTTTGTTCATTCGTTTATTCATTATTTTTAATGATTAATTTTTCTAACATTTTGTACACGGGTATTATGATCAGCATTTAGGTAATTGTTTTGGGAATACTGGGGAACCAGATGATGCTAATTATTTTTATTATAATATAATATTTTTACGCAGCATTGATTTTCAGCTGTACATCAATTATCTAAATTAAATACAAAAACAAAAAATTATTGGAATCAATCATTAGCTAATGACTTATGGCATAATAATTATTTGGCGAAATTTTGCAATTAAGAAATGAAGATAAGTTTGAAGGAATACTAAGAAAAAATATACCAAAACTGATCGGTACGAATTGATAACTTAATGGAATGACAAAACAGAATTTTTTGAATGGGATCGCTGACTATGAAAATTTATTGACTTAAACAAAACTAATGTTTTAATCAAGAATCTAATATGAAAATAACTACCTTTGTTCACAAAAAAGCTATTAAAAGCTTTATATTTCTATAAAAAAAAAATTGGTAAAAGTGAAACCGCAACGCAATTAGTTTTCTTATTTTTACGTGAAAAGTGCATAAAGTTTTTCATTTTATTTCGATCATAAAAAATTAGACAATTGGAAGACATTTATTTAATGACATCGACAAATAGCAGCGATAAAATTCTTAATCAACTGGATCTTATTGAAATTGATGACAAAGAATCTGTTGTGTCATTGTCCTTTGGTAATATAATTTAGAAATGAATAGAACTATGTGCATTGAAATTGTTTTTTTGGTGTAAACACCCCTTTTGTACTAAATATCCATTTTAGCGTTATTTAATGTAAATAAATATACAAATCCTGTATTGCGATAACCCAGTTTTGTTGAATATAAGACCTAAATCTTATAAACTAAATGACGAATTAAACCAACCCAACCACCCAGGAAATGTTCTTAATTCGTTGGTAAGACTGCAAACTGTGTTAACTAAAGATACAAAAATAATGATAAAATAAATTATAAAACTGAATTTCTGGTTGCATTTTGTAGCTTTAAACGTCTTTTAAATTTATACGAAAACTTTAATATCGGTTTACCAAAAATATAATCTTTTGATCTTACTCATTTCAGTTTTATCACTCAGCCAAAAAAAAAAAAAAATCTTACACCAACGAAACAGTGTAAATTGTTACATTGCGACACTTTCGGAAATGTTTGTTTTGCTTAAAAATTGCTCTGTTTATTTTCTTCATTTTCATTTTGTTGAAGATTTATGTATCGTGCTGATGACAAGAATATAAAGTGTTACACACACAGTAGTGATGATAATGTTTTAACAATTTTCCTTTCATATTTGGCTTCCGTCGTCGCGTGTGTATTTTTCGTTTTGCCTGCATTTATTTATTGGATTTCGTTAGGGAAAACTAATTTAACAAGAACGAGAGAAAGAATAATGAAATTTCAAAGCCGCAATTTTATATTTTTACTTTAAGTATTGCAGGAGCTTCAAATATGTTGGATTTAAGTCTACGTTGATCTTTTTTTTTGGTTTTTATCATTTAAATTGTGTATGAATTTTTTTTTATTTTCATTTTATTTTACTTTTTCTTTTCTACAAAACCTTAAAAAAATTTGTCTATTTTTGTGTTTATTCAAACCAACAACAAGCACTCACATGTTGTTGTGGTTTTTGTTGTGCTCTTTGCAATTTCAATTGTTTGAAAGAATTATCTTTTTCATTTTGTTTCTATTTAAGTTTTTTTTTTCCACTTGTTCAAAATTCAAGAATGAAAACAATAAAATAAAAATAAAAAGAAAAAAACTTAAATAAATAAACTCGATTTGCGGTATCTTGTTGGCCAAGCTGTTGTGGTATTTTTGCGTTTTTATTTTTGTTATTCTTTTCTGCTTTAAAACAATTTACTATTCCTTACTAGGGAATATGTGTGTTTATGTTATCTCCACTGTTCTGTGTACAAAATTCTAAGCACAATATTTTTATTATAGAATTTTATCACAGTGAGAGGAAAAACAAAACACAAATAGGAAAAAAAAGGTTAATTTTCAGAGTACAGCAATAGGAAAATGTAATTTATATTTCGTTGTTTTCTTTCTTAAATAATAATTTTTTTGTGCCACAAATAAGAAAAAAAGAAAACTTCAAAACAATACTTCAAACTGTATTTTGTTTGTTTTCTTAGATAAGCTTTTTTCTATTTGTTTTGCCATTTTGTCGATTTGCAATGTATTACTTGTGAAATATAACGGAAAAATAATTTTGTTTCGATGTTTCTTATGCTGAGACAAACAAAAAGAAAATGTGATAACTGCTGTGCAAAGTAATACATAGTGACAGTTCTCAATTATTTAATTCAAAGAGAAAAATTTGTCGATAGTTTACTTTTGTGATGACACTATATTTGCATAGAAATAAGATAAATTGAATGATTTTTCATTTCCTTTAGTAAAACTATGACCCTCATTTTATACTAACAAAGCGCCTCATTCTGTTTTATCCATATTTTGATCCATTTTTACTTAATTTAATATCAGACCAATTGGGCCATCATGCAGAATTCTCGTTGACCTACTTTAATCGAAAAAAAAAATCCCATCAATATATTCATCTTCTATCCTTAATGACATTATCCTTATGTAATAGTAAAAAAAAAACTATTTTTCATTACATTTTCATACAGTTTTCACAGTTTATATTTAGCCCTAGCTGATTTTTTAATAATTTTCCTTTAATTAAATTTCGAATTAATTTGGCTGAAATTCATATTGCTGTTAGTCAACCGATGTAATAAAATTGTCTTCTTTAAATGGGCTAACAATTAAGATTATTTAATTATTTACAGTGGCAACAAATTAATTTTCATATAAGAAAATGGAGTTTTTTTTAGTAATAGAGTAATGAAAAGAATTAAATTCTTAAAAATTCATAAAGCTTTCATTGTGTAAGCTTTATAAAACCATGTGTTATGTGGCTTTTCAACTAGAATATTTTAAAGAAGAGAAAAATGTGTGAAAATTAATTAGAAATGAAATATTAAATAAATATTCAATTAAAAATATTTTCTTTGTTGATGGTTTTTCTGATTAAAAATTCAATATTTTTCATGTTATTTCAGGTTTTACTTAATTAATTTCTTTATATGATAAAAATACTGGTAGGAAAATAATAATGAGATGAGAAATACTGCATTTCTGGAAACAAATCTTTTTTTTTTTTTTTTGGTTTTTATTATTAAAAGTGACGAACTTGTGGTGAATAATATTATTTCTCCTGTTTTATGGTGGTTTTAAAAGAGCCTACTACTATTCTTATAAAAGCTTTTGATAAAGGAGAAGTGACATTGCACAGACGCAGTAAAAGCATCTATAGATTTACTTTT
This sequence comes from Ptychoptera contaminata, assembly GCA_963942525.1. Taxonomy (NCBI): domain Eukaryota; kingdom Metazoa; phylum Arthropoda; class Insecta; order Diptera; family Ptychopteridae; genus Ptychoptera; species Ptychoptera contaminata. The sequence continues at coordinate 40,285,050 of OZ012637.1, read as the reverse complement.
GGTTCCTTTGAAAAGAAAAAATGTGTTTAAAAAATAAAAACAATAAAGGAAACAATTTAGTCATCCAACAAAAGCTATGAGGAGTGTACTGACATTGAATAAAATAAATAAAAAATATTACGTGTTTGCTGTGTTGGCGACTTAAAACTAAAATTTTATATAAATAATGATGAAAGTGGATGATGTTGCTGTTGCTACTCCACAGTAACATTCTTTATTATATTGTTATAAGGCTATCCTTGATGCTGTTCTTTCATCTAACTATTTAAATTAGATAATTTTCTCTACTTTGTCATTTAAATTATTTTATTTTATTTTAACTGGGCTTGAGGTTTTTATTATTTTCTATTTTTTTTGTAAAATATTTTACCCAATCATTATAACAATGAAAAATAAAACGAACTTATGACCGCTAAAAATGTATTACTTGACATTGACCGAGTTTTATTATTTCTTTTTGCATTTTGGCATAATTTTGCAAAATGAATTATTTTCTAAAATTTTTCGATTTTGTTAAATTTGAATTTTTCTTTTTTTTGTAAATTACGCACTTTGAACTTTTGTCTTTCCAGAAACAAAAATAAAATTACATTTTTTGTTGTGGAATAAACATACATAAATATGAACTATTAATTTGCAAACATATTAAAGTTTTATCGTAAATAATCTAAACGAATAATAATCAAAACAATAGAAATTACGTGCAACTTACATAAACTATTTTTGTCATAATAATTTATATTTATTTTTGCTGATATTATTATTATTAAACAGTACGTAATAAAATGGAAAGTATATATTCGGTTAGATGTATCCGTAATGTACGTTTATCACATAGAATATAAGGAGAGAAACTTTTTTTCCTTTTCATTTTATTGAAAAAGTTGTGATTAAATTTGATGAAACAAGTTGTTAAAGTTTTCTTTCCTTTATTCTTTTCCATTTTTATTTTTCATTGTTTTCTTCCTTTTCTTTTTAAGGAAAATAACAAACAAAATTGTCGTTATAAAGACGTAAAGTTTTGACTTAAAGTTCGTTCTATTATTATTATTATTATTTTTTTTTTTATATATATTTATTAACTTAATTTCATTGATTCATTTTGTTATATTTTGTTAGCAGGATCAAAAGCTTTAACATATTGCGTATATATGTTAACAGACTGTTTTCTACTCTTAATATTCGCTGCGTCAAATCAAAGCAATTTTTCGTTATTTCTTTATCTTGTTGTTTTGGCTTTAAAGATATTTACGTGGTTGAACATTATTTTTTTTCGTGTCTGTTCGCTTTACATTCTTTATTGCTTTGTGTTTATGATTTTTATTTGATTTATTTTTATTTAGGTAATTCTTACTTTTTAAATATTAATTTTTTTTTTATTTCGTTAATATTACACAAAGATTTTACGCAAAATTAAATATATATATTTTTATGCTGTTATTATACGTTTTATTGCATTTATATAATCTTAATAAAAAATATTTTTAAACATTAAATAATTTTTTTTATTAAAGTCAAAGTGAAATTAATAATCAGATTTACAGATTTGTCTACAGTTAATGTAGGTTATATGAAAAGAAAAAATAAGAAAATGTAATAAAAAGAAGTACTTATAATCAACTTGTTGACTGAAGAATATTTAAAGAATTTGCAAAGGAAGTTCATAAAAGAATTGTACTGTGGTAAAGGTGATATGACAGTGTGACCTTTTAATTATATAAAATGCAAAAAAATTATAAATATAAATAAAGGAAAAAAAAGAGAATTAAATGAATTGTAAGCTTTGTCGTGGTTTTGACATTGGAGAATAACAAAAAAGTGCCCGGAGCGAATTTCTGTTGAATTTTCATTGGAAAACAAAGTGTATAAAAAAAGATAAATAGTCTGAAATTAAGAGCTTTTTAATTCTTTATTTTTCGCTGTGTCCTTTTTATATTTATTCGCTTTATTTAGTCTACTGTTTTTATGCTTTGTTTTATTTTTTTCCTTAACATTTTTAACATTTATTTGTAATTTTAATAATATTTATATACAGATATAGTCTGTCTAGCTAGGAAGTAACCGGAAATGAGTGGCAACGATGATATGCAATGAGACGTAAGGCTAGTATATAATATTATTGTACATTACTAACCGGATGACTAAAATACAATTCAACCATTATTTCTCATTTTATATTTTCCCTTCTATTATTTTATTTAACTTTTCTATTTAATGTTAAAGCTACAATCTCGTTTAATTCTACGGTTTTACATTTTCCTTTTTCTTTTTTTTTTTGTTTATAAAAGTACAGTGAAAAAGCTAAAGGTTAACACATTTTCAGTTTATTAAAATTTTAAATCAGTACGAAGAATAAATAAAAGAGAAACAAAACTAATCTGTTTCTTAATTAAACAACATAAATATTTTTACAATTTAATTGAAAATTCAATTTTAACACGCAGTTCACAAGTTAAATATCATAATTTTATTGCAGATTAAATATTTTCTTTTGTGTGAATGGTATTAATAGTTGGGTGGTTTAAGTTACTCTTTTTATTATTATTAATATTATTATTATTATTATTTTCATATTTCTTTTTATTTTTTAAATGGGATTTAAAGTATAATACTATGTTTACATAAATAATTTTCAATGCCTACGCATTATAATATTTTAAAGGCAACAACTATTAAAATAAATGAACATAATTTACGATTAGTGAGGGTTGAATTTAGTAGCTTTTATTAATAATTTGTATTTATTAGTTTTAGTAGTTGTAATCCTGTACTCTGGACACCAACATGATGTTGATTAAAACATAAACGAAAATACAAACAAAGATTGATAAGTAGAAATAAATTATTCAAAAATACTGTATTAATTTTGGTGTTTATGTAATGATACGTTAAACAGTGCACATTTAAAGATCATTGCCATTTTCTCTAAGACACAAGAATTGAAATTTATATTTAAAAGTTTCAATTAACAATATAAAAGTTAAGATAAATTACCGTTAAGATTATCCGCGTTAAAGAAAAATTTTACAGAAGCATAACTATTAAAAGGTTAAATGATTAAAATTTATTTCTATTTATGTGTTGAATATAAAAAAATGCGAAGCATAATATAAAAATACATTACGGAAACATTGACCTAATTTTATTTTATATTTTCTTCTTTGTATTCTTTGTATATGGAACATGATGCTAATATTTCTATAACTTTATTATTATTAAGCTTTCTAATAATAATATTTACTGCTTTTTAAATTAAATAGCACAGATTTACTGAACGCAAAAAACATAATAATAAGCAGCAGTCAACATCGTTTTTCAGTTTTTATAAGAAAACATTTAAATCCGTCAGTTTTAAAGGTGAGAATTTTTGCATTCAAATATTTAATCTAATGAGTTGTTAATTAATTATTAATGAAATATTTGTCTGTTTTGTTTTTTCTTTTTTGTTATTTTACATTATTAATTCGAAAACAAATTAACATAAAATAATTAATATGAGATGCTAAAAAAAAAACCAACAGAAAATGCTGACCACACGACATACACTTGCCATATAACATGGCATGTTTATCAACCGCCAGCGATCTGTTTTACGACTTTATAATATTCAGACAAAATAATGGCAAAAAGTTTCATGATAAGGGTCAAACAGAGTTTTTTGTAGCGATTTGTCACACAGTTTGTCGTCCCCGTATTTACACCCTTAGAAAATTTCAATAATAAAACGCATGCAAGGATTTGTCTGCTCTAATCTCTGCTTCTATCAATGAGAAAAGTGAATAAATTTAAATTTTACTTTTATTAACGAAAAGTTTGACGAACGTTGGTCACAGTGAAAATACAAAAGTAGAAAATACTAAAGTTGAAGTCCTTTTATGCAAATATCGCTTGGTTTTGATATGTTTTGTTTGGCAAAAGTCAACAAAATATTAAAAAAGCAGCATAATTAAATAATACTCTGAGGCCATTAAATAATTCGCTGCTTCTAGCCCAGCAAACGATGTGTTTTAATTAAGAGCAACAATTTTTTGTTTGTTTATTATTTGGTTTGTGGAAAATCGACCACAGAAGTAACAACGATTTTTGTTTTATTAAAATTTTGCTTGTAAACATTTTTATAGCGTTTGGTCACCACTTCTCCTGTGCCAATAACATAGTTTTTATGTGCGCTGCTGAACAAATTACCTAAAGTACTGGAGGCTGTACGACCGAAACAAGTATTAATAAAATTGTCAATAATAGTAAATGCCATGTTATGGGTGCTTCTGGAGAAGTGGTCTGACTCGCCAACCTTTATATTTATGTATTTTTAGCACATCGAGAGCATCACCAAGAGACAACCGTTTACAAACATTGTCGTCGCACCATGCCACAGCGTCAACCAAATAGCCACACCAGAGTCGTTCAACTATGAAGCTTAATTGAAAGCTTTACTAAATAAACCCAAAAATATATATTCCTCAAACCTCCACAGCCAATAAACCACATATCGGTTACAGAATTTAGAGAGACACGAGATGTCTGTGTGTAATATATTTGGATGAAATATATTTATTCGCTGTGATGTTGCCTAGCGTTTAAGGAAAGGTTTTGGTTTCTAAATTTATCACTTTGATGTTTAATGAGTTGACAATAATAACATAATCTAAAAATAATCAATAGCTACACACGTGTATGAGGTGGATGGACGGTCATGCTGATGGCAGTAGGTGACTATTTCGTATTGTTTATGGGATATAAAGTCGTTAGTCGGGTATCTTCATCATTTATTCAAACGTTTACTCGATTGAATTAATTTGCCTAATATTTTTATTAACTAATTTTCGTTTATAACAGAGCTTTGTTATTTGCTTTATCATAAAGAAACCGACAAATCGTTTAGTTGGATTAAAGTAACAGTCACAAATTGAAACAATAAAAAAATATTCAGCGATAACAAAATCTTTTTATTTCCTTTCGAGTTAATCCGATTACCACCGCAAACACGAAATTTTTATATAATCAATTGCAATATTTATACAAAACTTTATGAGTATAATAATAAACAGAAATTATATGTTGAGTTAAGCTTTTTGATATAATTCTTAAAACTACAGCAAATAAGCAAATAAAAAAATGTAAATGACAGCGGCGGGATTCGAACCCGCGCCATTTCTGACTGGTGCCTAAAACCAGCGCCTTAGACCGCTCGGCCACGCTGCCTGTTTATTCGAAAATCCAATTCAAATAAATTTTCATTATTATTATTATTCATACAAACAATTAAAGTTTATCTTTTAATCTTTTGTTAAAGTGCCAGGGATAATATTTAGTTCATAAATTCAATTAGACAAAGGTGAAATTGAATGATAACTCTAGTAAATTATAAAACATTTGATATTTATGTCTTTGCCTTTGTTAGTCAAATTCAATTATATGCAAACTAAATTTTTCTTTAGTTATTATGTTAATGTGAGAAAACTAATGGTAATTGTTCAAGAATTTTGTTAATTTAATACGAAACAGAGAAAACACAATGAATGAGATTATGATATTGCATCTAGTACTTGTTTACAAAATTATGAATTTTCCTGAATATTAACGAGTATGAATTTTGGTTTTGATGCAGAATAATTTTCTTAATTATAAATTACCTTGACTTGTTTGTTTGTTCATTGTTTCTCGCTAATACGATTGAATTTAATGTGTGTTGTATTAACGATGCTCAGAAAAGCTTAAGTAAATTCACAACTAATTTAAGTAAAATAATGTCTTAACGTTTTAATGAATTAATAGAGAACAAATAAGCAAACAAATAAAAGGAATATACGTGATTGGCATAATCAAAGGAGAAAAGCACTTCGTCGAGCATCTCGTAAACAATCTATTCATTGTTCAAACAATTCTTTCTATTACCCAAAAGTTGGAAGAATGGGACTTGTTTTTCGTTGTTTATCTTTATCATTGTCATTAACTTGCGCTTACAGATTATTTAATAAAAAGTTTTTAGTTGTTGATGATGACGTTTTATAATTTGTCATTTGATGCAGTCGAGCGACAGTGATTTTTAATTTCGCTAAAAATTTTATTAGTTGCCTCAAGTTGTTATTTATAAAAGACATCACGGTGCAGTTGTAACAAATATGATAAAATGTGGTATCGAGAAGTGATAGAAACAAAACAGTGAAATTAATGTGGGATAAACGGTAGCATGAGACGTCCCAATATTAAATATGAAAAATATTACAATGCAATTTGTTTTGTACAAATGTGTATGCCAAGCACAAAAGCTGTTATTGCTAGTTAAGCTCGGTTTAATTATTCATCGCGATTTTTTCTTTTGTTCAATATTTATTGTCCTCCATTTCGCATTATTTCCTTTCAATTCAAACCTATTCACTTTGATTGCGGGTGGGTTGAATCCTGTTATTAGTGTAAACATTGCGTGACACATCTGTACGCCCATGTACATGTTAATGAACATTTTTTTGTTATTAACATTTATTGCAGGCAGCGAACATTAACCCTTCATTTGTGTAAACAATTCATATTCAAATTCCCATTTGGTGTAAATTTTTATTTCGTTATTTAATTTATAGTTGAGATTATTTTCAGTTTGGTTTCGCCGTCCCTTCAGCGAGTTGTGCTTAGTTTTCAAAATCACCTTTAATTATTTGGGGCTTGTTGTTGCTGATTCAATGTCTGAATACTTAGTTAGGCAAAAGTATGTTTATTGGCAAAGTTTCTTAAACTTGTAACTTGTCTCATCAGTTGAGATTGTCATTCATGGTATTTTCTTGTTTTCGATCTTTTCATGCTGAGGCAATCATTTGCTATTCTCAAAATAAATTCATTAAGTATTAAGAATTGTGGTAGATAGTTTCTACCTCTAGTGTGTTCATTTGAGGCTGTAATCGAATTCTCTAGAATAGAATAAACAACTGCAATAGATGCCTTTAAAAGGAAGGCATTTTATTTAATTGATTTGCTTTGTTTTAATTTTATTTGATGTTTATTCAATGTTTTGAGGATTATTTTTAATTAGAAATGAATTGTGGGTGATTTTGGTGCTTGTGGCGATGGCAGCAATCACTATAAAATTGTTTTATTGATTTTTTAGCAAAATATAACGTGCTTGCAGCTTTTTCTATCTTTTTAATCAATCAAATTTTTGTAAATTAATATAAAAAGAACAATGTCATTAATTAAATTTAATTAATCAACATATTTTGAATTGCCATGTGGATTTAATTTTGATTTAATTAAAAATTAAAGAATTCTTAATTTAATATAAATGATATCTCGAATTTTTATCAAAAATAGTGAAAGCTCACAGCTGTGCTTCTAATAACATAAGCAACGGAAGGAAATGTTAAACGAAAATAGTTTTTAATTAAGATTTCAGAGCATTACCATTCTCCAGTCTCAGTAATTTACAAGGAACTTAAGTTGTTGTTATGTAATTGTACCAAATTAAGATAACAAGACATTTAAAGACTTCAATTAGCTGGAAAAGTTCAATTCTTATCTTACATTTAATCCAGCAAAAGCTCTAAGCTGATTCATATAATTATTTTTTACGTGACTCTTAAAATATTTTATTTTTTCTGGAGTCCAAGTCTACACCCACTCTACCGCACTACGACATTTAATGAGACTTAAATTATCCAACATTTTTCTGATTTAATTTTTCAGCAGGTCGGAATGTGTTGCCTGTTTGTTGTTTTCTATAGCAAGAAAATTTGCCTTTTATTTGGTTATAAAATAATTACAAGAAACGAGGTGTCAGGGATTTTATAATAATTCCATTACGAAGGTGTTAACAACAAAATCCCAGATGTATAATTAGATGAAATAGAAAATATGGAAAATTTCTACAATGCTATTGCGTAATGCGCTGATTTGTTTAAGCTTTAATGCCACAAAGTATTTGCTCATTGTAACCAATAGGAGTCTGTAGATTTTCTTGTTATGCAAATAATGCAATCAGAATATAAATGTAAAATATGTAAAATAAATAAGAATTTAAATTTCCAAAGGCGATCATTATTAAGAATAATGATTCAGTGGTAGAACATTATATTACGTAATTTGAAACAAAGATTACGTCAATAACATAACTAACCAACTAACCACGAAGAATTTTTAATTAAGTAGAGAAAATTTTAATTCAAAACATAATAATGGGGTTGGCAAATTTATCCATGAATTCTTCTGGGACAATATTAAAGCTGGTGACTGCTTCTGTCAGTTAAATGAATTCATAAAGTTCCACAAGAAAAGCTCACTTGTCCTTTTTTATTTTTATTTTCTCAATAAAATGTTTCATGTCGCTATAACATTGATGTTCATTTTTATATGCCATAACCATCGCCTTTGTCATTGCAATATACCACTTTTTACTCATAAGTAGAAGACGGTAAAATTTTCATATTTATTATCTTTAAAACGTGGGTGATTGTATGTGGATAGATCACCACTTTACGTAATGTCATCATCAGCGTCTGCAGCATTATTACAGTGATCGAATAAATTTAATTCGTATCCGATGTAAATAAGAAATGAATAAAAATCTAACGGAAAGCCATAAAATTTATGAATATGCGGTTTGGTCATGAAAAAAAAAATGTATTAATACATAAATTAATGGTCCTTTAATGCAATTTATTTATATAATTCAATCAAATTTTCATAAAAGAAAAAAAAAACAACAACACAAATACAGCTGCGTTTGCTTCAATTAATGCCCTTTTTTCATTATTTTTAATTTCAAATTTTTTACCATTTAATACATTAAATAAATGAAACATCTTGAAGCTGTTTGTTTACTTTATTCGTTATCCCTTTTTATTTTCAGAAATATTTAATAGATTTAATGTATTCTTGTACGCATTCCACACATATTGAAAATGGTGAAGACAAGTTATTGTCTGTTTTTCAAGTGATCAGTGGAATTGAAAGAGGTGTTACTATGTTATTTATTTTATCATATTTCTTCTACTTTATTATCTTAGTCATTGTCTTACTTGTATCTTGTAAAACAAATGTCGATGGCAATGAAATTCACTCGTTTATTCAAATTTAGAAGATAAGCATTTCCGTTATTACTTTCCCAATGTTTTTCCTATATATACATATATATTTTTATTTTATTTTATTTTATTTTGACTATGCCTTAGGACAAATTGATCCTCGTTTACCCTTTGGGTACACTAAAGAATTCTATATTTATTTATATTCAAGGGAAACTCTTTAATATTTCGCCAACCTTTACTATTTCTTTACAATGTTTACTTTTCTTCTATTATTTTTTTTTTTTACTTTGCACAGTAGTAAGGAAAAGGTGTATGAAGGAAGAAAAAGACATTTTTCACGTAAATATGTATAACAAAGAATATTTTTTCTCCTTTAAATTAAATTGAAATTTGTTTATTGATTGGCGGCAAAATAATTCTTTCAAACGGTTGTTTAAACGATTTTATACTTTCAATATTAATCACAGGGTTTATTATTTCTGAACTATTAACTTATCAAATGCCGCGTAACATAAATAATTTTCCATTAAATTTTTATTTATTTTACTGTATTTTCTCTCTTAGTTTTATTTATTTAAAATATTTGATTCATATCTATATGAAGAACGTTTTTATTTTAACTATTTTATTGAATTGAATAGATTTACGACTTCCGAATGCCTTCCTCAACTTTCAAATATATTTTCCAAGTTATAAATAAGAAAACGGAATTGAAAGATCTAAAATACATTTTTAAATACTAACAAGTTTATCATTTTTGTTAAATAAATGAATAAAAATTCGATAAAATCAATTTAAAGTTAAATATAAAGAAAAAGGAAAAGAAAATAGTAAAAGCAGGAAACTGGGATTAGATGGCTAAATACAGACAGTGTATGGTATGAGCGATAAAAAAAATACTGAATTTTTGCTCGAAAAGATTTTCCTTTGCTTATAGTATTGCAGAGTTTTTTTTTCCCATAGAATAAACAACGAAATGATGATGAAGATGTTGAAGAAGAATAAGAAGTAGAAAAATGATAAACAGGGAAACACACACGCGTGTACACACAAGCAGTTTATTTAACGCGATTTTTTGTTATTTGCTTTTTCGTGTTTTATTATTTATTTATTTTTTTTTATTTACTTAGTGAATAAGGGCGTCTTAATGTTGTGTTTTGCCCCATCATTTTAATGTGCTTAGCGGGAGAAGACCCGTCATCATTTGCTGCAATAAAAACTGAATATCGATTATTTATAATAGATAATAAAAAATAAATGAAGTTAAAATAAATTCATTTGAAAGTGTGAGTTAAATCAAGTGGTTACTGAAATGAATATAATAGTTCGTTTGGCTAGCATCATCAGGAAGTTTCTATTTAATAATAAACTGCTCTTAAATGACAAGGCGATATGAGCATTGTACTGCAGACGCCTAATTTACAATAATTTAATACTCGAGATAAATTTTATCATTATAATTATGAAAACTGGAAAGCTTTAACTCTAATTTGGAATTTATTTTTAAGACGTTTTAATCGTCTTGGTTATTAAATTATATTTTTATTATTATTTAATAAAAAAAACTTTTATATTAATATTTTTCATAAACCAAAACTGCATTATATAATCGCTTTTGGCCTGACACGGCTACGTAGTATTTTTGTTATTTTGTTTTCTTTATTTTCGTTTTTTAATTAACATTTGTGGTTTCTATGTGAAACTTATAATTGGTACACAAGGAGATTTATTTGAATATGTGGGAAAAATTTTCAACAAAAGTTTTCAACTAGATAAAATTTTTAACCATCTATGGTTAAACAAATTTGGTTAAATAAATTATCTGTGCTGTGATAGATCGTATTTTCTATCAACGTATCATATGAAGTTGAATCGTTTATAAGCATAAAGACTACGCTCTATTTTGGTTATTTAATGCCATTGTCCATTGGAAATATTTTAATACTCAAACTGGCAGTGGGCAAAATAAAGCTGGCAATTCTTTTCAACGCTATAAATAAAAATAAACCCGAAACTGGTCTCAACATCTAATCTTTATAAATAGGAATATAATGTTGTTCGCTCGTTTTTATTTGGTGTTTTCGCAGTGTTGATGTAGGTTGTGGTGATTTAATTTTATCTATGATACTTCAAACCGTCATGCGGTTACATCAACAACAAATATACAAGTGCATGTTATGCAATTAAATCTTAAAGTAATATGAATATTTATTAAGTGTCTATGTCTTTGTCATTAGAATGCATAGTGATAAGCTTTTGATAAAGTTGATTTAAATTATTTATCTTAAAAATGAATTACAAGAACCAAAAACCAAAAGCTAACAAAATGAATTCATAATAAAATTTCATATCTATTGCTACAGGATAAAAATGTTTATATTTTAAATTTTTTGAATATACATAAATCAATTAATGTGCTAAAAGCACTGAACAATTCATATTATATACTGAAAAAATAAAAAAAAAAACACATAATTCTATAAAATTGAGAAATAATCACATTTCAGTAATACCAAAAAACATTTAAAAACATTAGCAGAGGCACAACACAATTAACAATGATGGAGAGCAATAATAATAATAATAAAATAAAAATTCTATGAAAATCTATGAAAATGAAAATCACAAAAAAGGCATAGGAAAAATGAAAAAAATAAATATATAAAACTGTCGACACAACGAAGCATGTAGACATTCTGGCAGCAAATCTAGCATAAACGAATAACAGTAGCAGCTTCTGCTTTTTTTTCTAAAAGCTCTCTTAAATAAACGAAAAGCTTTCAACAGAAAACCGACTGAATGAAAACCTAAACCTTGCACATGCGTGAATGTTTTGTAAATTTAATTTTGGCGGCAGTTTATCCAGTGATAGGGTTGCGTTCACACGGCTATTTTAACTATCCGTGTTGTCCTGTATTTATTACGGTTGTTGTTGTTGTTGCTGTTGTTATCATTAATTTTTTTTTGAATAATTAAACAAAAATTATAATAAAAAATTAATAAAAACGTTGTTAACGTTGTTGTTTGTTGTTCGCACTAGGACATTATCAACAACAACAGCAACAACGTCAGTGATTAAAATTATAGAAATATTTTTTTTTATTTAATTAAGACCACAAGGATGAAAAGAAAGAAATTATTGAGAAAAATAATTTTATTATTAATAATAAAATTTATTAGAAAATATTCATTAATATAAGTTTTTTTTTTTAAGTTTTTAATTCTGTTAAAAAATTGTTTAAGGAAAAGTTTGAAAATCTGAAAACGTGAAAGTGGTGTTAAGAAGTTAATCGATTCCCGTTTAAAGTGAATAAAATAAAAATTGAATTAATTAATTACTAATGTGTTAAATGTGTGCAGTGGAAAAAAAAAATGAATAATCATAAAATGAAATAATTAAAAATGTAATTGTCTAGTGAGTGTATGTATGCCACTTGATATTCGGATAATATTATTGCTGAATCAAAGTAGTTGTCTGCATAAAGCATTATAGTGAAATGTTTAAGGATAATCCTCAAGACGATCGTCACACAGCAAAATGTCTAATTTTATTTTAATTTAACTAATTTTATATTTTTAAATGGTAAAAACCAAATTTTATTCAATTATAGTTAGTCTCATTAACATAATTCTGAGGCTTTTTCAATTACGTTAAAGTGTTATTATAATTTTATCCCCAACTGCCACATCATTGACATTTAATTTTGACATTTTTTTTTGTTGTTGTCGTCTCGACGTATACATTGGTAAAAAAAGAAATCTTATCTTGGTTTTTTCTTTTTGATTTTCACAACGCAACATATGCAAATTTCTATTACTCGGGGCTATTCCAAAAAAAAAAAAAAAAACAAGTACATTTTTTGCCTTTATTTTTATTGCTATTTTAAGTCTCGTTTTTCACTTAATGTGTATCTCTATTCATGTCACTTCTGCTGTAAAATCAAAGCTTTATTTAAATTTTAAAGTTTAGCGAAAAGTTCGTGGAGAATAATTTACATAATTTGATTACATTTAAAAGAAATTGAATTCTTTATTAGTTAGAATAGAAATTGTAATAATTAAAGAAAAATTTTCATGAAAATCTTGGTGAAGCTGCGTTGATGAAACATGAATTAAAAAATAATTGAAAAGAAAAAGAAAATAACGATGAAATGTGGGCGACACAAATAATTCAATTAACTCAACTAAGAGCAAACAACAATGAGGTTTATTTGTTTGTCCTTTTTGCCTGGGCAGCTAGAGAGAAAATATTAATTAAGAACTTGTTCGTCAGATTTTACTAGACATTTCTTTTTGTCTGTGCTTTTTCTGGTTTTGATTAATTTTTTTTTTTTTTTTTGTTTTATTTTTGTCACAATAAAAATCCGACAACGGATTTTATTAGCTAAAAATAACACAATTGGTATAAGAAAAAAATAAAATGCCGCTTTAGTAAGGATTAGTAAATGATAATGTGATTAATGTCTGTAATTCTATTGATGTTTAAACAAGTTGATTGCATTCGTTGATGAAAAAAGGTGGATCTATTTAAGCAAGGATATCGAGCAATGCAATTACCATAAATAATTACAAAAATAAGCAAAATAAACTTCGCGGGTTATTATTTTAATTAAAAAAGAAGAGTTTTTCTTCTTTCAACAAAGTTATTGTGATAATAATAGGATAACGACTACGCTCTGTTTCTATATTTTATATCTAATCTTTTTTTTTTATTGTGTTATTACACTTTCCATCCTAGACATTATGGCGACTAGATAAAAAAAAATTTGTGCTTTTCATTACGTTCAAAGTTTACCCATTTTTAAGTTTACATTGTTTCACAAGAATACAGAATTAGCGTTTTCTTTAATTTAATTGCACGGAAGCAAATGATTATGTTTATTGTTTTATTATTTAAATTTTAATCATTATTGTATTTAATTTAACAATCTACCATAATTAACAGAGTAATAGTAAATAATTTGAATAATATTATATTTTGTTGAACTTTGTTGCCACTTGGTATTCTGCAGTTTTTATAAAATTTATTTATTAAACAAATTCTCACTAATTTTAAGGTATACAAAATAAAAAGTTAAACAATGTGTGAATAATAATTGATGTGTTCAAAAAAAAATTAAACAAAGCCTGTGCTTTTATATGCTACGTTTAAAGCTCAAAAACTATTTTATGGTTTTTATTTATATTTAAGTAAAAAAAAATTGTTTTTAATAATGAAAAAATGTGGTTAAAATTCTGTAGCAAGTGAAGCGTTTTGTACATTAAAAATAATAAATAAATAAAAATAATTATAATTACAAAGTAACCAGAATAAAAACATAAAATAAAATAAACAACCACAGCCGTCGAATTATAAGTGGGTTTTTTTTAAATTATTTTTTTTATTATTAAATGCTAAGAAGAAAGCTGAACTGTTTGTTTTTTCCGGTTGTTATTTTAATTACATTAAAGCTCTACTTAAAGGGATTTCATGTGGACAGCTTTTTAGCTTATATTGAGATTAAAGCATTTGCATGGTAATATGCATATTTTAGTTGTCTTTAAAATTTTATTTTTCTTTTACTTTGTTGGCTACAAATAACCAAAAGTCCATTTTTATAATTTAAAAAAAGATATTCTGATTTCCTTATCAAAATATGTACAGTAATAATAATTAATATTTAAGGAAAACACACAAAAAACTTGCTCATCATCTTGTTGACTAGTAAATTTTTTAAATAAATTATTTAAAAACAAAAAATAAATAAATACCAAAAACTGTCTTATAATTAAAGAAGTAAAAAAATATTTACGAAAGTCATCAAAATGTAATTTAAAAACATTAAATCGAAAAATAAAAATTTGCAAACTAAAAAATTTTCTATTTAAAAAAGTAGAATATTTGTTGCTTTAAAAATTCAGCAAAAAAAAAAAGAAACTTTAAAAATGTAAGATCGATAATTCAATATTTTTAGTTTACTTTTGCCTTATTAGAGAACAAAAATGTAAAAAATAAATTAAGCCTAAAAAGCGTAAGAACGTTTGCTGTTAAACCAATCAATCACTAGGCAAAAAAAGGCAAAAATAAAAAATAAAACTAGAAAAGGTAAAAAAGAATTTCAAGTAAAGTTTCATTCGAGTCTGTTTTGATCTTGATTGATGACAACATCCCAAACGTATTACAAATATAAATATATAGAGAATTGTTAAACTTATATATTCCTGCTGTCTGTTTATCTTTTTTTTTTAAATAATGTTATTCTTTAAAAATATATTTTATCCATTTTGCTACTAAACGATTTGTTTGTTGCTCGCTTTTATTTGGCTAACGCACTTGTTGAAATTTTACCAAAGTTAATCATTTTTCAGTTGTTCAATAGTTGTTAAAAAAGTTTAAATTTTATTAACATGAACACAGTGTTGTAATTTTAAACTAAGAAATATCAAAAAAAAAAAAATAAAATTAACATAAAAGTGTTTTTTCAGTGCTTTTGACTTTATTAACATGAGTCCATGACATTGATTTAATATAAGAGTAGAACGGGGTCGCTGATCTATTTTTGGTTTATGTTTTTTCTTCTAATATATATTTTTTTAATCCCTATAAACATTCAATTAAGCTGCAACCCTATAATTAATGACAGAGAGATAGAGAAAAAAAGGATAAAACATCCTTGTACAGCTTTTTTTTTATTTATTTATTCTACCCTTTTTAACAGCCTTTTTCAATCACAATCAGTGAATCTCGATATTTATGATGAAAATAATGAGTTTATGTATTATTTTTTTTTTTAGTTTTCATATAAATAGATCAAAGCGAATAAAATTTTAGTAGCTGATTTTATTGGAAAAGCTCGTTTATATTTATTTATTAGAGAAATAAAAAAAAAAAATTATTTTGTTATGTATTTTTCCTTTAAATTAATTATTTATATATTGATTATTATTATTATTATTTATGAGGTGTGCCATTTCACCGGTAATTACATAAAATTTCAATTTCCCATAAAGGTTAACAATGTTTTTATTTTTTTTTATTATTTCTTTGCTTAAGTTATGTATTAAATAACGTGATTTTGGTGTTTTATTTATATTCATTCAAACCAAAAACGAATTTGATAAAGGAAACCAGTAAGGAAAAATAAATACAAACGATTATAAACAACAATATTTTATTGCCGAAATCGAATAAAATCAGACATAAATTAAATGAATTGAATGGTAACAATTAGACAGACAAAAGATTAAAACGTAAATTTAATAAATTATTTATTGTTGAATAAATAACATAATATTTAGATATTTTATGTTTAATTTATTTTGATATAAATAAATAAAAATCGACCGACCAAAACAACAATTAGAATAAAATTAAAAAGAAGAAAAAGTTCATTTTAGATAAAATAAACAATAAAATAACTTTTTAAATAATATTACTCTCCTGTGTATTTAGTGATGGTTAAAAATTAAGTGATGCAAAACACTACTTTGATTGTCTAGTGTCTCTTGTTGGATGTTTTTAATTATTTTCTTTTCGTTTTCTATTTTTGTATAAATTTATTCATTTTGTAAACTTTACTAGTCGCTGAGCTTTTATACTAGCAAATTCCCAAGCGAACTTTGTTATTTTTCATATTTTATTATTGTTTACTTAGCTAATTGGTATTTTATGTTTTCATTTATTTATACGCAAAAATTGTCAAAATAAATAATCAAACCATCAAAAAACAATTAGCTATGTTATTGTGATTGTAAATTATTTTCACTCAGTTTTAATATTTAATTGATTTTTATAATAATAATAATTTTCAGAATGATTGACATTGAGAATTATTTTTTTATTTTTAATTTAAGCTGCCCTTATAAATTATTCCATGAATAATAACTTAAATATTACATTGTCATTTTATGTAAGTCAACAATAAGATTATGAACAAAAGATTCAAATATTATAGATAATCCACCAATTGTGACATTATTTTAAATATTAAAGCCATTTATGTGGCAAAATGTCGTATACATTACTTTTAAAATGCAAAGAAAAAAGAAAAATATGAATAAAACCGATTTTTCCCCATTGGTTTAATGTTCTGCATTTGTAGAAGAGTTTTTTTTTATTTGTCGTTTATGAATTGAAAAGATCCAAACATAATAGTAGTGTTACCTATTTATGCAATTTTTATTAATTTGTTTTTATTCTAACAAAAGAATTTTAAATGTCATGAAACATAAAGAAACGTAAGAAAAATATTACAAAAGGCAAAATACTATAAAGATTATCATTACATCTAAATTGGTGATAACGAAATAATAAAAGAATGTGAAAGTGAAGTGTGGCTTATACGTTTCTTATCAAATATCAAGGTTTATTTTTTATTTTTTCTCTAAACCACAACATGTACTGCTTGAATGCCTCTCCAAGTAGCACGTTAAACATACTTTTAACCGACGTAACAAACCCACCAAGATTTTTACAAGTTATTTTCTTTTCTTATTATATTATGTATTTTTCTTATTATTTTCTTTACTTAATCGTGTAGTACATACAAACAAGCACGACAACTTTGTAAAATAATAATAATAATAATAATAACAGCGAAGAGAATTTTTATCAGCAAACAAAAAATAAAATAATTTCTTTTATGTATCAAGCATGTAAAGTACTTTTACTTTAATTGAATTTAAGGACGATTTACTTTGTTGTTTTTCTCTATTTTGTTAATTCTTTACTAACCAGTATTTCTTATCAACAAAAATAAAATAAAAATAAAATATATATATTTATATTAAATATATAAAAATGAATTGAAAGTTACATCAGTTACAGAAAGTTCTTTATATAGAAATTTCTTATCTTATAAATGATTTAAGCCAACATTTATACTAAATGTTACTGATTAAAAGAGAAAAAGTTTTCTGATAAAAGCTAACTCTGTACAAATAATACATAAATGATAAATACTTGATGATGATGCTTTGATTTAATATTATTACAATATTTTTGCTTGATTTTACAACTTCTTATAACATGTTTTATTATTATGAAAACAATAAAAAATATTGTTGTTTGCTTTATATATATTTATTGGATAAAACTTGGTCTACTAACTATCATTCCTGACACGACTTTGAGAGCTAAATAGTTTTTCTAATTAAAGATAATTAGACTGAAAAAGGTCACATTATATCGATTATACGGTCAAAGTTATCTCTTATCTTATTTAATTGTCAATCTGGTATTGTGCTTTCTGTAGTTGACAAAAACATTTCTATTATTATTATTTTTTATCAACAAAAACATCGATTTAGAAGTCAACTTGAAAACTTAAAATAAAGTAGAATCTTTCTATAGTAGAAAAGGGTTTTCAATGATATTCTCCGTTAGAACTTTATCTTTAGAGTTTTAAATGAAAATTTTCATAAAATCCACAGACATTAAACGATTTATTTTACGGTAACGACATGTAATAATAATGGAAGAGATCATCAACTAAACACTCAGACTCATTCTATGCCAAGTTACCAGTTTTCTTATTTTTTTATTTCATTTTTAATGCCATCTGAAAATTTATGCATTTACATAAAACACACCAAAAATTACGATCATCATGAAAAAAAAATCATCATTATGCGAATGAAAAATATAAAATTATTGAATGTGTGACTCAACTCAACGCGATATAACTCTGCAGGTAACGACTGCTGTGTCGGAGCATCCATACACAATTCACTTTAACATGAGTAATGATTTTTATATTTTTGAATATGATTTTTGTGCTTTTATATTTTATTACAATTTACACAAATTTTCCATATTATTTCATTGCCTGCCGTCGTCATCTTTGATAATTTTATGTTTCTATACAGAAAACCAGAAATTATATTTTGTTTCGTTTATTTATTACATCACATTATTCTCAAATTATTCTTTGTATTCCTTTATCTCCATGGGCGATAAACTTTGCACCACTTGTTGTCTTGGTTAGGGTAAGCATAGATTAATTTCTTTTGAGTTTTTATCCATACATAAATAAACATTTTCTAATCGTAGCGCAAACATACAGTTTATATTAGAGATTCGTGTGCTGTTATTTAAAGTGCGATTCATGGTGAACCAGCTGTTACTTGTATATTTTCTTATTGAAAATGATTTTTGATTTCCTTAAAAAATAAACCAATCATTCATCAAAATCCTGACATGTGTATCTAATTTTTACATATTCGTCATGTTTTCACTTTAAAGCATTCTTCTAACAAAATATTATATACTTTTTGAAAAAACAGCAAGCAGTGGCAAAAACTTGAAAAGAATTTAAGTATAAGTCGAGAGATGCTCAAGGCCTCAAGTATTCATCATTATTTGTTTGTATCTTTTAGTTTTATTGACTGCCGATTCAAATCAGAGAAATTTACATATAAATTTGTTCCATATCGTTGTCGTCGTCTCAAAATGATTGAATCATTAAAATTGCAAACATATTTTCAAACACGCACAATGAATTTATTTTTTCGGTTTGATTTTGACTTAAATAATAAAAAAAATAAAATCGACAATTGCCATGACTTTAAGCCGTTGATAAAGGTTGTATTTTGTTTTGAGTAATGTTTTAAAAATACTGAAGATAAGTCAGTAAGGAAATACTATAAAAATAAGAAATATAGTAATAATGATTGAAGTCAAATTGTTTCAAGTTCATCGCATTGATGTTTAATGCTGTGTAAAAAGAGACTGATCGTTAAAGCAAGTTAAACATTTATAGCTGGGATCTGTATGCTTTTTATCTATAACAAAATAACAATCAACGCCTACAACAAACATAATCAACAAACAATCACTGTTATTATTGTGTATCCTTACATAACACGAATCGATACATAATAAACATTTCCAGCTAAAAAATCAACATCAAGTTTGTTATTTTAAAGTAGAAAAAAGGTTCAGAGCTTATCTTAAATTATCTAATAAAACTTGTATCTTATTTTTTTTCTGTTTTTGTTGTACTTAAACCTACGCCTAGCATGTCAATTATGTTATGTTGTCATTCTTCCACTACGGTAATTGGACTCTAAACTATGTCTCACGATATCTTTTAACTGTTATCTCAAACGTAGTAACAGCACTAATCAAAAAGTGGCTAGATTTTCATCATTAATAGAAAATACACAACACATTGTTACCAAGTAACTATGTGAACCTGTACGTTTTCTATAGAATTTTTATATAGATATCAACACGAAACACCCAACTGATTTCTGCCTAATTTTATTTACTATTCATTTATATTCATGTTGACTTTTTCTAATTTTATTCAAATGTTTGTTTAATTTATGTTATGACTTAATTACCATCAGCAGTTAATTATATACAATTTTTTTCTTTATTTTTATACACTTTTTCCCTTTATGCTTTGCTTTGCTTTCTTTTGTAGATATGTATATACATATATATACTATTTTTCATTTTTAAGTCTCTACTTGTGGTTTCTAATGCTTCAATTTTTTTTTTCATTTTACCTTAATCTGTTTATTCGTTAAATTTTTCTTCTTTTAATTCCCTGTTGTTTTAAATTCTTTTATGAATCATTGTTTCAATGACGCCTTTTATGTTAATCTCTATTTAATGCTATTCTATAATTAAGTCGTACTTTTTGGTGTTATTATTTTCCATTTCTTTGTTGTTTATACCTAAATACTATGCTAAACACGCGCGGATAAATAATAATAACAACAAAAAAAAAATTATATGAATCAAACTCTAACAACACAACCAACATTAATAAATTGTTCCACAGACGTTTTGTGATTATTTTAATCGTAGATTTTTATATATTTATATACGTGAAAAAAAAAGACGAAGAAATGTATGAAAGGAATGAGTATAATTAAACAACATCAACCCGGCCAACCGTACAACCATCTAACCAGCCAACCGACATTCTTTAATTCTTCATTTAAATTATTGCAGTAAATAATTCTTAAAACATTTTTATTCCGTTTTTAGTAGAGATGACACGTACATGTAATACATAAATATAATTACAAAAAAAGGAAAATTAATTATTTTACAAAACAAGAAATGCTAAATTACATAAATTGACTTTCTGCCAGTATTTTTGGTTTCTTTGTTTATATTATTTCTGTTCAGAAACTACAATTATAGAAATGTAACAGATGGTATAGAAAAGAAATTAAAAGCATAAGAAATTTTTGTAAAATAATTATTATTATTGTTTTATTAAATGACAATAACATTTGTAAGAATAAACTATTTTTTCTACTTATGTTGACTATGTTTACGTCTTTTCTGAACAGTATATACTTAATCAAGTGTCCTTATCTCAGCTGTCAAGTGCAACAATATCTTGCTGTTCATATGTATTCTATGTGCAAACATAATATCATCACTATGTTAAATTGTAAAGAAAACATTAAAACTTGACGTAGATTAGCTTTAGTCATGTGGGTAATTGTAAAATAAATCAATATCAAGTATCTGATGTTGTTTAAAAAATAAAAATAATTACTTTTTTTTTACATTCAATGGAAAATGATTAATTTTTTTTTTTTTTTGCTAAACAATATTTAGCGAAGGGTCTCTCAAATTTAGTAATTTAATAAAAAATAAACATTAAAAAAAGAACGAAATTTGAATAAACATTAAACCTCGAAACAACAATATTAAATTTATATATGTACGATGAATGGTAGGATGTTTAGCTCAACAAACAACCTCCATCCATTAACTGTAGTTAAATGATATTATCAGATTTGGTTTTAGCCAGCCATACCGAAAAAAAAAATTAATTTTATACAGGGAATCACAGACAGTATGGGATGTCAATAAATTCGAATGCAAATGGTTTAATGTAAGCGTACGGATGAGGTATAGAATTTTATATACAAAAAAAAAATGTTAATATTTTGTTTTTGAATTATACGAGATACAGGTGTTTTAGATCGGTTTTTATGTCATTATAATAAATTTTATATAATATAAAACCCAAATTTTTTTTTTTTTTTATAAAATTGATAATAAAGTGAGCGATTGTTGATTATTTAGTTATTTTATTAATGCTTCTAATTTATTATTCTCGTAAAAACAATACACACTAACCGCATACATTATTGTACTGTTTATATACATATATGCATATATATATGATTATCATCGAATTATTACATTGTCGGCATTTACAACACATCAAATCAGAAAAAAAAATAAAATAAAATAATTTTATCCGCATTTATTGTGGGAGGTGGCTGGCGTTTGCTTTTAAAATATTAAACGACAAACACATTAACCTAATTATTTGTTAGGGGGTGAAAAAATAACAGGAAATTTGTCGATCAATTGAATAATAAAGTTTTTTTTTTTTCTTTTTAAATAATTTTAACGGAAAACCTATTTAACCTTGACTCATTCAATTTTTCAACTTTTAATTTCTCTTAAAATCACAGAAGGAAGTGTTTCACAACCTTTTCCCCGAATCATTCATAAATAATTTTCGTTTATCTTCATAAACACCTTCTTGTATTTATGAATAAAAAATAAAATAAAATGAATTACTTAAATCTTTTACCCTGAAAAAAGGGTTGAAATTTTCTAAATTTAATAAATTTTTTTTTTTTGCCTTATATAAATAATTTTTGCTTTTCTTATTTTTTTTTTGTCATTTAAAAATAAATTTAATCGTTTTCCTTGTAGCAAAAAAAAAAAATAAAAATAAAAATTGTTAAACATCAATTTAGGCACAATCTGGTGCGCTATTTTTAAGGTTAAAAATATTTTTCTCTTGGACAATAGATTATCGATTTCTTGTGATTACCTCACGTTTCTAAACATTTTTCGATTTTACATTGTTTATTGTTAATTCTTTCTTATCGGTTCTTCGTTTCTTATTAATTTTTTTTTTCGTGCTATAAAACAGGTAGTAATACTTCAGATTGCAAAAAAAAAAAAATTATTTCAACCTTAAATTCTAGCGTCTGTAATTTTATTATAGATTTTCTTATCGAGTGGTTAAAGTTTTTTTTTTTTGTTATTAATTCAATTTATTTTATAAAATAATAAAAAATACAAAAATAAATGCTATATTCTGAAATTAAGGGACAATAATTGATTTTCTCCGCATTGGTTAAACAACAGTTGCTGTTATAATACTTGTCATAATCATATTATTTAAGAGAAAATAGAGTGGTTTGCTGCTGCCGTCTTATTGTTTCATTTTTTTTTTTTGTTAATAATATTTTTTTTAAAAAACAATTTTAGAAATTTTATACTGTCGCCTGTTTAATACAATCAACTAGAAATTGTATAATAAACAATTTTTATTATTAAAGAAAACATCAGTTTCTTAACAATAATACGTTATTTGTGAATATTATTCTACAGTTGTTCATATTGCGGTTGGTTTTAAGTAGGAAAATACAATTACTTTATTTCTAAGAAAATTTTAATAACAAACAGAAAATTTCATTATATTTTTCAGTTAAACAGTTTCGATCGATAATAATAATAATAATAATACTAACAATAATAGAAGTAATAAAATTTCAATTTTGTGTCATTTAATTTCAATGAAAATTTGTTTTAAAAATTCACTAAATATTCAAAACAGAAAAAAAAAAACGCTGAAAAACAGTACGCATCATGACCTTTTATTTGACTGTATTTATTTGTCGCTTTATTAAAATATATATAAATGCAAATATAATTGAACCAGTTGATAAATATGCGAAATTAACTGTTTATGTTTAACCTTTTCAAAAATATACGAATGTGGGTGGACTAGATTAATACTAATAACCAAAATTAATTATTTATTTTTTAAATACATAAAAATTCAATGTAATTTTAGTCTGTAACATTCGGATGATTTGTTAATACAAATTAAATGTTTAACGAGAAAATAAAATCACCTAGTTTATTGATGGCGAACTTTTTTGGGAAGTGGGACAAATTTTGCCAATTATTTGATTTTAGCACTAGCTCGTAGGTCACAAAACCAGTCGTCTCTATGAAGAGAGAGATATTCCGCATTCATGCATTTAACTTGCCAATTCATTACTTAATTTATTTCTGTTTTAAGATTTAACAAAATCCGTTGAAGAAAACAATTTTTCAAACGAATATGTAGACCCGAATATCGTTAACAGAGCATTTTCAAGTTTTTTCATTGATACAAAATTATTCAGTATGGAATCCCATACGTTTAATATAAATTTTAAATTTTCAGTGTTGGATTATTATTATCTGCACTACTTTCAGATTTCATTTTTGCTTCTACTTCGGAAATCAAGGTGTCAGTGTATGACCCACGGGTCATAGGTTCTCCATTATTAGACCTTATTAGTCATTTACTATGCGTTAGATTTATTCATTTATTTTTTACACTATGATTAGATTTGTAAGGAATTTTTAATCAAAAAAAAAAAAAAAACGATTCCCTAATTTATTATCAATGCAAATTTTTCAAATTTATTTTATTGCATTTTCATTGCTTTTTATTTATTTATCTAAACATCTTAACGAGATGTAATTTATATTTTAATAAATTTTATTATTCTTGTACTCAGCACAAGCCTAGACGGGGATTTAGTTGTTTATCTTTGATAATTTATTAAACAATCAATTTATCAATGATAATGAATTGAATCTTGTTCGATTATTTTATTGTTTTTGCAATAAGAAATTGAATAAATTTATTTTCTTATATATATTTCAGTGACTGTGATAAAGATAATTAAATAAAAAATTAATTTTAACAAATTAAATACAAAAGAAGAATGAAAAAACATGATTAATTTTATTAAATAAATACAAATAGAACAATTTTAATAATGATTGTGTTTAATTTAAAATTTGTGTTGTGTAAAAAAAAAAAAAATGTCAATAAATATTCAATAGAAATATTTTATTAAAATTAAATAATAATGTTTTATGTAATTCTGTGTATCTGTGTTATGTTTAAATAAATAATATAAATAAATGATAGAGACCGAAGCAATGAAAACATTATTTGTTTGATATTTATAAAATATTATTGCAATAATGAATAATGTAACTGAATATTATTGGGAATTTACACAATTGATTACAATTGATAATCGATCATTTTATAATATAACAGAGGATCCAATATTTAGTGATATTAATATTAATAATAATAATAATAATAATATTAACATAAATTGTTGTACGACAGAACCGAATTTTTCAATATATTTTAGTTCATTAGCAAAGGATAAAATTAGTTTGTTGGTGTTTCTGTTTATGTTTTCGTTTGCGACAGTGTTTGGTAACTCATTAGTGATTTTGGCTGTTGTACGTGAACGATATTTACATACGTCAACAAATTATTTTGTGACTAGTTTAGCGGTTGCCGATTGTTTAGTGGGTTTAGTTGTGATGCCATTTTCGGCATTATATGAAGTGCTTGAAAATACATGGTTTTTCGGTACTGACTGGTGTGATATTTGGCGATCATTGGATGTACTATTTAGTACTGCATCTATATTAAATCTGTGTGTAATATCGTTAGATAGATATTGGGCTATTACGGATCCATTTTCATATCCAATGCGAATGACTAGACGTCGAGCTGCCTTGTTAATAGCTGCTGTGTGGGTATGTTCGGGTGCTATTAGCTTTCCTGCGATAGTGTGGTGGCGAGCTGCTCGAGAAGGCGACATGCCACCATTTAAGTGTACATTCACAGAACATCTCGGTTATTTAGTGTTCTCGTCGACAATCTCATTTTATCTACCGCTTCTGGTTATGGTTTTTACATATTGTCGTATTTATCGTGCTGCGGTAATTCAAACTAGATCACTAAAGCTCGGCACAAAACAAGTGTTGATGGCGTCTGGTGAGCTTCAGTTAACATTAAGGATACATCGTGGTGGCACAACCCGTGAAGGTCATCAGCATACGCATACAGCCACATCAACGCCAGAAGATCCAGAGGATGAGCCACTGTCAGCGCTCCACAATAATGGATTACGGCACAGACACATGGGCAAAAATTTTTCATTGTCTCGTAAACTTGCGAAATTTGCCAAAGAGAAAAAAGCAGCAAAAACTTTAGGCATTGTAATGGGTGTATTTATAGTGTGTTGGTTGCCATTTTTTGTAGTGAATTTGTTATCTGGTTTCTGTATACAATGTATCGCCCATGAGGAAATTGTCTCGGCCGTAGTTACATGGCTCGGTTGGATTAACTCAAGCATGAATCCTGTGATTTATGCCTGCTGGAGCAGGGATTTCCGAAGGTTTGTACATTTTTTTTTATCATTATTATTATTTTTTATTCTACATAACTATTTGACATTCATTTCTAAACAATTTTCTTCCGTCTTCTATCCTTTTATTTTCACATTACTTATTTGTTTGCATAAATATATGGTAAATTTATGCGAAGGGTGCATTATTATTATACATTCTACATTTTGTCCGCCTGTAAAACGTACTTTTTCATAAACGTTAATATTTAACATGTAATTTATTATAATAATCTGATTTTATTTATTTGTTAAACGAATATTAAACAAAATATATAATAATCTGTGAAGCCAAGTTAAATTACATTTCGTTTCGTTTCAGTTTGGCTAAGAAAATGTAAAATCAAGAAAAAAAAAATAAATAAACATCAGCAACGTCCTCGTTTTTATTTTGTTGCTGCTACTTAAAATTTATTAAAAATAAAATATAAAGGAGAAAATGTTCACCGTATTGCCACTTATTATTATTATTATTTTAGTTGTTGTTGTCGGTTGATATAATAAATAATAATTTCGATTGTTTAAAAATTGATAACATAGAAAAAGTTCATAAAATATATCCTTTGTAGAGCTTCTTGGATTATACTTTCGTTTTGCTGCTTTCTAAGTCTTTTGTTGTGGCTCTTTTTCAGGTTTTATTTTTTCTTATTTATTTACTTTATTTTATTTCATTCTTTTTCCATTTTTTGCTTCAATAAAATGAAATAAAAAATGATTAGTTTAAAAATGGATAAAAATAAAAACGAAAAGTTAATAAATCGATTAAATGAATTGATGTTTAAAATTTCATTTTATTTATTGTTATCAAATATTTTATTTTGTATTTATCTAAATGTTTTTCCAAAGTTAACGCTTTTTAGTTTTAGTATTTTTGATACTTTATAGTTCAAAATTTATAATACGAGAGAAAAACAAATAAATTAAAACGATATAAAATGTTTATTTAAAAATAAATATTAAAACCTTAATCGTATATACATTTTAATAATGTTTACTCCATAAATTTCTATTTAAATTTCGTATTATATTAAAGTTAATGTTAACGTAAACAATCATCTTTACCATAAAATACCCATGACGAAATAATAATATAATTAATGTAGATAGCATTATATTTTTCTGTTAAATTTTTTCTAATCTGTATGTGACAGAAAATACTTAAAGTATATATTAAGACGGTGTTATAATCTGATTTTGACAAATATAATAATAATAATAATAATCATAAAAAAATTGATATGATGAAAATGATTTTCTTCATTAAATCAGTTTATTTTTTGTCGTATTCATTCATTTTTTAAATACCAATTTCAAAAATATATAAATAAAAATCAATCGACAACAGGTGTAAATTTCTTTATTCGACAAGTTAATAAAATTTATTTTCTGAAATTTTTTTTCTATTGAAAATTTATATATACTTGTTAATTTGCTTTTCCATATTTTTATTTGTGTACTAAACTGATTTCCTTAGCAAATATTCTAAGGCTTTATAAAGAACGTAGAGGGTAAGTAAATGAACAGATTACTTAAAATGTTATCACGTTTCATGGGGTTTTTCATTACAATTTCCTTTCATCGATGTTAGAAAATTGATTTTCTGTTAATAATAATAAATGTATGAGGTTTAAAGATGAGTTTAGTCCTTTACTAGTTATAAAAAAAATTCAATATACTTCTATATCTATACTCACTATGTTAACAAAGAATAAAATATGCAAACTATTTCTCCTCAACATTAATAATTTTTTTTACAGTTGTTTTGCCTTATCAAAATTATCCGTTTTATTATTCATATTTGTTATAATATATGCTTAATAAATAGCAAATAGCTATATTTATACATATTTAAATTAAATAATAATATTTACACGCTAGACTAAAAAAGCAACAAGAAACATTCTGTTGGAAAAATCGAAATAAAAATTCGTTGTTTACTTTTAAGATTTGAATAATTAGAAGCAAACAGTAATTTTGCTACTTCCTTTTCTATATTGGTGTTTTTAATGTGTAATATGAGATGAATTAATTTTGTTTATATTAAATTTATATCAAAATGAAAAAAAGAAGAAAAACCATTAAAAGTTATTTATATCAATTTATACAAACGAAATATAACCGCCTCATTGAATGATATAAATATTTGTGATTTTATTTACTTTTGTCAACAAAGCGCTGGTAAAAAAATATTTGTGATCAATCACAAATAAGATGTTCAGCTCATTTGATGATGATAAATTGTAAGACGATGAACTAACTGCACTAGGCGGCCAACATGAAATTTAACAGATATTTATTTTATTTTACTTTATTTGGTTTGCTTGTTCTTAATTCGTACAACATGACAATGAGGTCGTCCCCATGATCCAGTTAAAACATTTCTCGAGTGTGACAAAAACATAAATATTCAAAAATCTTATGGTTCTCGATGTCATCAATTACTTTGCCAACTAGGTATTAGAGAGGACAGAAAAAGCAATAAGAAGATATAGAAAACTACAAGATTTTGTACTCAAGGTCATTTAGCATCAAAACCCATTAATAAATTTTGGAATAATAAGTAAGAACTGTCATTAAAAGGCAGAATTTTGGTAATATTACCAAGAAAATAACTTTCAAAACTGACTAACTTTTCTCGTTTACATTTTATTTTGCTGTATACTAAAGGTCAGGGTGGTAATTATTTCTGAAATTTAACATTCCAACAAAAACAGTAAATGTCGTTGATTTCGCATTATATTTGGTTATTTATTTTTTTTTACTTCTTCCTGGTATTACATTATTTTCTAAGCAAAAAGCCACACAAACAAACATCCGTAATATACTTTTACTTTCGTATTTATTTCATTTAATATTAAATCGGTAAATCAATTGGATTCAACAGAGTGTGGAGGAATAAATAGACAGATATACAAATGGTATTTATTTATTATTGTTAGAGAAAAAGTAAAACCCTCTTGAACTAGGTCGCTGTAGTCCTATTTCCATTATTCACCACAATTCAAGGACGGAAATAATATATAATAAATTTGTTTTTCGTTGTCTCAACTAAGTATAATTCTTTATTAAATTATTTTTTCGTTTGTCATGAATTGTTAGCCTGTTTTTTAAGAAGAATCACGTACTATATTGTCGCTGGCTTATTGAAAATTATATTTCACTTGTTTTTATGAAATGTTAAGTCGCTGTTGCTGGTGATGAAGAGGTTTTTATGGACAGAAAAGCTCTACAATTAAAGTATCATTGTTTCAATTTCCGTTTCTAATTAAATCAATTTTATAAACAACGAAATATTTTTATCATAACTTTGTATATTATTCTGAAGTTTATTGCATTTAATGAAATAAATAGAAATAGTTGAGTGGAGTTTAGTTGATTGGAGTTAAGTCGAGACAATTTTGTTTGCTTTGAGAAGTGGAAGCAAATCAGTCGTCACTAATGCAAAACAAATTAAGTAATATAAGAAAAAATGCGAAGAATCGTAAATGGTTTTTTCCGCTGTTGTGTTTTGTTTTGTTTTTTCTATTGGAAAACTAATTCCGCAACGGCTCCCATTCACCAATTTTTTTTAAGTTGCGAATTAAATTAGTCAAAAGTATTATTTGTTTTTTGCTTTTAATTCGTGAAATAATATTAGAAAAACACAAATGTTGTGGAATTAGAAATGATGGGCATTCATAACCTTTCTGTTTGCATGAATTTTTCTTTAAATTCCTGGTAAATTTTAATTCTATGATATTTCCCATGGGGGAGTCATTTCAACTCATATTTGTTTTTTTTAAATATTTTTTCAGTGTTGCGTATTCCATGGCTATCAAAAATAATAAAAAAAAAATGCAAAATTTTCCTTTTCTTATTTTTCTTTAGGCGAAATATGTTATTCTGATATTCAAGCATAATAGGACAAAAATGAATTCATATTTAAAGAAAAAAAAAAAGAAAAAATTGATGACATAAAACGCCAACTCCATTACTGCTATATATAAGACAGCCACTAAACTAAAAACCTTAATAATCTGTCGCTCCTACAGTATTTATTTAATAATTTCAATTTCATTTGTTCACTTTATAAAAATTATTTCTCAGCAACTATAAAGTTATGGACAAAGTTGGTGGATTTATGATTATAAAATATAAAAAAATGTAAAATATGACGAGATAGAGATGATGCTTTTATATCTATCGCCCAGTATTTTAATTAGCCGGTTTTAGTTAACTGAGAAAACTTTTCTATTATAATAAAAAGAAAATAAAATGAAAATGAGAAATTTATATAAATTTCAATCTATATAATGATGAAGTGCTGTTGAAATGAAACTGGATGAAAATTAACTAAGAGCTTAAGCCATTTAATGTTTTCTACAACTTAAGTTGTAAGAAGTTTCTTTTTTTACCAAATGGATTGACTACGAGAGTTTGTTGTTAATACTTTTAAATATTGTGGTTACGTTTTAATAGAAAAATTATAAAAAAGCAACAGCCACAATACAGTAATAATTTAAATTGAAAAAGTTTGATGAGTTTTACCATAAATATAAGAAATATTTATATTCAGTTGACGATGCTTTGTGTTATTAATGTAAAGAAAGAAAGAAAGTTATGTTCAATTAATGAAAAATATAGATAAGTCGGAATCTAATCAATTAATGAATAAAAGATAATTTCTCTGTATTGAGAGTTTAATGATTTTTAAATAGCGACCAAGAATTAATTTAAATCGACAAGCTGTGATTATTGATAAGACTGAGTATAGCTTATTTATTGGCAGGTAAATCTCAACACAAAAGTAATAAAAATTAATGTAATCACATTTATCGTCTCATTTTATTTTTTAATATTATTTATTGAATCTCAAAACATTTATTATAAATATTTTCTGTTAATAATGAAATTAATTTAAATATCATTCAATTTTCTCAACATTAATTAAATGAATAATAAACCGGGTATGCCGTTGTCAATCACGAACACCTGCTCTAAATGTTTAATTAAATCTTATATTTTGTTCACATCTAATGGTTTATTTATTTTTTCCAATAGCCACTTTTTGCTTATCGGTGATTGGAAAACGAAATACTTAATGAATAAATCAGATTATTGTATTATCAATATGCCGAATGAGAATCTAAAGCCACAAAAGTAGATGCAGCATATAAATTATAAATATTTTTCACAATAAATTGTTATTTTTGCTTCTTTATTATAAAACATTTCAACACAATTGACATCAGAATAAAATTGTAACAAGAATTTTAATGCAAAGTATATACCATTAAATTGTTGAATTAGTGGAAATAATAATTATACCAGATTTCCTAAAATAAATTTCTCCCATATTATAATTTTTTCCTTCTCCTGTTTGGTATAGTTGAAGCTAAAAATAAAAGTTAAGCAAATTGCGTACTACTGTCACGGTCATTACCGGCACTTTATTACACAAAATACTTTATACAAAAATATAAAACGGAAGAAGCCCATACTTCCTGCTCGAAAATATTACAGAGACAATTGTGATTAGGTCATATCTTGGCGATTTGCTTTATTTTTACTTTATTAAAACTTTTTTTTTTAAATCCTATAAGTTATGTCTCTGTAACCACAAACTTCCGCAGTTAGTTAATAAATTTAAGTTGCTGCGTGCGGACAGAATATTAACACAGAAGTGTGATAAATTAATTGAATTAGGGAAAGAAAACCGAACTTCTTACAGAACTCACATTTCATTCAGTTTCGTGTGACATTAATGATTATTTCCAGAGGGATTTCATATGTTGTGTATAAAGTAATAGGAAGTCTATACTGGTGTCTCTAAAGAATCATTCCAAAATTGAATTAAATAAATAATTTTCACGTCTTTATCAATATTATAGCGACTTTATTAATAGTAAATGACACACTTGTTATGCCGTAGCTTCATAGAAATTTTACTAAGTCTTAATAAAAAAATTTGAATTATCTAAACTAAATAATGCGATACAGATGGGGTAATGAAATGGATCACATGTTATACGCTAGGAATGCAATTAATGTTATCTCATTTCACCTATCCTACTTAATTCAGGATCACAAGGATAATCATGTATATATTAATTAAATTTTACAGAGTAAAATAGTTTCAACAAGTTCATTACTGCTAGATTTATATTTTAATTGCATTTTGTGTTGTTAATGGATAGAAGCTATTTGAAACGTATCTGAATTTCCATATAATTTAATATTCACAGAAGATTCAAACTCTGTTAATACATTCTTTCATTTTGCTTAGATAAACACATTTGCCTTTGGCTTCCAATAATGCCTTCAAACATGACACTTTCTGTTTGAACATTAGCATATCTCGCATCTTCACTGTCACATAAATCATCGATAAAATTTTAGAAATTCTTTCTACTACTGACATTCGGTTATAAGTTTGCGAAGTTCGTTGTACATTTTCATCGCCTTGCGTTTCTGATATGAATTTTGAGATGACAGAAATTCAATATTCCCGATTTTAATTCATTCGAATGGTAGGAGGTCTAATTTACAGTTAGAATTGATTCGTGATCAATAAATTAAAAACTGAGTCATCGCAGAGACAGTTTATTGCGGTAGAAATTATTTTCTTTTAATTAATAGTTTTAATTGATTTGTATGTCGGCTTAGGAAATAGGAATTGCAAATAGGAATTGAAAATATGTCTGCTGGTTTAAATTAGCGTCAGAAGACATTAAAATCTTTTCAACACACAGCAGGAACTGATTACTAAATCGATTTCCACGTATTTTCCATAAAATTTGAATTCAATTCTGTTTCACATCAGATGAAACAATTCTGAATTGATTATAAAATAACGAAACAGGTAGTCAGCGTCTACCATTTCCAGTCGATAAATTAAAAACTAAGGTATGCGAGGTAATAAAATATGTATAACACAGGCAGCATTTTCTTTTATTAAGACTTTCACATAAAGATAGAGGCTACATCCGATAAATCATTAAATACAAAAAATAAACACGTCGTGGATGTCACATGGCAGAGAAAATATTAAAAAAATAAAATATTGAAATTGATATTGTTCGCGGCGGTTATCAAATTTATAGAAATTATTTTTTAGTATAATAATAATAATAATAATAATAATAAAAATTATGTTTTATGAGTATGGCGTATGCATCCAGCTCAGGGTAGTGTCAGATGAAATAAATCAAAACGCGAACAAAAGATAAAGCTTTACCGCACAGTGCCATAAAACCACCCACCCACCACCAATCGAAATAACAAAAAATAACTTTCAGCTTGAAACAAAAAATTGCGGAGCAGAGTATAACGAGTTAACGATTGCTGATAAATTGATATGTGAACGGGGAACCTAATTCGACGGTGATGATGATTATGACGCGAAGCGAAGTAAACTGTGTAAATCATATCGATCCTTGTCTACGTGACCTTTATGGATATGAGTTGTTCAACTGTTTTTACCCTTATCCAAATGTATTCTTGATTCGAGTTAATAAATTCAAATATCGGTTTGATATACTTTTTTCTGTTTGCTTTTGTAATTTATTGATACAGTGCCAGTCAGTACTACAAGCGTTGATGGATCAATTACCATCCGCAAATAACGGATAATAGATAAATCATTTCCGTACTGTCCTGCTTATTTTATAATTTCGGCAAACAAAATCTTTCAACACCAATTTTATTAAGAAAAAGCATGGCTCAAGGCAATATAATGATAAATCAGGAAACAAGTAACAGGAAATGTGACAATATATTGTCCGAGTTTATTATTGAATGCGTGACATTTCCTACTTTACAGAGAGACACACAGATTGTCTTCCTTTTTACCATCACATCACACTTTATACCACATTACCTGCAAAAATTTGTTAAATTTAATTTGTTCGTTTTTATTTGAAAAGTTTTTCTTAATGATGATCCAAATTGACGAAATCAGCAATTCTGATTTTTCTTTATTATTTTTTTGGTGACGATAAATAATTTTTCACATATTCTTTCTTTCATTCTTTATTCATATTCGCGAAATATAAAGAATCGTTTGCAGACAAAGGAGGTTTATGAACGGCTAATGTGTATTTAAAGTGAGTAAACTAAAAGTAAAAAACAGTCACTATATCGCAATGGAGTTGCGTTGTTAAATTGTAATTTATCTGGCAAAACGTCATGATAAATGGTGAAATGGAGAAATGGTAGTGATAAATCGAATAAAGTGATAATAAATGGGTAACCCATTAAACGTCATGACTCTTTATTAAACTAAAACTATTATTAAATAATAAAACCAATTCGCGTTCATTGACATGATAATGATGATGTGGGCGGCACGCACCTCATCATCCACCACAGTTTTGCTTTAAATAAATTTCGACAAATTTTGAACTAAAAGCAAACTGTGCTGTTTACACGTACTTCGACATAATTAACACAACAGGCGGGTGTGACGATTCCTCACATGCAAACAGTGAATTAGTTTAATCAAATTCACAATCACCAAGCGTCTGAGTTTGGTAAACACATGACTCAAATAATTTGACCAATTTTAATTTATAGAAAAATTTAAATAATAATTGTCTTTTGCGTTTTATCATTTATCATAAATGACGCAACAGATCTTGTCACTTGTCGTATATCATTTATTTGTGTTTTAATTAAAGCAAAATTTAATAAAGCCAAAGTAATACTCGTACAGTTATTACAATGCGATAGTCATCGTCGTTGCTGCTGTTGTTATTTTAGCGACAGACCACCATATAGCACACAAATGCAAACTGTTGCCATTGACAAACATATTCAAGTGTCGTCTTGATAATACTTCAATGAACATAAATTTCGCTTGTTTTTGTCCATTTACTAAAATTAGCATCACTTTTAACAACTTGTTTTTGGTGTTGTTCACACATTTTGTGACAATAATTCTTCCCACTTAATATACCGAATATGAGGAATATGAGGAATATGAGAAATTAATATTTTCATTTTGCGAAATAATTTACAAAAATTAATTAAATCTTATTTTTACTTTTCTCTGTTATATAAACGATACTCTGTTTCACGTTGTGGGTGAATGTTTTTACTACAAGATAGCAATGAATTCTGCTTAAATTGCATAAACGTGATCGTAAAATTAAGAGAAAAATCAAATGTGGCTGCTTCGTATTATTTATTACATGCGGATCAGGGTTGAGATTTGTAAGTTTAATAATCAGAATTCACCTGACTTTATTACGTCAAATGAATGGGAATAGGAAAACGCGAATGCCATCATCTTTAATTACAAATGTATCCCAAAATTGATTCATTTGTAATTCGAAAATCATCAGCCTTTGTTGTTTTATGACTGATAGGGATGAGTGAAATGATTCGTCGTATCCTTTTATGATGATTTGTATTTCGGCTGTTAAATTTCTTCAGTAGCTACGTAACTAACGCTTAGCGAAGGATTCTAAAAATAATAAAATGTTTGGTCAGAGATCTTCTCAACTACAGGAAATTGTGTATATCCTTCCCCTTGTATTGTGTACACGTCATCCTGTTGAACATTCCCAAATCAAATCTATATTATGAAGGTCAGACTATTTTACGGTCATGCTTATGCTATGTACAATTACGGTTCGATGGCTCAGGTTAAAGACTATTTGCTTGGCATCCTCGCATAGATTTTTAAGCACCATTTGCTGGCGAGCACGTAGCTTATAACATCAATTTTAATAAGTTTTGGTTACCTTGTGGTTTGCTAATACTGTTTAAATATTCCCTTTATTGAAAGCAATTTTTAGGCATAGGCTATCAGAATCTTTAGATATCTAAAAAAATTTATAAAATTCCGATGTATACCATTAATAGCGTTCGCCTATGTATTATTTTTATCAATTCCGCTTCATTTATTATTGATAGCCACTAGATATTCCGGATTTTTTTTTTCATCATTACTATCAGACATTGATTTTATTTATGATCTTGCTAAGATATTAAAAATAATTTGCTTTATCTTAAATTAATTTTCTTTACGTATTTATATAGCATTTTTTTTTTTGCTCTTTAGTTATGCAATTTAATTTGTTTGCTTCCGAATCAACGAAATAACTATTAAATAAAATTACTATTGCCTACCCAACAATAAGTTATATTTTAAATCGAGAAAAAAAATTCAACAAAGTAATAGCACAGGAATGTAAGAAATATTTATTAAAAAATTCAACCAAGTATATTGCATACTTGCGACTCGTGAAAACTAAATAAAAGATTAAACTTTATTCTTTGGTTGAATGAGTAAATAAAATTTCAATTTTATTTTATTTTTTCATCACATAAATATTGAACTTTACTCCCAGATAATAAAAAATAAAAAGGCGAAACAAAAGCTATTCATTTTTCTTTGTATTTTTGTCAACTTTGTAGCAAATTTTATTAATTTTTTTGTTATGTTTTAACATTGCTCAACTCTGTTCGAGTGTAGCATAAAAATGCAAATAAGAAACAATTGAATTTCATATATAAGCAAAGTAGAAAAGAAAACCAAAAAAATTATTATACATGCTCTGAACTCAACACAACACATAACAGCAAGTGTTTTATTGTTAAAGAATTCTCAACACAACTTATGGGATTTATTTATTCAGTAACCTCTGCGATTTATTAAGTAAACGAAATTTTCTTATAATTCCTTTAACAATATTTGACTTTTTAACATTTACAAATTGCAAAAAATTAGCTACCAAAAGAATACTTGTTTGAATTTTACCTTTATATTTATTTTTTCTATTTACGGCCAATGCTATTTGTATTAAAGTAAAATAAAAAGTTTATCTTGTTAAAGAAATTCTTTAATTTCTAAAAGTAATTACAAAATTATCTATCCGCCTATGGGTATTAATTTCGGGTAAGCGCATAAATGGAATATAAAGTGTAACTTTAATTGCTATATGTAGGCTCTATTTTTGTATATATTTTGTATTCATGATCAGTCACTGAAACACATTTTGAATATAGCAATAAAATAAGGAATTTCTTTATTTCACAGAGAAACGCAGACGATCCCATTAAATTCATAAGATTAACATAGTTTTAACTTTTGTGGTTACCATATAATTAACTATGTAATTAAAATTAACATTAAAATAGATGATTAAAGTGAGAAAATCATAAATATGAATTTATTTATCATAGAAATACTATTAAAAGTAATTTATCTTTAATATTCACTTTTATTGCGTTTTAAGTTCGTTGATTATATCAATGTGGATTGGTTAATAGCAGAAAAATGATGAATAAAAATAAAAGCGAGAATGGGATGTAAGCCGCAAACGTGACACATTTTTTTATGTTTAGAGAGAAATTTGTTAAAACAAAATTCACTTTGTTCTGTAGTCTTTGCATACTAAGTTTCTACTGCTGCTCAGTGGAATACATCATTTCTTGAAAAGCTGGATTATGTCATATTATTTGTTATATACCATTTTCCACTTTGCCATCTTTCGAAATTTATTTCAATATCGCAATAAAACAGAGATGAAATAAAATTCAAAAAAAAAAAATATAATCAGAAAAGCACTCATTGATTAAAATTTAATTATATTAAATTTAACACAGAGTTCTTTAATACCTATATATCTTCAACATTATTAAAGTGAATTTACATGCAGAATAAATATTATAAAGACACCAGGTGAAACCAATTATCTGTAAAACCATAAATTGTTTATTAACGAAAATTATTTTTGCTTTAAAATTGAAAATATCTGTTCATTATCTTAATTTACATATAAAACCACAATTCATATATTAATATTATGACAATAGCAACCAATAAATAGTTTAATATGAGTAATAAATATTATGTAAATTTGAAAAAATGTTTTATTTGTTAATAACAAAGAAATATGTAACCTGAGGCTGCTACCATGTGGCATTACTAAATGTGTACTACGAATAACAAACATATGAAGAAGAAAAGCAAAACATAATCACAATTGTCCTAGTCCGTGTTGGGTGTGATTATTTTGACTATGTTTACTTACTTTGTGTGTATATGGCTCGATTGAACGATAAAAAATGTTCTACTAAATGAAAAAACTAAATCTCACTCGTTGTTTACTATTTTTTTGGCATTCAGTAATCATTTATGTTTTCGTTTTGGCCAAAAAAAAGCATATTCATCATGTGTACCCTTGAGGCATGACTAATACAGAATGGGAATGTATTAAGCAACACTCAGTACTTTATGCCGCAAACCACTAATAATTCTCCGATTATCTTTCTGAAATATTGAATCTGCTTAATATATCTTCTACCTTTGGTATACCTCATGCTACTGTACCGTATTGTCAGGGGACTATATAAATGTAACCAATAATCGATTGGCTTTTGTCTACTCTATTTTTGGCATTTATAATTTCGTGCAGTGAAAGCTTCATCTTTCTATTATGTGAATTTGGCAATCATATTTTGACACCAATTGCTTATTGTTTACGATTATATAATAGATTCTCAAATGGGTTTTAAATATACATTAGAGACAAGTCATAAGTGACATCCAATACGAATGACAAACAATAGAAATCGATTTGAAACAAAAATAGCTATTGATGGCAATTGTTTAATTATTGTTGTTAAGTGCCAATTAAACAGTTCGTGTTATCGTTATAATCGTTTGTGTAATTGTAATTGTAGTCGAAGGCAAAAAGAAGATAAAATGGAAGGATAGAGAATGTTTCTTTGCTCATTTTATTTCGATTATTTTTCATTTAATACATAAAGACTGCGATCAAACATCAATTTTCGTATGTGGTGAAATTACGAGCAAAAGCGCTATAGTAAAAGGACAAAACCGACAAAGTGTCAAATGAATTCCGACAAATATCTAAAACATTTATTTTATTGCCTTATTCGAGGTTTTTATGGTCAGAAATTAACAAGTCGTTAAAATGTGTCTGAAACCCGACTGCGAGATATATCAAAATGAAATTACATCGCGAACCGCTATGTCGCTAATAATTGAGATTTTGGTAAAGCAAACTAATTCGATTGAAATGAAACATAAAATATGGGTGTTAAAATATTGTGATTTCCGTAGCTATGGAGAGAGTTTAATCCGTCATAAATAAGACAATAAACTAGAAGCTAAAAACCATTGTAATGCTCGTAATAAT
Organism: Ptychoptera contaminata; assembly: GCA_963942525.1. NCBI lineage: Eukaryota > Metazoa > Arthropoda > Insecta > Diptera > Ptychopteridae > Ptychoptera > Ptychoptera contaminata. The sequence continues at coordinate 40,245,626 of OZ012637.1, read as the reverse complement.
TTAAAGGAAAATGGAAAACTAAAAGCTTCAATAAATATGAACAAATAACAAGAAAATACAATCATCGGAATGGAGTGGTAGAAAGTCGTGTTAATGAACGTGACAAACCCGGGTATGTTGTGCAGAAAAACTTTTCGAATCAAAATTAAGATCCTTTACGTGTTTGACCCTAGCCATAAGATTTAATAAAGAACAACAAATCCTTTAACCTTTTAGCACTCTGCCACACTCCAATTCACTCCACAATCCTCTGTTACGCTAACGAATATTATCGCGCTATTTTTGTAGTTTGATTTTGGTGTTGTGAGGATGAATGGTGCAAAATTGGTCTTTAAATTATGAATTTTTGATCCCATAAAAAGTTTGTTTGTTAAAAATCGTAAACTGTTGTTGTTTCTGTTTTTCTGTCGAGAGCTTAAACGGAAAAGCTGTTAATCATTTGTTGACTCGAATAAACGACTCGTTAAATAATTCATTTTTATGAAATTTCTAATTTAGTTTTTATTACATTAAGTTTATGGAGGTTTGTAGTTGTCGTCTATGTATGCGCCGACGATGTAAATCTCTGCACATGGAAAAAACCAGATTTTGAAATGCCATGAATCGAATATTTTGACACCTTCTTATGATTTTCGTATTTTGTGCAATGAATTAAAATCACCGAAATTATTATAAAGACACTTGAATGTCTATCTATTTTTGGAAACAGTAAATATCGTAATAAGGTGAAAAATGATTTCAATTAATTGATAACGACGTTTAAGCATGAGATTAGGAAATGTGTTTTTAACATCTCAATCATCAATCTTTATTTATTTTCAGAGCGTTCGTGAGGATACTGTGTGTCTGCTGTCCGAGAAAAATCCGAAGAAAATATCAACCAACAATGCGATCAAAGGCGTCACAGGTGAGAAATATAGAAATTTTTTATAATTTTTATGATTTGTTTGTTTATATCAATGTTGTGCCTCGAATTAATATAATTATATAAATGGAGCTGATCGGCAAGTTAAATACCAATGTTATGTTAAGGTGAGATGTGAAAAAGTGTGCAACTGCATATAATTATCAAAGCTCTTTCTATATATGCATACGTAGAATGCTCAAAGCCACAGAGGAATTAAGCAGAAATCACTAAGCAAATAACACAACACTCCACAAATTCACAAGTCGTGCATTAAATAATTTTAATTATTAATTTTACTGAAAGCATTGCAAGCTGCATTTTGCATTCTACAATACCTTTAGTAAATAAATTCTAAAAATTGAATTGAAAATTGCAAGAGATTAGCATTCCATTAGCATCGTTTTTGTTATCAACAAAACCATCACAAGCAATTACAGAATTAGAACAAAATGGTTTTAAAATGCAAAACAATTAATATGAAGAGAAATTTAATAAAAATAACATAAATTAACTGAAGAGGAACTTTACCATAGTTTCATTTAATTAGATAATTATTTAAATGAGCCGACTAATCAATACTGAAAGAAACAGAACAAAAAAGATAAATGTTAAACGGCATGCTGGTGATGGCAAGTCTAAAATTCTTATTTTATTGATTATTCGCTTTGATGTGTGATTGATGATGTTATAAGCATTGGTCGTGCTCAGAATTAAATGCATAACACAGTGCCGGCAAAGAAATGGTTTCGATTAATTTAGAAAATTTATTACAAATAATTAATAAACCGTCAAATCGAAATTAAATCGAAGGATGGTGCTGGATGGTGAAGATTGCATAAGTGATTATCCTAATCAATCATTGTCATTAAATCCTTAGTTTATTTTGATTAAAAAAAATTTATTACGAAGTTGGAAAGTAAAGAAAAATTAATATGTGATCTTCAGTCACATTTATAATCGATATCAATCATATGCAACTCTCAGAATTCTTTGTATTGATTCAATGATTTTTGCACTGTATTTTTTGATACAATTTATCGCCTTATTATAAACAGATATTGACATCCATACAGGTACAAAAGTAATTTATGCTTGATTGATGGAAATACTATAAAAATGTGTTTTTATTTTGGAAATCATTTGCAAAACAAATTGTCAAATAGTCAACAATCAATTTTAGCCCTTTAATGTTAATGACATTGTATGGTTTTCAGTGTTTGCTCAATAATCGCAGTCACGGTCCATTAACGGCATAGAAGTAATATTGCTTAATGCCAGAGACGTAAGAGAAAGCTTAAAGTATAAAAACAGCAAAGTCTGGAGAGAAAAATGATAGAAGTAATGGCAATGAATTGCAAGAAATAATAATAGCATTACCACTTTAATATGAGCTTTAAGCTGGCGAAATCAATAAGAAGCAGCATGATATAAGCTGTAGCGAATTGGTTTATATTATTATTCAATTTTAATGTTTGAACAAGACTAGTTTACTTTCGTATACACCTGCGAGCAAAATATAATTTCTATAATTCTGAGAAGAAGAATAATAATAAATTTAATCATAACTTATATTCAATACAAGAAAAATACACAATAAAAGCTCATGCGGACTCATGTTGTTCAATCGCAACAAAAAACAGATAGCAGCTATAGAACAAGGACTCCCTTGAGATTGCTATGAGCATCGAAAATGTAACAAATCTAGATTAATTGATTAATAAAAGCGCAAAATCCTCAACACTTGTCCTTTTCATTTTAATAATGAGACTTCATAAATTTTCTTAATACTTATTTTGAGTATTGACTAAGGGTGGCAATAGAAGCATCTATCTTCAGATTGCCTAATAAAAGTAATGTTACTAGTGATAAAAGGGAGGAATGTTTATTAAAATAGTCAATTAGGAAAGGAGTTTTTTAAAGCCACTTATCAACCAAGCGAATATTTCAAATTTATAAACAAAAATCAATTTTATTAATAGCAGAAGGATTCGTAGATTTAGACAATGAAAGTATTATTCTATGTTAACTAACGAAAAAAAAACAAATTCAAGTCATTTGGGAATAATTAAAAATTCATTACGGACACCGTGCTAAACTCGAAGCGCAAAATTTTTTACTCCAATTGTTTGTTTATTAAAACTGCTTTTAAGTTTTTTCTAGCAATCGATTAAAACGCTGATGACACATGAATATTTAATGGCGTGTTTGCGTGTCGCGAGTATGAAATATGTCAGTGGCCTGTTATTTTTTGTGTTTGCTGTAATTTTATATAATTTACGATAGCTTTTAGTCCACCTATTCATTACAAACTTTTAATAAACGATTTAAATTTTTCCATAACGTTTCACAGACAAAATCGCATGAAACAATAAAATTATTCGAGTAATTTACTTCTATTGGAATTCAACAAATACCCAGCAGCCAAAATACATTTTGATATAAATGATGTTAAGGCAAATAATGAAAACTTTGTTAAGTTTTAAGCGGTTTTGACGAAAAATACTTGATGCTTGCTCTTGAATTAGATTTTAATTGAATATTTCGATCGAAGTATTATTAAATTAAATTGCTTAGAATTACTAGTTAGTAGCACATGAAGAATGGCTGCGAAGTGTAAAAACATTTGATTCATTTATCAGTTTTAACCATCCGGTTTGGGAAGTGTGTATTGTGCTTTTTTTGCAATGTCGCAAAATGACAAATTGGTTGTTTTAGTGAAACGCACTTGACTGTATGTCAAACTGTCTGCTCCTCCATGCTATGTATGGTAACTATTAATGTGATAAGAGACTGATGGAAACACTCTAACGATTTAAATTAAGTATTTTCAAACGGATAACAAAAACATGGGATATTGAATTAAGAGCATAAAATATTGTAACAAATAAATCATCCTGTTGGATCTATTTTTATACTAAATATTCGATATGCAACTGCATTACTAATATCCTGGAGACGCTCATGAGAAAACGACACAAGGCTAAAGATGAGCTGCAATAAAGCGGATGAGATTTTATGTTTGTTGCAGCAAATTTAGTTTTGCAAAACATGTTTTGAATATGTTTTGAAAACTTTGAAAAAGAAAACTTTGAAAGTGCTTCACTTCCTCTAAACCAATTACTTTAAAACTTATTTCCATATCTTAAGTTCTTGCACTAAGAGAACATTTTATAAGCACATTATGGAGCTTCCTATTCCACATCGAATCGAATCAACAAGAAAAAAAACCAAAATTTATATCGAATTACTTTCTAGATAATTCATATTCTGCTTACAAATCCACTATACGTTGACATTTACATTATTGAAATCGACCCAACTAGTTCTACCTGCTTAGTGGTTGCAAATTAAGTAGATCTGAGCTGATCGCTTGCAATCAGATAAAAGTCGTTGTTTCAAATTATTTTTCTCAAAGCCACGTATAGGATTTTTTTTTTTCTTATAATGATAATGCGATTTATATTTTCTAAGCACAGCTGTGACTCGGTTAAAATAACATTTATTGCATTCATGTCATCATCATAATCTTCCAAAGAGTGTCTTCAGTGCTTAACGATGATTAGAGTTCCACCTTGATCGAAATCGTGGTCAGACCCTCGTTATTTAAATAATAATATTTAGAGTTTTTATACCTTTATAAAGTGAATACCACATGTGTTTCTCTGTTGCTCGTTAATCATTTTTATGCTTATGACAACTTTTTGTGCTATAAATATTTCCCTGTTAAAAACAGTATTTAATTAATTAATTGACAGTTAAGGTTGTAGCGAAAATAACAATTTATGGACTAATATATTAAAGTTTCTACTCACCTTTATTTGAATTAATGATTTGTCACATGCAACACAACTCTACCATTAATACATTAACATAAACATATTTATTATTATTTACTTTTTCTTTTATTCAAATACAAATTTTGTTTTATTTATTTTATAATTATATTTATTATTTTATACATTTGAAAATTTTACTTTTACTTACAGAGATTTGCATCACGTCGATGTTATTCTACATGTTCATTACATGGTATACAACAAGTACGACAAAATTCATGCGAACAAACATACATTTAGTTGATTATTTCGATTTTATTAAATTAAGAAAAGTAACTAAACTAAACATAATATAATATAATTTTCAATTTGTTTACACAAAAAACAATTAAAAGTGTTATTCAACTTATTAGGTGGCCAGCTGTTAGTGATGTTTTTAATAATAAAAATATTTATATTAAATTATATAAGGTGCTGACCAAACAATCATATCTATTTTTAATGCAAAAAAAAAATTACACAAAACATTTCTAATAAAATGAATTTTATTTTTATTAGTAAGATAATAATAATAATATTAATAATAATTATAACAAAAATAATATAAATTGTAATAAAAAAAAAAATATAACAACAGACTGAGATGATTAATATAACTTCAGTTTTTACAGGTATGTACCATCTGTTAACAAAAACCAAAAACCAAAAAAAAAATATAAAAATAATAACCTTTGGAGATTTTGGTGCACCCTGTAATTTATACGCAATAAACCTTTTATTTTGTTCAATGTCATTAATAAAAACTCAACGCATTTTACCATCATCGAATCCTCTTACCTCGAATTACAGTCATTTTTCCATATTTTTCTTCTTCATTTTTTTTTTTACCTCTTTTTAATTAACAATTAACGAACAGTTAAAAACTAGGTAAAAATCTTTTTAGAAGCTTTTATAAATATAGCACAGCTTTTAATAATGAATAAAAAATTATGTAATTTTAATATCAATCATTTATAAAAAAAAACAAATTGAATAAATTTATCAGCACAATTTTATTTTAGTATAATTAACACATTTTAATAGTAAAAAATAAAGAAATAGAATAAGCAAAAGACAAAACGCCCATCAACCAGTGTTAATAGAAAAATGACTAGTAATAAAATTCTCATTAGTAATAATTTATTTAATATTCACGCATTTATTTATTTTTTTTTGTATTAATTGAATCAAATTAAAACGTTAATGTGGAAAAAGCTTTAAAAGTTGTATAAAAATATTGTGAATAAGTCATAACGCCGTTAAAGGACATTTAAAATAAATGTCTTTTCTTTAGTCATTGCTTTAACACCATCATAATGTTAAAACCTAAATAAATAAATAATATTTATCATTTATATGTAAATATATATATATTCATGTTTATGTTTTATTATTATAAATATTATCATTATTATAAGATTTATTTATATAAATTAATGCCTCAATGAATTTTGTTTGTCTCTGGTGTTATATTGTTTATGATTGTTGTCTGTTTTTTTCTCCTCCTGTAATTAAAGTGTGATAATTTGTTTGTTTTGTGTTGTTTGGTATAAAAGTTAAGAAAAATCTTACCTTTATCCAGTTTATATTATTCTTTGCTGGTGAACATCAGCTCTTAAAATACAAACGGATTTAACCCATGTTTATTGTAATTTTTATCATTAATTCACCATTGATTTGTTAACTATTTATAAAAGCTTTAAAATCTCTACAAATTTTAATCAATTTTCAACAATTAACGTAATTAAAGTAATAGAAATAATATAATTTTGTACAATAAAAAAAATATAATCTTAAGACGACAAAAATACTAAAGTTTTAACAAAAACATAATAATCCGGATTATCCTATCTTAAAATCTTTATTTAAAATTGTCCGTATTTTATACCGGATTTATTTACACTTCAAAGGAAAAAGAATTAAGACTTTAAAAATAATTTAATAAAATGAATAAAAAAAACGAAAAAATTCAAGAAACTGTAATGTAATCAGCTTTAACTGCTTCTAATTTTCTACAAAAAAAAACCCCTCGATAAAGTTAAACAGAGAACAAAAAAGTAAAAATAAAAGCAAAAATTATTAATGAGCGAACCTTAAATTTAATAATAATAATAATTTCATATTTTAAAATTTCTATCCAAGTGTTTTCGTGTTGTTTGTTCCAATTATTTATGTTTTATTTTCTCTCTAATAATTAAGCACGAGTCCTTTATTATAATTTCCTTTTTCATAGGACTAAAAAAAACATGATAAATCAAAACTGCTTTAATTGGTAAACATAAATTTAAGCGTATATTTAACATAATAATAATTATAATAACAAATTAATACTTAATTGCAATTTGATTTTACAACAAACAACAGTTGACGTTAATTTGTCACAATCAAATATTTATTAAATTCTATAAAAAATTTATTCATTTAAATAAAATAATTAAATAATAACTAATAATATAAATTATAATGAAAAATAATATAAATTCGCTTTAGCGTAAAAGCATAAAAAAAAATTAAATATTTATTAAAATTTCATTAAAGAACAACAATAGAATAGAAAGAAAAATCAAAACAAAGTATTTCTATTTATAAATATCCTTGCTTATATAACAACAATATTCATATATATATATATATTTTTTATTTGAAATTTATTGTTCCAGAAATATTAATAATACACATCATTTACTACAGAATTGTTGGAAAATTTAGCATAATAATGAAAATAAATAAATCAAACATTTAATAGTTAAAATAGCAAAATAGAGATAATAAATTTTGTAATCATTTTTTTTTTTTTTTTTTGCTATTTATGTTATATTTTGCTTATTATGCTCTTCATTAACCAATACCAAATTGATTATATTTTTCATTTTTTTTTCTTCATTTTTAGTTATATTCTCTTTATAAATTATATCGATACAGAATAGAAATATATATTTAAAATAATGATAAACTCTCATCAATTTATTATTATTTTTATTATTGATTAAAAATTTTTATTTTATGTTATAAAATTCCAATAAATAAAATTCAAAGTTTGTAATTCATCATGTTTTTCTATTCACGGCTGTGTATGTATGTGATATTTTAATATTTATCATCTCCTTCATAAAATTGTATTTATTTTTAGTAAAATTAATAACATAAAAAAATCAATATTAGATGATTACAGCTATTAATTCCAGAATATAAATAATTTATTTCATGTGTTGAAATTTTTCTTATTAAAAATTTATTGACTTTATGTTTATTATTGTTGTTATGTAAATTAATTGTAAATTATACTTAAATCAATATTTTATTACAGTGTTTTTATGTTTGATTTTCCATAAAATAATTAATCAAATATAAATAATTATCACAGCACGATGCAAGACCTTTTACAATTTGCTCACATTCAATCATTTATCAAAATATTATTAAAAATATATATTAATCATTTTGTAATATTTTTAACACTTATTATTAATTATATAATTAATTTTTATTAATTATATGTATTGAGTAATATATTTTAGAAAATTAAAAAAATATTCTTTTTATTGCAGTGTCATGTGGCAGCTATGGTAGCCGCATCAACATCAGTCAGCTATTCATCTGTTAATCAATTTGAAGGTAACCGTACAATTATGTGACGTCAACTGAATAATTGTACGACATGTGATAATAATCGAAATGTCAATGGTGGCAACAGCAATAGTAATAATAATAATAGTAATAATAATAGTAGTAATCGTGCACAAGCGGTGGCAACAGGTTCAGGAGCGACAACAAGTGGATGCCATCATCATTGTCATCACCATCATCATCATTATCATCCAAGTAGACATACAAGGCGGCCAGCTGTTCGACAGAATAAACGTTGTACATTCGCTACAACAACTACGACAATACCAAATAGTAGTTTAATAGCATCCTCAGGATCTGCAACACCATCATCAATTGTTGTGACAAGTACAGGAAATGGTGGAAGACGCATACATACGGTGGTGCAACATCATCATCAGCCACAACAACAAACAGATTATGACATAAATACACATCAGCCATGTCAAAGTCAAAGCTCAAATAGTAGTAATACATCTTCAATACGTATTATTGATTAAATTAGTGTTAATAAAAAAAATAAAACAATTTAAATTTAAAATATACGAAAAACAATTCAATTCGTTAAATTCGTACGTTAAGTAGACAAAAATTGGTTGCTTAATTCAGTTATAAAAAGTATACATATTTCCTTATAAAACAGAAGAAATAGAACAACCAACCACAATTTTTACTATCTTGTTAATGTTCTTCTAAATGAATCCTTATTTAATTCACTTTATATGTGGTTTGTCGTCGTTTTTTGTCTATTTTTATTTCATTAATTTTCTTCTACGTTTAAACATAATTTTATTATTTTTATTGCGAGACTAAACCAGAATAATGAAAATATTAAAAAGAAAATAAAATAATAAAAAGACAAAAGACAAAAGGGGAAATAATATTTTGACTTTTATTTTATAGACAAAAATAAAATGGCAAATAATTTCCTGTTTGTCCTTTTGCTCCTTTATTGCGTTTTATTATTTCATTCAGAATATTTTCAATTTATTTTATTTTATTTTTTTTTTTTTAATAATAAAGTTTATTTAAAACTCTATTACCTTTAATACGTTATAAAATATAGCAAATTAAATTCGTAACAAATGAAATTAAGGCGATTCAGTTTATGTGAAAATAAAAGAAAAATAAATTAAATTTTACAAATAAATAAAGCAAAAGAAAAAATCACAAGTAAAAGTTTAGAGAGGAAAAACTTTTTAAGTTCAATTGTAATTTCCTTCCTGTTTTAATACGAATTATTTTACATTGTTTTTGTTACTTTTGTTTTATTATTTTAACTCAATCTATTTTACCAAGAATTTATTTGCATCTTTAACATTTTATTGTTGTACTTAGTTACATCAGGAACTGATGGTTAAACTTTATGTCCAGTTGTTATCACCTTATTTTCATTGCATAACAGAAAAATGAATAAACACAGAAAACCTATTGTCTTATTGTGAATATAAAGATATTTTTGAATGAATAAAATGTGTTAGCAGCTTTATTATTAAGCTGAGTAAGAGAATGTTGACGTCAGTCATAGGCCAATATTGATACAGATAAGACTTCTTTATCACATTTTTATAACATAATTTTCCTATATTTAATCTTTCTGGTTATATTTTTGTTTATTTTATTAATATTTTTTAAATTTATATCTTTAAATTAAAGAAATTCTACTTTATTATTTGTTTAATTAACTATAAAAGCGTTTTAATTAATGAAATAAATATTTACGAATAACCAGGCGTCTCCACTTTCATATTAAATTAATTTTTTTTTTTAAAAGCAGAAAATAAAACTTACAATCGCTATTTTCGGTTATATCCAAATTGTCTATTTAACAGAAAAATTATAAAATAAATGAATTTATTATTAAGAAAATGAAAAATTAATCACCCAAATAATTGTGAAATTAACAGCAAAAGAAAGTATAAACATTTTTTTTCTGTACACCCTTTAATGTGATATTAATAAATTAATTAAATATTAATAAATAAAAATTCATAATTAAGTGCATAAAGTAATAAATGTTTTCAAATTTTTTTGTATAAAATAACTCTTCACCAGTTTTAATCACTAAATAAATATTTATTTGTAAAATAAATTTGTAAATATAAATTGTATAATAAAATAAAATAATAAATGTTGCATAGTTAAAAAAATTAAAATATAAATAAATTATTTATAAAATAAGTAAATAATATATTAAAATTATAATAAGTATAATAAATAAACATATAATCGGGTTGTTAAAAATTAAAAATCAATTAATGTAATTTATTTATTTATTAAATAAAAATGTAAATAAATAATATATCGATAATAAATAGTAAAATTATCTAGTAAAAAAAATACCCTAGTAATTAATAATAATAATAATAATAATGAAATGTTTTGTCGTAATTAATTTAGTATAATTAATAATTAATAATAAGAATAATTAACAAGAAAATAATTTAATACAGACAAATTTACGTTTATAAGTACTAGTAACATTTTATTTAATTTTATTTATCCATTAGTATTTATTAATAAATTTAATTATATATATAAAAGAAAAAAATATTTTTATACGCTTAACAAACAAACAATCCAAAATAATAAATAAGAAAATAAATGAAAATAAATTACAATATAACCAGAAAAATGATGTGAAAATATTTTAATTGGATAGGAAAATGACAACTTGTTAAATAATTCTAATAACATTTGGCACAGTGTTTTAAATTTATTTTAACTATACTGAATACTGTTTTTGTTTGTGTTTTCTTCGTTGTTTTTACATTCATTTACTTATTTATTCGTAAAAGAATTAAATTGAAAATTGTTTTTTTTTTTTGTTAATTGTAGAAAATATTTGCTTGCTTTATAAGGATTAAAGGGTTTAGAAATTGTAAATAAAACAAAAAATATATATACACTTTTTTGTCATTAATTATTGTTGCCAAGGTAAGCTCTCGGAAAGCTTATCTTTAGTTTGAAAAAAAAAAATATACTAAAACAACTTTGAAAATTTAATTATAAAATTAATTAAAAAGTTTCTCTTAGCCATATCTAAACGGGATAATAAACTATTGATAAAGTGAATATTTTAATTTTTTATTATCCCTTCTAATTTAACATAAATCATTTTAAATATACGTAAATAACGAAATTTAATTTTCTGATTTCTTGGCTCACAATAATAAGAATAATATTACGTAATAATAAATAATATAACAAACACTAAAGAATAGCAACAATAATTTATGTAAAATTACAATTCACAAACCCGAATCTTACAACACGCAAATATATTTTCCAATTAACGATTCAATTCAATCGAAAATACAAACAAAAATAAATCAATATTTGTCATTTTCTAATCATAAAATCAAAAAATATTTTCCCTTTTTCATGTAATAATTTAATTTAATTTATTTGATACAAAGTAAAAAAACATAAATACAAAGAATATCCTTTAAATAAAAATGTAAAAGAAATAATAATTTAAGGTTGGAAAATCATCGTTGTCTTCCTTTTCTATCATTATTTATACATAACCTTAATTTTACACAAAAATACATAAAAAACCACAAAGTATATTTTTTTTTAAATAAACTTTTTTATTATTATTATTATTATTATAATTATAATTATATAATGTTACCTTTTACTTCTCTTTCAAAATATTTTTAAATAGTTTAAAATAATTAAAAACTTAAGTCAATAAGCAATTATGTGAGGTTTAAAGATAAACATTAATTTTAAATTAATAAAATTCCTTAATTAACATAAAGTGTTTATAAAAATTTATAAATTATAAATTAAATAATTAATTAATCGTATAATATTTGTTTGTATTTGTAAATAATAAATAAATAAATATTTATAATAAAAATACAAAGTAAAACAGTATATATATATATGTAAGTAAAAAATTATGAATAATGTAAAATGATAACAGAAATGGTAACAAAACAAATAAAATAAAATAATATATTGATAAAAAGAAATAAAATTAAATTAAATGAAAAGAAAAGATAAACAATTTATATTTATAAGAAAAAAACAAAAATATATATATTTTTTTATTATTTAAAAGCATAATTTTTAATATGATTATAGAGAGTGTAACAACTGTTGACAATTTATTTCATTATTTTCCTTACACACAAGCATAATGGACAAACTTAAACTTAAAAATGTCATTACTTCCGGTAGTAAATAATCAATTAAATTTGATACAATTAATTATAGAAGATTAATTAAAAAGTAATTCACTGAGCAAGAAAATTATATAAATTTCTATAGAAATAAAAATTGTTTTCTATCGAAAGCCACGTCAAAGTTTAACTTCGTAAATGCTTTTATTAATCATTTAATTTATAAAAAAACTTTATCCTTTCTTTCACTTTTTTTTTATATTTAACAATTTTCATTTTATTACTTTTAATTAATTTGATAATTTAATTATAAGTAATTAGATAAAAAAAAATATAATACGAAAGTAAAAGAAAATTGTGGTAAACATATATGAACTTGATTATAGTTTATGGAATTTTTTCTATTAAAATTAATTTTATAAAAAAACTTTCTTATTTTTTGCCAGTTTACTGTTTGTTTATTTATTAAAAAATGCATTCTTTGACATTTTTAATTATAAAATTAATAGTTTTTATGCAATATTATCAGGTGAGTTGGTTGCGTAAATAAATAAATGTGAGCGATCTAAATCGATGATTACCACCGGTAAGCGGTAAGTAAATAATCAGCTTTTTCATCATCAAAAATTCAGTAGAATTCGGTAATCTTATGTGATATTAGGTACAAAATTATATAATAAAAGTATTCATTTGTAGAAAATATCACGTAAATTTTATTTAAACAAAATAAGAAAAAGAAGTTAGGTAACTGTTGCTAAAGATTATTAAATATAAAGCCATTATATGAGTCATTTGTTGTGTAGATTAGATTAAATTTCTATCACTCAAATTAAAATCATTTTGGAATATGAAAAACTTTATTAATTTTAAGTTAATCAAAAGTTTATCAATCGAGTCATGTCAAAAGAAAGCAACACGATTTTATTTTTTTGTCTAAGAAAATAATATCCAAGAAGCAACATAAGAATGTGATGTCATTGTTGATTTTGTTTATCATTGAAAAAGCAAACAAGAGGCAACAAAATTAAGTCAATATAAGACGTAAAAATTTATTTATCCAAACAGGTAAAACTTAGTCATTTATATTTCTTTTGATTTTCGTCTATTATTTATATAACCTTAAAGATAAGTTTTTAATTAATTTTATTTATCTGACAATGATAAAGTCTTCAACTAAACTCTAATGGTAATTCTTAAATAATAATATTATAAATCTGAGAAATTTATTATTATTATTATTACTACTATTTTCAAATGTTACACATTTTATGCATAATAAGATTTGTTAGATGTTAGTCACATAAATTTGCATTTATATTTCACATAATTAATTTCAATTCATTGTATTAATATATAATTTTATCATTCTACTATAAATATATGTATATATTATGAATAGAAAATTTAACAAAATATTTTTCTTACCAAGCATTTGCAGAATCTCAACTGATTTAAAAAAATATTCGCGTAGATTTAAGTTTAAAGTTCATAAAATAATAATAATTATTATAAAATGAAATCTAGAACACGAGATAATAAGAAAACACAATTATTTTCTCTGCATTTATATTTGTAATTAATTTTGATCTTTTGCGTCATTAATTTTTCGAGCAAAAAAGAAATGAAAAAGAAGAAAGAATGCATGCATGCATCTAGCGAATTAACTTAATTATATTATATATTTATTTATTTTCTAATTTAAAGAACAAAAAGTTTATGAAATTAAGTGTTTCTCTGAACTCATGTATTATGAAAAGAATTTTAACATAAAAGCAAAGAAAAATCACAATACATACAATGTGTTTTTCCTTAATTATTTTTAATTTATAAATAATTTTCAATAGAATAGATAAAGCAAAAGAAGAATTCCAATCAAAACTTCATCTCAAGTACTTTAAAATTAAATATTAGAGTAGAGAAACTTTTATTAAATAAACCAATAACTTGTTCAGATTAAATGAATTTATAATGAAATAAGAAATTACTGAAGTGGGTAGCAAAAAAAAAAAAAAAAACTTGCTTGTAAAACTTTTCTAGAAATTTTAAATAGAAAATGCATAGAATAAGTATTCCATTTGAGTGAAATAGTGGCTTGAACAATATATGGATAATATGATTGTGATGGAAATTATAGATGAAAAAAATAAATTTGATTAATATAGGTCAACGTGGGTGAAGCGACAATAGTCGATGATGGAATATTAAATGTAATAAATATTGAGATGATGTTTAACGGAAATCACTAAAAGAACTTATTTCTTTAAAAAGAGGGTCATTTTATTCCTGATCAGAATAATTTAAGCAACATTATCATTTCACAATGTTATGCTGTGTCTGCTGTTATCTAGAATAAAGACTTGTCTGCTTCAGAAGTCACATAATCAAGAAAATACATATGATTAAAAATTAACAATATATAATTTATAGAAATTTTTTCCCTTACACTAATTTTTCCTTGCTAGTGTATCCAGTTCCTACTTTTGTATTCTTTGTATCCACAAAATTATACGACAATGAAAAAAAGAAAAAAATAATCACATAGAACACGCTGCCAATACGAAAAAAATAAAATCTTACAATTTTGTTTGATGTTTTTTTGGCAGAACAAACAATAAAGAAAAATAAATAACATATATAGGAAGAAAAAAAAAACGGAAAATAAATTTAGCCTCACCTCAAAGTTAGGTAAAAATAAATAAAAAATATACAAAAAAAAAAATCAAGAACAATATTGCCAAAAACAGAAGGAAATACTGATAGAAATTTTATTCACTAAGAAAAATGGTAAATTGTTTTAAAATAACGAAAAAAAAAAAACAACAACAGCAGCTTGGCCAATAAAACACCGCAAATAGAGCTTTTGTGTTTTATTTTTCGATTTCTGCAGAAAGAAAATCTTTTTAGAATTTTTAACAAGAAAAATAAATAAATAAAAAATAGAAATAGAACCGACAAACCGAATAGATTTTTCTTCTTTTTTTATATGAAAGAATTCTTTGAACAATCGTATTGCAGACAACACACAGCAAAACCATGCCCTATTTGTTGGTTTTAACGTTAACAAAAAAAAAACCTCGTACATGAATTTGAGGGTTTTTTTTTTTCGTATAAAATAAATCAACAATACAAAGAGAGAGAAATGTATATACACAGATAAGCAGTTTGAAAGCTCTTCCTTATTTCGGTTTTTTTTTTCTATATAAAAAAATAAATAAATAAAAATAATTGACATGCAATGTGTGGCTTTGAAATTTTCTTCGCGAAATTAAATTTATTCATAGATTTACTTTAAATAATGTCGCAATCTGTAGTCATCTAAATACATTTCCAATGCTGAAATAACAGACATTACTATCATTGTTACGCCATTTATCATCGCGACACATAAAGCAAAGGAAAAAATTGAAGCTGACTGTCGAGTGACAGGCTGTAACAAATTTTCACTTAAATTTCTTCTATATTTTATTAACAAAGAAATAATAAAATTATAAAAAAAGTAATTCCGCATTTTGCTTTAATAATAAAGAAATTGCTCAGAGCTCACACCGTCGTTGAAATTTGTTTTGTCGGAGTGACATAGCAGAAATAAGAAAGATCAAAAGATTAGTAGCAACATGATATTTCGTTTTATTCATTAAGTTCATCGTACTAAACTATGAAATAAATGCATTGTGAAACTTAGGTGATACCAAAGTGGAAAAACAAAACGAAAACATCCTTTTCTTTCCTTTTTTTTGTGTTTTATTAGTGCCGCTTGATTCATTATTTATTTATCTTAAATGAACAGAGTTGAAATCTTACCTAAAAAAGAATTAAGATCATTTACTGGCAGATGTTTACTAGCTTTTTTCCTTACTTAAAGGATTTACCAAAGACTAGATTTAGCTTTTAAATGCTCTGGAAACTGGGTTATCGCAACTCAGGATTTATATTTATATTTAATGTTTGCTAGATCAAAAAAGGAATTTTTTTTTAACAACAATCAAAACCGTTTTCAATGCACAAAGCTCTATTTATTGCGACATACATAACCATCGGACAATGGCCTGTAATACTACCACTATTACTATTGTGAAAACAATATCATTAACTTCCAGATGATTAAGAATTTTATCGCTATTTGTCGATGCCATTAAATTAATGACATCCAATCGTCTGCTTTTTTATTACTTTAGGAGCTTTTATTGGGAAATTATTAAACCGAATAGTTTTAAATGCGCTTTCAATACATACAGTAGAAAATGTAATTAAAATTGTTACTGAACTTTTTGCACAATCAGAGCTTTATCACGTAAACATACAGTTAATAATATTACTTTATACTGTGGTAAACATATTGCTGTTATTTTTATCTATGTTATTCAATCTTATATTTAATATTTCTTCTTTTTTTATTACGATTATTATGAGTTTTCGAATAAATATTCTATTATTAATTCAGCAACATAATATATACAAAACTTGTATATGTGGTTCCTAGACGAGTTTGTCATATCATATTTACCTTGGTTATATTATATAAATATTTTTTAATATGATCTGTTCTTGGAATTTATTCATTTTCCTCAAGAATACAACGTGACGTAGAATTTTATATTTATTTTAATACTGTTACTACCAAAGTTAAATAAAATTTAAAAAAAATAAACTTATTTTGTAAATGATTCGTGGTTGGCAATGTATTTAATGAAACTTTACCATATATTTTTAATACGTTTTTGCAGTCCAGACAAGCTTATCCATTTAATAATATTTTATTTTCTTATTATTAAAACTTTTATTCATTTTGTGTTCTCTCTTCTTTTTTCAATATTTTTAAGGTTTAATTTGTCCAAATATTTAATAAGCAGAGAAACTAAAAAACAAAATAATAAGATCCTGATGATATGTTGACAGCGTACGATATGTTTTCGTATTTTAGTATAAGGCACACGTGCCACACATATATGATCGAAATTGAATTTTGTAAAATCCTCCATTCAGGTAACAGATACAGAAAAATAATAACAAAATGCACAACGTAAAATATGATTTTTCATAATGTGATTATGGGGAAAATGTTATTGAAGTAGAGAAAATAATCAAAATAATAAAGTTGCATAAAAGAAAATAAAAATAATACTGAAAAAATGATTGCATTCTTGTCTCTTTTGGCCATCGGATAATAAAAATGTTTAACCAGGGATAAATTGAGATCATCAAGAATTCTAGAATGCATTTCGCATTTAATAAGAGCAGTGCCAGCAGCCAGGGTGTTTGACTGATGAAGAAAAACAACAAGAATAATAAAGTTTTCTTTTTATATTGTTGTGAATTAAAAAACGAGGAGCAACGGAGCATAGTGCTAATTACAGTAACAACAATCGATGCCCAAGACATTTCAAGCTTAGAAATTTATATATTTAGTTTTATTGTGGAATTTATACAGTTTCGTTTGTAAAAAAAAACTGAAAACAAAATAGTTTTAAATCGATAAGCAAAACACCAACAACCGAATTATATTGCTGCGTCTCAATACACTATTGTTTTGCCACAAACCCATGCAAATTCATTCAAACTTTTGAATAAAATGCCAAAATTCAATTTGAATAAATTAGATACGGTTGCTCCTTCCAAGACAAGCCGTTTAGGTTGAGTGAGTAATGACAGATTTGGGCAATAAAAACCACACGTTTTAGACATTTAATATGCAAAAATTCGTCTAATCACCATTAAATATTCATATCAGCACACTTTTAAATCAAATCTCCATCGAGTAGGAAATGAATGGGAAAATTTTGTGTGAAGAAAGTGATTTCTGGCGACTACGATGTAATTATTTGTGAAAAATGGGATGAATTGGTGTCACACAGAAATAATTACCAGCAGTTGTCATCCGTAATTATTCGCAAATGTTGTGAGATAATTTTGTTGTTTATTTCCTTGGCACTAGATCTGTTGTAGGAACATGGTAGAATAATATCAGATTTCACTAAGGAGATAAGAAATAAAAGAAATAATTTTAGACGAATAAATTCTTTTGCAAGGGAAAAATCGTCCTTCAGCAAAAAACGCAAATATATTTTGCGAGAGACAAAAATTTGCAAAAACAATGAAATGAAGGGTTTTTTAGCTTTAATGAATTAATCAAACAAGGAAATAAAAATAATAACTATTCTGTGGAGGAAAAGGGCAATAATTAATCCCAAATTCAATTTAAGAAGAAATGAGACGTCGTATAAGGGTCTTTAAGTGGCCAATTGAAGCAAATATTATGTAATTTGCATAAATACTTACATGGCGCTTGCTTTCCTTAATAAACGAATAAAAAAGGGTTTGAATGAGCTTCTTTGGCATGGCCTTGTGATTTTACTATCGCTGTAACTGTGCTGTTTTGACGGGTTTGACTTTATTTTATCGTCAGTTTTGTGCCAGTTTGCACTAGAGCAAACTGGATTTTACTATACTCCTACTTTTACTAAAAAGTCAACAAAAGACTCAGTTTTCATAATAATTTTATGCTAAGCAAAATCATTTACAATTCTGCAATGCGATTATGCAGAGACACAACAGCAGTCGCGTGATTTCTGTCAATTCTGCTTATTTCGTTTTTTAGTTTTCAATTGCAATTTGGCCTTTTTTTATATATAATTTTGTAGTTTGTTTTTGCTTTTTGTGCGAACTCAAATCTTAGATAAGAGATAAAAGTTTTTCTGAATTTTCCATTTATTTCATAATACATCAACGACGACAATATTTTTTATTTTCGTTATGAATATTTTATATCGCAAGTACACATCTCAATCGTACTTGAGAAAAAAGATTTGAGACGCTTCATAGGCGCCAGCTGTATTGATTCCAATCACACGAAATTCAATAAAAAAAATTTCAAAACATTTTCCAGCGATTACCAATCATGAGATTAATTAATCAAAAAAGCTTTAATTTCCGGAAGCTCTTCTTTTTTTGTTAATGCTTTAAAAGCATAAATTTTGCCAGCTAAGTAAATAAATTAAATAAATCTCAGCCGTTGTGGTGGTTTAATGCAAAAAAAAAAAGAAACCAAAACATTATTTCAGACGTCTCTCAGGAATAAGTAATACGTTTGCCCTTTGTTTTTGTTAAAGGCAATGAATCCGATAGCTGACATTGATGCTACTTTATATTCCAAACTGGTGAACATTATTAAGTTTTAATACGACTTTAGTTTATTTGCCAATAGTCTGGTAATATGAGTAATTTTTTTTAGTACAATAAAAGCACACACCATAAATTTATTGAGTTTTGAATTTAATTTTCTATAAATGTTACAAATTCAAAAATCGATTATTTTCTTTAATTCAATAATAAAAATAATTTTATTACCATTTAATAATTTATAGTTTCTCATTTTAATTATCTTGACACTAATAATTAATACTTTTTCAACCGTAAATGTATACGATGCCACTAATTTTATTGATAATAAAAATTCTCTATAGTATTTACAATTCGCTAAATATGACCTTAGGTTCTTTGAATTCGCAATTTTTTTTAATTAACCCTATACTAGATAGATAATAATAAATTTATTTAAAATTTATTAAAAACATAAAACTTTCTATATATAATAATAAATCAATAATTTTATCTAGCAATAAAATTATAAAATGCATTAAAGTGTTTTTAAAGAATTCTTTAAGATTTAAATATATTTTTTAAATTGAATTTAATTGAATAATAGCCATCATAATAATGGTATAATAATTTATCTTAATTAAGCATTATATTGTTGAAACCACAATGTACTTTATCTTAACTTCAATTACATTGTTACGTTTGTTAACAAAAACAGGTAAATAAATTTACCTTTACATCTTTATATAATTAAGAAATAAAAATAACTCATTAATAATTTTTAATGAATTGACTATAATGTCAAAGTTTATGATATAAATTGTTACATTATATAATTAAGAAATTT
Organism: Ptychoptera contaminata; assembly: GCA_963942525.1. Lineage (NCBI taxonomy): Eukaryota > Metazoa > Arthropoda > Insecta > Diptera > Ptychopteridae > Ptychoptera > Ptychoptera contaminata. The sequence goes on along the minus strand of OZ012637.1, from coordinate 40,225,223 downwards.
ATTATAATAAATATTTCAACATATAAAATGGACAATTATTGTTATAATTGTTTCTCTTCATTTGATTTCATTAAGATTCTGATGATGATGATGATGCTGTTAATGGGTTCAACTCAATGAAATATAATTAAATTAATTTGTTCAATTAAACAGCATTGATATCTGTTATTGATAGAAATTATAAGAAAATTGTTTACACATTAAATTGAATCAAGTGTATTCATACTCTTGTATCCAATTAAAGCATATTTTTCTTATTCATTAAGAAAATCATCTTAAAGGAACATAAAAAAGCAAAGAAAATAGAAAATATTATTAAAATTTATGTATTCCAATTAGAGTATCTTCTTTTACTCAGACAATTTTTCTACTTTAATTTGTATAATAATAAAAAAAAAATTAAAAAGAAACTTTTGTTTAATTGTGAGATGAAGAAAAAAAAATGAAGAGAAAAAAAGCAGCAATAACAGCGACAAGGATAAGAAAGTTTTGATAGAAATCTTGAAATATTATTTTTATTATCAAATTTAAGGTTCGCTCATTAATAATTTTTACATTTTTTTTTTTTTGGTTTTGGTTGTCTTTCTTTTATTATTTTTAATTTAACTTTATCGCGTTTTTTACTAGCAAATTAGAAGCAGTTAACGTTGATTACATTTTTATATCATACTATTTTCTTCGTCGCTGTTATATAATTTTCTTTGCTTTTTCAATGTAAATAAATCTTTTTTTTAAGAAATACGACACAAAGTTTTTAATTTTGCCTTTTTTGCGTACATTTTTTTTAAATTTATATTTGTTAAATGTGAGCAATTTTGCGCTGTAAATTATATGATTTTACTGTTTAAGCATTAACTGCTGGTGAATAAATTTTATTTGATCAAAATTATTTTTAAAAAATCATAGTTCTTGGCTATTTATTTGCTAATCCCTTAATACCTTAATATTTATAGTTTAATACGTAAATGTTTAATACTAAATACCGTAGTCGGACTATTGCTCATAGGACTATTGTTTCCTCTAAATTCATACTTTTAATCATTTATGTTCAGAACTCTGCTACATATCACTACTAATATTCAATCAGTTTAACGTTCTATTTCATAAATTCTTTTTTAATTTAAAAAGAAATTGAACGAGGAAAATACATTATTTATGCATTTACAAAAAATCAGTAAAAAAAATCAAAACACCTTACAGTTTTATTATTTTTATAAATTAACGATATAATTCTCTACGGTGCTGTTTAAAATGCGTTCAGGTAATTAGCATAAACGATTTTAATACTTTAGGCGTTATTATGGGTAATTTAAGCTGATTATGATTATTATAATTTTTTTTTTTTATTTTAATATTTAATGTGATAAAAATTATTATTTTCAACCCTTATATTAATAAATAATAATAATAATAATAATAATAATAATAATAATAATAATAATAATAATAATAATAATAATAATAGTAAAAAAAAATTGTGAATGACAAATAATTTTCTGAAAAGCAGATGTGTTGTGTTTGTTTCATTAATTAATTCCACTAAATAAATGCTATAAATGTTTAAATAGTATAATACATGAAAATTAATTTAATTACCATAATAATTACTATAATATTTATAAAAAAATAAACACACAAAAAATTAATTATGTTAACATAGAAATCTACTGTTACAGTAAACCATGGATGGTTTACTCAAAACAAAAAAAGTAACAAAACATAACAAAAAGTATAAGTATTGTTGCAGTAAACTTTTCCATTTAAACTACTTAAGTGTTCAAAGTTATACAGTTTTCAGTTCTCAAAACAACAATTTAAAATAAAAGAGTAAAATAACTTTGAAAAGATTTTAATTTCCTTTTATTTTCACATTTCAAATAAGATGAATGTTTGAATTAAGCTCTAAAAAAAAACCTTTTTTTTTCTGTTATTATTGCTTTATATAGAAAATTATTTTTATTTGTTGATAAAATAAATATTATTCTTTTGTTATAGCTAATCTGATTTGTCTATCTTAATTCATTGTAATCGATGGATTGACCAAATTCGAAAAAGAAAAAACCAGCATAAGATGAATAATAATAATAATATTTTGTTTTGTGATTTTTAATAGAAAAAACTGTATTTTTTTCGTTTTAATTTTCTTTGAAAAGAAAAAACCAAAATAGATATAGATATTTTTGGGCATAAATATCAACTTCTCTTATTCATTCTTTTGATATAAATCCAATAATATCTAATCGTGTTAACTTGAATAAAGCAAAAAAAGCAACGAAGTGCTTATAGGATTTACAAGGAAAAAAAGATAATTTTATTGGAAAAAAAATGATGTTGAGAAACTTGATACAAATACAGTGTCATTGCCTCGCGAATGGCATGTGACATTTATTTTATTTTATTTGTCTTTAATGACGTTAAAAGCTCCTGTGAACACTGTTAATAAGATAAAACAATTTACATCATTCAGAAGTTAAGAAAAGATACACATTAATCTTTACTCAATGGATAAAGATAAAATAAAAATCCGTTCTTATACATGCTATCAATGACTCTTTGATTTATTAGGTCTTATTTGCCGTATAATTGTTCAATTGGTGTTCGTTTTGTCATAAATTATTATCAATTTTATAATTGCAGATATTAAAAATTAATTTCTGTCATTAAGAATTATATTCATCGCATTAGTTCCAATAAAAAAGTCACGGAAATAAATTGCATTATCATTATACGAAAAAAATAATCCTATACGTGGCTTTGAGAAAAATAATTTCAAACAACAACTTGTATCTGATTGCAAGCGATCAGCTCAGATCTACTTAATTTGCAACCACCAAACAGGTAGAACTAGTTGGGTCGATTTCAATAATGTAAATGTCAACGTATAGTGGATTTGTAAGCAGAATATGAATTATTTAGAAAGTAATTCGATATAAATTTTGTTTTTTTTCTTGTTGATTCGATACGATGTGGAATAGGAAGCTCCATAATGTGCTTATAAAATGTTCTCTTAGTGCAAGAACTTAAGATATGGAAATAAGTTTTAAAGTAATTGGTTTAGAGGAAGTGAAGCACTTTCAAAGTTTTCTTTTTCAAAGTCTTCAAAACATATTCAAAACATGTTTTGCAAAACTAAATTTGCTGCAACAAATATAAAATCTTATCCGCTTTATTGCAGAGCATCTTTAGCTGTGTGACGTTTTCTCATGAGCGTCTCCAGGAGACTTAGTACTGCAGTTGCATATCGAATATTTAGATAAAAATAGATCCAACAGGATGATTTATTTGTTACAATATTTTATACTCTAATTCAATATCCCATGTTTTTTTTTCCGTTTGAAAATACTTAATTTAAATCGTTAAAGTGTTTCCATCAGTCTCTTATCATATTAAGAGTTATAATTCATACCATGGAGGAGCAGACAGTTTGACATACGGTCAAGTGCGTTTCACTAAAACAACCAATTTGTCATTTTGCGACATTGCACAAAAGCACAATACACACTTCAAACTGGGTGGTTAAAACTGATAAATGGACCAAATGTTTTACACTTCGTAGTCATTCTTCATGTGCTACTAACTAGTAATTCTAAGCAATTTAATTTAATAATATTTCGATCAAAATATTCAATTAATCTGAATTTAGCGAGAGTAAAATTCAAATCTAATTTAAGCGCAAACATCAAGCATGTTTCGTCAAAACCGCTTAACACTTCCCAAAGTTTTCATTATTTGCCTTAACATCATTTATATCAAAATGTATTTTGGCTGCTGGGTATTTGTTGAATTCCAATAGAAGTAAATTACTCGAATAATTTTATTGTTTAATGCGATTTTGTCTGTGAAACGTTATGGAAAAATTTAAATCGTTTATTAAAAGTTTGTAATGAATAGGTGGACTAAAAGCTATCGTAAATTATATAAAATTACAGCAAACACAAAAAATAACAGGCCACTGACATATTTCATACTCGCGACACGCAAACACGCCATTAAATATTCATGTGTCATCAGCGTTTTAATCGATTGCTAGAAAAAACTTAAAAGCAGTTTTAATAAACAAACAATTGGAGTAAAAAATTTTGCGCTTCGAGTTTAGCACGGTGTCCGTAATGAATTTTTAATTATTCCCAAATGACTTGAATTTGTTTTTTTTTTCGTTAGTTAACATAGAATAATACTTTCATTGTCTAAATCTACGAATCACATATTTTTATTTTTATTCTTCTGCTATTAATAAAATTGATTTTTGTTTATAAATTTGAAATATTCGCTTGGTTGATAAGTGGCTTTAAAAAACTCCTTTCCTAATTAACTTTTTTAATAAACATTCCTCCCTTTTATCACTAGTAACATTACTTTTAGTAGGCAATCTGAAGATGGATCCTGCTTTTGCCACCCTTAGTCAATACTCAAAATAAGTATTAAGAAAATTTATGAAGTCTCATTATTAAAATGAAAAGGACAAGTGTTGAGGATTTTGCGCTTTTATCAATCAATTAATCTAGATTTGTTACATTTTCGATGCTCATAGCAATCTCAAGGGAGTCCTTGTTCTCTAGCTGCTATCTGTTTTTTGTTGCGATTGAACAACATGAGTCCGCATGAGCTTTTATTATGTATTTTTCTTGTATTGAATATAAGTTATGATTAAATTTATTATTATTCTTCTTCTCAGAATTATAGAAATTATATTTTGCTCGCAGGTGTATACGAAGGTAAGCTAGTCTTGTTCAAACATTAAAATTGAATAATAATATAAACCAATTCGCTACAGCTTATATCATGCTTCTTATTGATTCCGCCAGCTTAAAGCTCATATTAAAGTGGTAATGCTATTATTATTTCTTGCAATTCATTGCCATTACTTCTATCATTTTTCTCTCCAGACTTTGCTGTATTTATACTTTGAGCTTTCTCTTACGTCTTTGGCATTAAGCAATATTATTTCTATGCAGTTAATGGACCGTGACTGCGATTATTGAGCAAACACTGAAGACCATACAATGTCATTAACATTAAAGGGCTAAAATTGATTGTTGACTATTTGACAATTTGTTTTGCAAATGATTTCCAAAATAAAAACACATTTTTATAGTATTTCCATCGATCAAGCATGAATTATTTTTGTACCTGTATGGATGTCAATATCTGTTTATAATAAGGCGACAAATTGTATCAAAAAATACAGTGCAAAAATCATTGAATCAATACAAAGAATTCTGAGAGTTGCATATGATTGATATCAATTATAAATGTGACTCAAAATCACATATTAATTTTTCTTTACTTTCCAACTTCGCAATAAATTTTTTTTTAATCAAAATAAACTAAAGATTTAATGACAATGATCGATTAGGATAATCACTTATGCAATCTTCACCATCCAGAATCATCCTTCGATTTAATTTCGATTTGACGGTTTATTAATTATTTGTAATAAATTTTCTAAATTAATCGAAACCATTTCTTTGGCACTGTGTTATGCATTTAATTCTGAGCACGACCAATGCTTATAACATCATCAATCACACATCAAAGCGAATAATCAATAAAATAAGAATTTTTGACTTGCCTTCACCAGCATGCCGTTTAACATTTATCTTTTTTGTTCTGTTTCTTAGAGTATTGATTAGTCGGCTCATTTAAATAATTATCTAATTAAATGAAACTCTGGTAAAGTTCCTCTTCAGTTAATTTATGTTATTTTTATTAAATTTCAATCAATATTAATTGTTTTGCATTCTTTAAAACCATTTTGTTCTAATTCTGTATTTGCTTGTGATGGTTTTGTTGATAACAAAAACGATGCTAATGGAATGCTAATCTCTTGCTATTTTCAATTCCATTTTTAGAATTTATTTACTGAAGGTATTGTAGAATGCAAAATGCAGCTTGCAATGCTTTGAGTAAAATTAATAATTAAAATAATTTAATGCACGACTTGTGAATTTGTGGAGTGTTGTGTTATTTGCTTAGTGATTTCTGCTCAATTCCTCTGTGGCTTTGAGCATTCTACGTATACATATATAGAAAGAGCTTTGATAATTATATGCAGTTGCACACTTCTCCACATCTCACCTTAACATAACATTGGCATTTAACTTGCCGATCAGCTCCATTTATATAATTAAATTAATTCGAGGCACAACATTGATATAAACAAATAAATCATAAAAATTATAAAAAAATTCTATATTTCTCACCTGTGACGCCTTTGATCGCATTGTTGGTTGATATTTTCTTCGGATTTTTCTCGGACAGCAGACACACAGTATCCTCACGAACGCTCTGAAAATAAATAAAGATTGATGATTGAGATGTTAAAAACACATTTCCTAATCTCATGCTTAAACGTCGTTATCAATTAATTGAAATCATTTTTCACCTTATTACGACATTTTCTGTTTCCAAAAATAGATAGACATTCAAGTGTCTTTATAATAATTTCGGTGATTTTAATTCATTGCACAAAATACGAAAATCATAAGAAGGTGTCAAAACATTCGATTCATGGCATTTCAAACTCTGGTTTTTTCCATGTGCAGAGATTTACATCGTCGGCGCATACATAGACGACAACTATAAACCTCCATAAAGTGTGTTAAACTTAATGTAATAAAAACTAAATTAGAAATTTCATAAAAATAAATTATTTAACGAGTCGTTTATTCGAGTCAACAAATGATTAACTGCTTTTCCGTTTAAGCTCTCGACAGAAAAACAGAAACAACAACAGTTTGCGATTTTTAACAAACAAACTTTTTATGGGATCAAAAATTCATAATTTAAAGGCCAATTTTGCACCATTCATCCTCACAACACCAAAATCAAACTACAAAAATAGCGCGATAATATTCGTTAGCGTAACAGAGGATTGTGGAGTGAATTGGAGTGTGGCAGAGTGCTAAAAGGTTAAAGGATTTGTTGTTCTTTATTAAATCGTATGGCTAGGGTCAAACACGTAAAGGATCTTAATTTTGATTCGAAAAGTTTTTCTGCACAACATACCCGGGTTTGTCACGTTCATTAACACGACTTTCTACCACTCCATTCCGATGATTGTATTTTCTTGTTATTTGTTCATATTTATTGAAGCTTTTAGTTTTCCATTTTCCTTTAAATTATTACGAGCATTACAATGGTTTTTAGCTTCTAGTTTATTGTCTTATTTATGACGGATTAAACTCTCTCCATAGCTACGGAAATCACAATATTTTAACACCCATATTTTATATTTCATTTCGATCGAATTAGTTTGCTTTACCGAAATCTCAATTATTAGCGACATAGCAGCCCGCGATGTAATTTCATTTTGATATATCTCGCAGTCGGGTTTCAGACACATTTTAACGACTTGTTAATTTCTGACCATAAAAACCTCGAATAAGGCAATAAAATAAATGTTTTAGATATTTGTCGGAATTCATTTGACACTTTGTCGGTTTTGTCCTTTTACTATAGCGCTGGTAATTTCACCACATACGAAAATTGATGTTTGATCGCAGTCTTTATGTATTAAATGAAAAATAATCGAAATAAAATGAGCAAAGAAACATTCTCTATCCTTCCATTTTATCTTCTTTTTGCCTTCGACTACAATTACAATTACACAAACGATTATAACGATAACACGAACTGTTTAATTGGCACTTAACAAAAATAATTAAACAATTGCCATCAATAGCCATTGTTGTTTCAAATCGATTTCTATTGTTTGTCATTCGTATTGGATGTCACTTATGACTTGTCTCTAATGTATATTTAAAACCCATTTGAGAATCTATTATATAATCGTAAACAATAAGCAATTGGTGTCAAAATATGATTGCCAAATTCACATAATAGAAACATGAAGCTCTCCCTGCACGAAATTATAAATGCCAAAAATAGAGTAGACAAAAGCCAATCGATTATTGCTTACATTTATATAGTCCCCTGACAATACGGTACAGAAGCATGAGGTATACCAAAGGTAGAAGATATATTAAGCAGATTCAATATTTCAGAAAGATAATCGGAGAATTATTAGTGGTTTGCGGCGTAAAGTACTGAGTGTTGCTTAATACATTCCCATTCTGTAATAGTCATGCCTCAAGGGCACATATGATGAATATGCTTTTTTTTGGCCAAAACGAAAACATAAATGATTACTGAATGCCAAAAAAATAGTAAACAACGAGTGAGATTTAGTTTTTTCATTTAGTAGAACATTTTTTATCGCCCAATCGAGCCATATACACACAAAGTGAGTAAACATAGTCAAAATAATCACACACAACACGGACTAGGACAATTGTGATTATGTTTTGCTTTTCTTCTTCATTTGTTAGTTATTCGTAGTACACTTTTAGTAATGCCACATGGTTGTAATCTAAAGGGTGAGTTTCAATAGAAAACATATTTCGTTGTCATTAACAAAAAAAAAAACACGATATTTATTACGAATATGAAACTATTTATTAGTTGCCATTGTCACAATATTATTACATATGAGTTGTGGCTTTTGTATGAACTTTTCAATAAGCAGTCTCGTAGTGGTTGTGTACGATTGTAAGGCAAAAGTCAATTTTCGTAAATAAATAGAATAAATAGTTTTACATATTACGAATGTGTTTAACATTATTTCATTTAATTATTAGTAATTAGTGACAAAACTGAATTAGTTTTAAATAATAAATGCATAAGTAAGGTCTTATCTGATTAAGTTTCACTACCTTTAATCTATAATACATAAACTATTCAAATACAAAAATAATTGCTCTTCAATTAAGATTTTAATAATTTAGTTAAATGGATTAAAGCATATTTTATGTTTTCCTATTGAAAGTGAAATAAATTAGAGAATACATATGTTTAAAAATAAAACAATGAAAATTTTTACTTGATTACCCATTACTTATCTTATTGTCATCTGATGTTATGCCGTTTAAAAGAATATTGATTGCAAAACAAAAACATTCTCACTGCTTAGTATATGGAAAATAAATTTATCGTTAAGTGTGCCACACTCAATATTCATCGAAGAATCTTTGTGTACCGATTTGTGAAATGGTTATGTCTTGATTCCAAACATTTTGTATTTGCGTCACTTGGATTTTCTATTAAATCCTCACCGAAAGCGAAAATATAATCTTTTTATTTATGTCTGACATCGTCTTTTAGTTTTTGTATAGTAACACTTGTCGTCCATATGTGACTATAACTTTCCTTATATTTAAGCATTATTTAAACGCACGTTATCTTTTACTATCGCAGTCATACCTCATAGATAACAACCAAGGAAGTATGTCATTTGTAATAGAATGAATGTCGATAGCAAAATGTAACAACGTGCAGATGATTTTAATCTCGACACTCGTAATCGTATTTAATTTATTTACGCTTCATATGTGCTATCTAATAGGAGTACAAGGTTACTCCTGTGCTATAGTGTTAAATGCGTAGCAACGATTTAACGACATTCTCGCACTTTTGACACTTTGATCATTATTTTAATCACATAGTTGATTACATAGAAAATTACATAACTTTTACCACACAATTAAGACAACGTTAATTTAGTTCCGTTAAATGTTTTTGTCTGCAATGCCTTGTATAATAAGGAAATTCCTCGTTTTATTGCTTTAGTCAAAATGAGTTTCTATGACTGAGCATGAATACGAAATATGACTAAAATATAAATGCCTACACAATAATTAAATATTCTTTTTATTACTTATTTACAGAAAATAATATAAAAAACTGTCTAATACAGAAAACTATTCGTATCATGAAACAACAAATTTCGTTTTGCTTGAAAAAATCCACAAAAATAAATTATTTAACCATTTGGGACAATGAAGGGAAGGTAAATTAGTAAACAAATACAAAATCTGCTATCACATATTTTAAATGCTTTACAAACATTTGCAATGAAATTATGTGGAAATTATACGTTTGCTTACTAGAATGTGCAGTTTACTTAATAAATTGTTAAATTTCATGCCTTTACATTTGTTTTTCTAGCAACAAAACACATTCTGGTTATATAAATTCTTATAATATTTACAATGCCTGCAATATATGAGTCTTTGTTCTTTAATATAAAAGAAAAAAAAACAATCAATTGTTAGTCATTTGCATTTATCATAAAATATTCACTCTAAAATAAAGCCATAAAATGATACAAGCATGCTAAAAAGGAAAAAAAAATTACTGAAAATTGCTTTAGAATTATTAAAATACATAAAACCAAAAATTTGTATATATAGAATTAAGTGAAGAAATCTTTAAGACCCAACAAAAAAAATATTAAGAAAGTATTTACTCATTCAACCAAACAAGAAATTCTACTTTTATTAACTTTTTTAAGACTTTGAGTTATTAAGAGAAGTGAATAAATTTTTTTGGTTTCTTTCATTGAACTTTATATATATATATATATATATATATATATATATATATATACGTTGAAAGTTATTTTCAGATTTGAAAATGCATTAATCCACGAAAAAAAAAAATTTATTTTCTGTATCAAAAGTTATAAAAGTATCATGTTATTTATTATTATTATTTGAGGCTAAATATTTAAAAGAAAATCTACAAAAAAAAAAAAAAGATTTTAATTTTAAATAGAAAATGCAAGAGAAGGTAATCAATGGGAAATAAACCGGAAAACATATAAATATACAGGAATACGTTAGATAGGTGTACATAGGATATAGTTACAGTATTATATTTAGGTGGTTAACGACCGATTTGGGACCATAGAGCCGTTCCCAACACTCATAAATGTAATAAAAATAAGCCACTAGGCATCAACATGGTTACATATACAATACATGTATGCATGTGAGAAAACTAAGCAAATAGTGTTTAACCTGAGCCATCGAACCGTAATTGCACAGAGCAAAACCATAACTGTAAAATAGTCTGACCTTCATAATATAAAATTGATTTGGAAATGTTCAACAGGATGACGTGTACACAATACAAGGGGAAGGATACACACAATTTCCTGTAGTTGAGAAAGATATCTGACCGAATATTTTATTATTTTTAGAATCCTTCGATACGCGTTAGTTATGTAACTACTGAAAATTTTTACAACCGAAATACAAATCATCATAAAAGGATACGACGAATCATTTCATTCATTCCAATTAGTCATAAAACAACAAAGGCTGATGATTTTCGAATTACAAATGAATCAATTTTGGGATACATTTGTAATTAAAGATGATGGCATTCGCGTTTTCCTATTCCCATTCATTTGACGTAATAAAGTCAGGTGATTTCTGATTATTAAACTTACAAATCTCAACCCTGATCCGCATGTAATAAATAATACGAAGCAGACACATTTGATTTTTCTCTTAGTTTTACGATCACGTTTATGCAATTTAAACTGAATTCATTGTTATCTTGTAGCAAAAACATTCACCCACAACGTGAAACAGAGTATCGTTTATATAACAGAGAAAAGTAAAAATAAGATTAAATTAATTTTTGTAAATTATTTCGCAAATACTATGAAACGAAACGAAAATATCAATTTCTCATATTCGTCATATTCGGTATATTAAGTGGGAAGAATTATTGTCACAAAATGTGTGAACAACACCAAAAACAAGTTGTTAAAAGTGATGCTAATTTTAGTAAATGGACGAAAACAAGCGAAATTTATGTTCATTGAAGTATTATCAAGACGACACTTGAACATGTTTGTCAATGGCAACAGTTTGCATTTGTGTGCTATATGGTGGTCTGTCGCTAAAACAACAACAGCAGCAACGCTGATGGCTATCGCATTGTAATAACTTTGCGAGTATTACTTTGGCTTTATTAGTTTTTGCTTTAATTAAAACACAAATAAATGATATACGACAAGTGGCAAGATCTGATGCGTCATTTATGATAAATGATAAAACGCAAAAGACAATTATTATTTAAATTTTTTTATTAATTAAAATTGGTCAAATTGTTTGAGTCATGTGTTTACCAAACTCAGACGCTTGGTGATTGTGAATTTGATTAAACTAATTCACTGTTTGCATGTTTGAACTTATGATGTGAGGAATCGTCACACCCGCCTGTTGTGTTAATTATGTCGAAGTACGTGTAAACAGCACAGTTTGCTTTTAATTCAAAATTTGTCGAAATTTATTTAAAGCAAAACTGTGGTGGGTGATGAGGTGCGTGCCGCCCACATCATCATTATCATGTCAATGAACGCGAATTGGTTTTATTATTTAATAATAGTTTTAGTTTAATAAAGAGTCATGTCGTTTAATGGGCTACCCATTTATTATCACTTTATTCGATTTATCACTACCATTTCACCATTTATCATGACGTTTTGCAGGATAAATTACAATTTAACAACGCAACTCCACTGTTTTTTACTTTTAGTTCACTCACTTTAAATCCACATTAGTCGTTCATAAACCTCCTTTGTCTGCAAACGATTCTCTATATTTCGTGAATATGAATGAAGAATGAAAGAAATAAAATGTGAAAAATTATTTATCGTCACCAAAAAAATAATAAAGAAAAATCAGAATTGCTGATTTCGTCAATTTGGATCATCATTAAGAAAAACTTTTCAAATAAAAACGGACAAATTAAATTTAACAAATTTTTGCAGGTAATGTGGTATAAAGTGTGATGTGATGGCAAAAAGGAAGACAATCTGTGTGTATCTCTGTAAAGTAGGAAATGTCACGCATTCAAGAATAAACTCGGACAATATATTGTCACATTTCCTGTTACTTGTTTCCTGGTTAATCATTATATTGCCTTGAGCCATGCTTTTTCTTAATAAAATTGGTGTTGAAAGATTTTGTTTGCCGAAATTATAAAATAAGCAGGACAGTACGGAAATGATTTATCTATTATCCGTTATTTGCGGATGGTAATTGATCCATCAACGCTTGTAGTACTGACTGGCACTGTATCAATAAATTACAAAAGCAAACAGAAAAAAGTATATCAAACCGATATTTGAATTTATTAACTCGAATCAAGAATACATTTGGATAAGGGTAAGAACAGTTGAACAACTCATATCCATAAAGGTCACGTAGACAAGGATCGATATGATTTACACAGTTTACTTTGCTTCGCGTCATAATCATCATCACCGTCGAATTAGGTTCCCCGTTCACATATCAATTTATCAGCAATCGTTAACTCGTTATACTCTGCTCCGCAATTTTTTGTTTCTAGCTGAAAGTTATTTTTTGTTATTTTTTGTTATTTCGATTGGTGGTGGGTGGGTGGTTTTATGGCACTGTGCGGTAAAGCTTTATCTTTTGTTTGCGTTTTGATTTATTTCATCTGACACTACCCTGAGCTGGATGCATACGCCATACTCATAAAACATAATTTTTATTATTATTATTATTATTATTATTATACTAAAAAATAATTTCTATAAATTTGATAACCGCCGCGAACAATATCAATTTCAATATTTTATTTTTTTAATATTTTCTCTGCCATGTGACATCCACGACGTGTTTATTTTTTGTATTTAATGATTTATCGGATGTAGCCTCTATCTTTATGTGAAAGTCTTAATAAAAGAAAATGCTGCCTGTGTTATACATATTTTATTACCCCGCATACCTTAGTTTTTAATTTATCGACTGGAAATGTTAGACGCTGACTACCTGTTTCGTTATTTTATAATCAATTCAGAATTGTTTCATCTGATGTGAAACAGAATTGAATTCAAATTTTATGGAAAATACGTGGAAATCGATTTAGTAATCAGTTCCTGCTGTGTGTTGAAAAGATTTTAATGTCTTCTGACGCTAATTTAAACCAGCAGACATATTTTCAATTCCTATTTGCAATTCCTATTTCCTAAGCCGACATACAAATCAATTAAAATTATTAATTAAAAGTAAATAATTTCTACCGCAATGAACTGTGTCTGCAATGACTCAGTTTTTAATTTATTGATCACGAATCAATTCTAACTGTAAATTAGACCTCCTACCATTCGAATGAATTAAAATCGGGAATATTGAATTTCTGTCATCTCAAAATTCATATCAGAAACGCAAGGCGATGAAAATGTACAACGAACTTCGCAAACTTATAACCGAATGTCAGTAGTAGAAAGAATTTCTAAAATTTTATCGATGATTTATGTGACAGTGAAGATGCGAGATATGCTAATGTTCAAACAGAAAGTGTCATGTTTGAAGGCATTATTGGAAGCCAAAGGCAAATGTGTTTATCTAAGCAAAATGAAAGAATGTATTAACAGAGTTTGAATCTTCTGTGAATATTAAATTATATGGAAATTCAGATACGTTTCAAATAGCTTCTATCCATTAACAACACAAAATGCAATTAAAATATAAATCTAGCAGTAATGAACTTGTTGAAACTATTTTACTCTGTAAAATTTAATTAATATATACATGATTATCCTTGTGATCCTGAATTAAGTAGGATAGGTGAAATGAGATAACATTAATTGCATTCCTAGCGTATTACATGTGATCCATTTCATTACCCCATCTGTATCGCATTATTTAGTTTAGATAATTCAAATTTTTTTATTAAGACTTAGTAAAATTTCTATGAAGCTACGGCATAACAAGTGTGTCATTTACTATTAATAAAGTCGCTATAATATTGATAAAGACGTGAAAATTATTTATTTAATTCAATTTTGGAATGATTCTTTAGAGACACCAGTATAGACTTCCTATTACTTTATACACAACATATGAAATCCCTCTGGAAATAATCATTAATGTCACACGAAACTGAATGAAATGTGAGTTCTGTAAGAAGTTCGGTTTTCTTTCCCTAATTCAATTAATTTATCACATTTTTGTGTTAATATTCTGTCCGCACGCAGCAACTTAAATTTATTAACTAACTGCGGAAGTTTGTGGGCACAGAGACATAACTTGTAGGATTTAAAAAAAAAAGTTTTAATAAAGTAAATATAAAGCAAATCGCCAAGATATGACCTAATCACAATTGTCTCTGTAATATTTTCGAGCAGGAAGTATGGGCTTCTTCCGTTTTATATTTTTGTATAAAGTATTTTGTGTAATAAAGTGCCGGTAATGACCGTGACAGTAGTACGCAATTTGCTTAACTTTTATTTTTAGCTTCAACTATGCCAAACAGGAGAAGGAAAAAATTATAATATGAGAGAAATTTATTTTAGGAAATCTAGAATAATTATTATTTCCACTAATTCAACAATTTAATGGTAAATACTTTGCATTAAAATTCTTGTTACAATTTTATTCTGATTTAAATTGTGTTGAAATGTTTTATAATAAAGAAGCAAAAATAACAATTTATTGTGAAAAATATTTATAATTTATATGCTGCATCTACTTTTGTGACTTTGAGCTCTCATTCGGTATATTGATAACAAAATAATCTGATTTATTCATTAAGTATTTCGTTTTCCAATCACCGATAAGCAAAAAGTGGCTATTGGAAAAAATAAATAAACCATCAGATGTGAACAAAATATAAGATTTAATTAAACATTTAGAGCAGGTGTTCGTGATTGACAACGGCATACCCGGTTTATTATTCATTTAATTAATGTTGAGAAAATTGAATGATATTTAAATTAATTTCATTATTAACAGAAAATATTTATAACAAATGTTTTGAGATTCAATAAATAATATTAAAAAATAAAATGAGACGATAAATGTGATTACATTAATTTTTATTACTTTTGTGTTGAGATTTACCTGTCAATAAATAAGCTATACTCAGTCTTATCAATAATCACAGCTTGCTAAATTAATTCTTGGTAGCGATATAAAAACCATCAAAATCACAATACAAATAAATTATCTTTTATTCATTACTTAATTAAAATGTAATTGTCCTTGAGTTTAATAATGCATATTTCTTCTGCATTTAATAAATAACACATCTTTTAACTTTTTCGCTTAATCAATATTTTTAAAAAGTAATTGAAATTTTCCTCAAATCTTAACCTTTATGCAGGTAGTTTTTAAGCATAAAAAACATCAAAATAAAATAAAGTTCGTTTGAAAAACGATGCTTTTGATATCAAAGCTGTTACAAAATAGATTATTATTTTAGTAAAAAACATTCAATTGAAAAACTAAAACTCTTACCAGTCATAAGAGACAAAGACTCGAAAGCTTTTATTATGTTTTTGTACCTTTTGTGTTTTTTTTCTTATCAAAAAGAAAATCATTAATATAAGATTTATTTATTTAAAATCTGTCAAGCTTTTAAAAACGAATCTATATAGTTTTATGTAACTTTATTTAAATAATGTTGGATTTATACGTAGTAGTTTATACAGTCAAATACAGATTTATACGTAGTAGTTTATACAGTCAAATATTAAATTGAAAAGCACTAAAAATGATGAACAATTTAGTCAAAAATAAAATAAAATAATATCCAAAAAATATAAAATAAAAACTTAATTTTCTTGGTAATCTAATAGGTGGGTGGCTTATTTATAAAAAAAAATGTTCCTTGCAAAAATAAGACAATCTAGGCTTTGTTTTCTTATTATTTTAAAAACAAGATTTTAAATTCGTCCTATTATACTCAAATATCATAACAACGTATTTCGCCTTAAGAAAAAATAAATTATTTTAATTTTTTTTTATGTTATTTTTAGTAGCAAAAGAATACACAACACAGAAAAATATAATTTTTCTTCTTTTTGTTATTTGAAATATGTTAAAAAACCAAATAGAATTTGTATTGACTGCCCCATGGGAAATTTCAATGAATTAAAATAAGAATTTACTAAACAATTTAAACAAAAATTCATGCAACCAAAAAGGTTATGAATGTCCATCAGTTTTAATTCAACAACATTTGGCAAAACACAAAATTAAATTAAATTTGTGTTTTTTCAATATTATTTCACGAATTAAAAGCAGAAAACAAATAATGCTTTTCAATTCGCAACTTAAAAAAAAAAAGAAAGTTTTGTTATTTGAAATAAAAAATAAAACCAATCAGATATTGGATGGTGAATGGAAGCCGTTGCTGAAATAATTCTCGAATAGAAAAAACAAAACAAATCACAACAGCGGAAAAAACCATTTACAATTCTTCCCTTTTTTTTCTTATATTACTTAAATTGTTTTGCATTAGTGACACCTGATTTGCTTCCACTTCTCAAAACAACAAAATTGTCTCGACTTTACTCCACTCAACTATTTCAATTTATTTTTTTGTACGGAATAAACTGCCGAATAATAAACCAAAAATGTTAATAAAATTGTTTTAATTAGAAACGGAAATTGAAACAATGATACTTTAATTGTAGAGATTTTCTGTCCATAAAACCACTTCAACAAAATAAAATAAAAAATAAAATGTAATTTTCAATAAGCCAGCGACAAGAAATATTATATTTTAATAAATAATCCTGCATAGATGAGACAATATATTATTTTCGTCCTTGAATTGTGGTGAATAATGGGAATAGGACTACGGCGACCTAGTTCAAAAGATTTCTTTTATAACAATAATAAATAAATATTTGTCTATTTATTGGTAAACACTCTCTTGAATCCATTTGGTTTACTGATTTAATATTAAATAAAAAAAATAAGTAAACTAAAATTAAGGATCTATCTTTGTGACTTTTTACTACAAAAACTCCTAAGGAAATGAAATTATAATAAATTTATGTCCTTTTGCTATTGTAAGTATTTTCTAACAACAAAAGTGACCAAGACACAGATCAACGAAAAAATAATTCAAATAAAGTAACTAATATGCTGGCAACATTTTTATCGCATATCTTTTTCTGTCAGCTCATGCTAACTATGCCAAATATATTAAAGAACATGAATGGTTTTGTGACCTCTAGTTTATTTTACATCAATAACAAATACTTAATATAATAAGTAATGACGTTAAGAATCCGAAAATCATTAGAAAAAAACACCGCACGCATAAAAAAAACGATTTCTTAAATGAAAACAATAAGTATTATAGATTATTAGAACTTTTATTTTGTTTAAAATCGTAGCTAGACATTTTTGACGTCTTCAAATTTATCATCTTAGGTCTAGACGTTATTTGTTGATTGATGACCATTATGTGTATTGTGCCACAGTATCAATTGTTCTTCGCAACATTCAATATTAGAAAAACCATAGAAAAAATTAAAGTAAATAATTGCATTATTGATTATCGGCATAAATTTAATAAAAGTACAAAAAAACTGTTTCTCCCTTTTATTTTTTCACTTTCAATCTTTTTCTTTTTACTATAAATATTTTTTTGTTTGACAGATTTATTAGGATTGCCTCGCAATGAAAAAGAAAATGGAAAAATTCTTATAATAATAATAACGATTTATTTTTTTTTTTGTGTTTGCCTAAATAAAAACGAAATCCATTATAAGAGCAATCATAAATTACACATATATATTCTTTTCTTTATTTTTTTTTTGCAATATAAAATAAATAAACTTAAAAGTACGAAATAAAAAAAGAAGAGAAATTATGTTTGCAAAAAAAAATAAAAGGCCTCAACTAAAGTACTCTTCTATACAAATAATAAAAATGTAAAAGAAAAAAATTATTATTGTTTTGATTATGACAAGAATCACAGCAACTGACGACATTAAAGTAAAAAATCAATTATTTTTTATACATAAAATTTTATTTCATTGTTTATTCTTTATTTTTCAGTTTCTTTTCTATTAAATAAAAGTTTTTAACTAGTCGCAACAACGGAACGAAAAAAAAAAACTGAAATTTCTGTAATAAAAATAACAAAAGGTAGACTTTATAGGTAACAGAAGCAAAAAATAATAAAAAGGCCACGGTCTTCCGTTTTTTTGATCGAAAATATTATTTTCTCATTCTTCTATATGTTTACACTTCAGAATTCATAACTCAGTAATAGTAAAAGTAACCTTAATTCGAATAGAATTTTTTTGGTGAAAGCACACAAGTGTCTCATAAACGTATATAGTATTGAACATTTGGTGATTTGAACAGAAATCGATTGACCATTGTCCAGAAATTTTTTTGCTAAAGAAAAACCGAAGTAAAAAGCACCAGATTGTACTCTAAAAATATTTTTCTTTACTTCCTTTAACCAAATTCAATGAGATGATAATTTTATAACGATGCTAAAAAAAATAATAATAAACAGATAAAAATTATTGAATTTGAAAATTATACAATACTTTTTTTTTATTTTCATCCTTTTAACCCAGATTTAATTTTGAAGAATCGTGGAAAAAAATCATTTTCCATGTTTTCTGTAAATGTGTTAACGAAGATATTAAATTTTATGAATGACAATCAAATTTTCTTTATAACAAATAAAAATGTTTACATTTTTGTTTATTATTATTCAATTTGAATGACTTTTAACATTTTTATTATGTAATAGTATTACACAATTGTACGACTAATTTCCTAAAAAAGCTTATCCATTACTCAATTATTATAATAATAATCTATATGAATATAAATATGTTTATCATCTAATTTAATGTTAATTTTAATATGGCTTTAATAAAATATTTATTTATAAATAAAATATCCGTTTAATGGTAATCAAAGTATTTAATCTCTCATTAAAATTTATATTTTGCAAAAATAATAAACAATACAGATAAATGTAAATAAGAATTTCGTAATCAAAATTCATAATGGCTTAGCTTTAAGGGATTAACAAACACCTGTAAAATGAACAATAAAAATAAACAACAATTAACCAAACAGATTGTTTAATTTAATCATTTTTATTCAATTGTATTAATTTGTTAATTTACAAGAAAATTATCAAAATGATTTCCATTAATTTATACTCAAAAAATCTGTTTTCATTATTTTTATATATTCGGTTTAACGATTATCGCCTACTTTGAGTAGAAAATCTATCATTAATATTACATTTTGTTTTGTCTGGTGTTGTCTTATCATAGATAAAAATAATAATATGAAGCTAGATAGAGTTTCAAGACCTCTTTGATGTTAAAATACATACCTGAAAGTAAGTAAGTATTGCACATGACAGCTCATATAAGCGTGCATTATTAACTACACCATTATCTATTATAAAGATTAGTTATTTTAATTTAAAATTGTCCCATATAATTGTTATTGTTATGTAACATACAGACTGTTTACATTGTTTCTTAAAAACAATTTCCATTGTTTAATATATATGAAACTCCTTAAAAATAACCAGCTGCTGTATATACTTTATAGTTTTTCAATTTTATTTCATTGCTTGTCTTATTAAACATTAAATTTCCTCTTGTTTAATTACATTCATGTACATTATTTAAGAAACAAATGTGTCTCTCATGTTCATTGTCCTGAATAGCAAATGTATAAAAATATTTTTTTTTATATCTTTCATTGTTTTAACAAATATCTGCAGGATGTCGAAAATTTTTTTTGAAAAAGTTTTATTATTTTTTTTTGTTTCTCCTTTTAAGTCTCAATGGATAGATTTAAGTGAAATTATAAAATAAATATCCCTTTAAATAATACGAATGTTGTTGTTTACAAATGGGATTTGTCTTATATTTAATACACCACGTGTGTCATTACATACAACATTTAAACTAATTAAAAATCAGATTAACTTTATTTAAATTATTAATTATTAATGATTAAAATAATAATAGTAATAAAATAAATTAAATATGAATAAACAGATTAAAATGTTTAGGTAAATATAGTGAGTGTCATATGTAAAAGGATGCATAATGAAAAATCATTAATTTTTATGAAATATTTCTGTATAAAATACAAATTCCGAGTTTATGATAAAAAAATTATACAAATATCATATTAAATTTGAGAATTATATATTGCACAGTGTGTTGGTCAACTAACAAGCTAGCAATTTTGGAATTGGATAGTATATAGATGTTTTTCCACTTTATATCCATTTGCAAAGTGAACGTTAAATCATCTGTGTGCTCAAACACATTTGTAAAATTCCATTTAAATAATAAAAAAAAAACTTACTTAAAGGATAGTAACAAGATAAGCTTTATGATACTTAGATGGTACTTAGAATAAATATGATATAGTTGAGAATAGACAAATTCTTTATAAACTCGTATGTTTAATAATTCATCTTAGTTCGGATTTATAGATCAATACGTAATCTTGTTGTTTAAATATGAATAAACATAAACAGAAAATCTAAGGTAAAATATTCAATAGCGCTTAACACTTAATGATGCAACCATTTTAAGTTCTTACCATTAAATTCGACATCATTTTAGCTTTTCTAAAAGCTTTTAACACTTATATTGATTTGAATATTGAATATTTACATAAAAATTCAATGGAAGAGCAAATATTAAATGTAAATAAACATACTTGAAAAATTGACGAACATGTTAAATTAGACACGCGTGTCATGAGTTTGATATATGATTGGATTATTTAAAAGAAAACAGTAAACAATTTCAATAAAAGCAACATTTGAGGCAGCTGTTTTTCAATAAATCATACTTCAAAAAAATTCTTATTTTGTCAAAATAAAATTCAACATTATTTGGATTATGATTATGAAATGATTATTTTCTCATGTGTGGCAATAAAAAATTAAATTAAACTGATCGAAGCGGGTAGAACACTCAAAAGAATAATAATCTCAGTTAACCCAAACCAAGACAACCAAGTGGTACAAAAT
Organism: Ptychoptera contaminata; assembly: GCA_963942525.1. Lineage (NCBI taxonomy): Eukaryota > Metazoa > Arthropoda > Insecta > Diptera > Ptychopteridae > Ptychoptera > Ptychoptera contaminata. Next base: position 40,203,560 of record OZ012637.1, on the reverse strand, counting down.
TTATCGCCCATAGAGATAAAGGAATACAAAGAATAATTTAAGAATAATCTGATATAATAAATGAAAGCAACAAAAATATTATTTTATTTTCTATGTAGAAACATAAACAGAAAATGAAATAATATGGAAAATTTGTGTAAATTGCAATGAAGTATAAAAGCACAGAAATCATATTTAAAAATATAAAAATCATTACTCATGTGTTAGAAAGAATTGTGTTACGTTGCTCCTACACAACAGTCATTACCTGCAGAGTTATTACGAATTGTGTTGAGCCAGAAAACACAATGATCCACACATTCAATATTTTAATATTTTTTCATTCGCATATGATCGTAATTTTTGGTTTGTTTTATGTAAATTTGTAAATTTTGTGTTCACATTAAAAAAACGACTAGCATAGAATGAGTCTGAGTGTTTGGTTGATGATCTCTTCCATTATTATTACATGTCGTTACCGTAAAATAAATCGTTTAATGTCTGTGGATTTTATGAAAATATTCATTCTTAACTCTTAAGATAAAGTTTTCGATGGAAAGTGTCATCGAAAACCTTTTCTCTCTGCTACACAAAACTTCTTTATTATTATTATTATTATTTTTGATAAAATTAAAATAATTTAAGATGACTTCTTAATTGATGCTGTGGTAAAAATTTTTTTCAAAGATTTAGTTTATCAGATTGATAGTTAAATGCTATAAGATGCGAAAACTTGAATCATTTAATTAGTGTTTGTTAGTTTTTATTTGCTTAAAGTTTAAATTAGTTATCAGACTAATTGTTAGATAATTTGATAGAAGTTTACTTTTTTTTTTTTTAATGATGGTGATTTCAGTTTTAAATTTATTTCGATTAAGGTTTATATTTAAAAAAAGAGAAAAATAAAAACAAACAAAATCTATGTACTTTTGTTCAACATCATCTTATAATGTTGATTATTTGGTTAAACTTTAAACTATTTGTGGAGAGCATCAGAAATGATTAAAGTAATAAAATTAAATCAACGTTCCATCGTGAATACAAGTACAATAGCACACTAAAACCGATATATATATATATTTTCTTTAAATTTTATTATCGTTTATTTACTTTTTATTTTATTTTCTTTTAAACAAAACTATAAAAGTAGCAAAAAAATATATATTTTCTTCACTAAACTTTAACATTTATTTTATATTATTATATTTCTTTGTAAAATAAACAAGATACCATCAAGATTATTATTTTTTATTTTTTTTTTATATGCAGGATTAACATAAAAGACAAGCTTTATTTTATATTTTGTATTTGTTTTTAAATTCATCGTAAAAATTGTTTAAACATAAAAAAAAAAAATTAAGTAAAAGTAGAAAAATAATAAAAGCACAACAAACATTCATCATTTTCACATTTGGAAATATATAAGTGGCAGAATGTAAATAAATTTCTTAACATAACAAAGTGACGACGATGATATAAGAATTGTTTTTAGATTTTATTACGTTTATTTTCCTGTTCTTTTTCTTTCTATCGTTTTTTATTTTATAGATTTTTACATATTAAATGCTAAAGTCAGTACTTTACTTGTATTTAAATTTAATTATCTCGTAAAAGATACATATATACATATATTTTTTATCCTTTTTTAATTGAAAAATCTCATCTTAATAGCTAACATCTTATCTTATATGAGCATATTTTATTGATTTTTATTGTTTAATTAATTATTTTTTATTACTTGCAATTAATATGAAGTGAAAATATTATTTTTTCAAAATAAAATTTATTAAAAATGAATCTTTACCTACGTTATTCCATCTGCTGTACAATGCAAAGATAATAAAATATGATAAAAAAAATCTATATTTCAAAGCAAATATATCTCTTTATATCCGATAATCATAAGAATTTAGCTCAAATATCAGTACTGTAAAGCGTACAGTTTAAAGTCCGTAGAGAAAATAATAATAATAATAATTTATCAGCTCGACCCAAATATGTTCAAGTTTCAATTTTTATTTTAAATAATTAATTGTCTAACTATCGTAATTCTATCTTACTTATTCTATTCGACAATATTGTCTTATTTTTTACTAAGCAAATACTAGAGAGTTAAACTAAAAAAAAAAAAAAAACATTATTTTTAATTAAAATATCTAAAAATGATGATTAGATAAAATTATAAAATAGATTAATTATCTTATCTTAGTTATATAAGCTTTAATAAAATCAGTAATCAACTGTATTGTTTATATTTTCTATTTAAATTAATTGACAACAATTTTTGTTTTTGTTATTATCATAGAATCATATAATGTAAGGATCACTTATCAACAAATTCACTTAAATTAAATAAAAAATATCAAACTACATTGTAGCTGTGTCATGGAAATTAAAATCACTTTAAATAAGGAAAGAAAACATTAAATAAAAGCATAGTAATAATAAATGTATAAATTAATGATTAAAAGTAACACCAATCCACGTCAAAATGAATAAGAAATTTTAATGATAAGAATATAGATAAGAATTAACCTAGTCCTTGAATTCAATTAAAATAAATACTTTGTTTCATGTTAAACATACTTATAAAGAAAGAAAAAAATGGGATAATGAAACAGCATTCGTATATTTTTTAAAAAAGTTGTCGTGCTTGTTTTTTATATTTTCTTTCCATATAATTAACGATAAAAGAACCTTAAGGTATTTTTTAATGTAATGTAGTAACTACCGAGAAAGATTACATTGCATGCAGTGGTTTATATAAAGCGATTGATATTTGATAAGAATTGTTAACGCCACACTTCACATTACTTTTTTTCTTTGCCTTTTTCTTTTTTTTTTGTTACTTTGCTTATTACCAATTTAGATGTAATGATTGGCTTAATAGCATTTTCCTTTTTTTCTTTCTCTTGCTGTCAATCTTTATCCTTATGCTTTAAAGGGATTTTATTTCTTTTGGATGCAATAAAGGCATAAAAATAGCAAAAAAAAAAAGATAGACTGTTTGGATTAACACAACGATGTCTAGTTCTTGTTAGAAGTTTCTTAATAAATTACTTACGCAAAACCTCATAAAAAATCTGATCAGCATTTATTTTCTTTTATTAATACTTTGCCAGATAATTTTTCACTTTTATACGTAAGTTTTTTTCCTTTTTTCTTATATTGTGGTCGTTTTAAATATCACTTGCGTAATAAATACTTTGTGGGTGTTTTACATTTCATTGCTGGTTGGCTTACAACAATTGAATTTAATATTAAACACACTCAATGAAAAATTATTTATATGTTTTAATCAGTAAAAAATTCATTAAAATTAAATTATGGTGTACTACAGGTAAATAAATGAAATAAAATTTTCCCACTCAAATTATTCTAAATCAATAACTAGAATGTATTAATTTTATTACTTTTTTATGATTATTTTGCACGCGATGTGTCACATATAATAAATCAATTAAATATCCTACATTAACTATTGAAGTGTATTGCTTTTAGTAAAATAATTTCATTGAGTGCCTGATTTGTAGATAATCTATCAATGTGGTTTAAAGTTTAAAAATAAAACTTTTCTAATTTACTATATTCGAAAAGAAATAAACTTTTTAAACAACGCACATAAACAGTAAATTATTAGATGAAAATTTAAAAGTATATTAACGATAACAACCTTAGGTAATATGGTAAAATATAACAACATTTATCACAAATGGACTGAAGTAAGTTACTTAAGTACTTTAACAAAATAAAAAAGAAAATAATAATAATAATAAAAATTTCTTTTGCCATGCAAAATATGTACACAAAGTTATATATATTGAAAAGCATCAACAAGTTTAACAGAATGTTGAAAAAACAACAAGTAGGTGAAAAACCTATGCTATTACAATTGTAGTTAAATTGTTTCCTAAATAACAAATTGTTATTTCGTTTGCTAAATTACAATTGTGTTTACAGGTTTCTTGTGAAATTTATTATTTTTTGGAATGATGGTGCTTATATATATAGTCATGCGATATTCTATATAAATTCCTCCCTATTCTCATCAATCAAGATCAAATTTGACTACAGCGCACTTTTTTTTTGTTACCTTTTTATAGAGATTGATTGGTGAAAAAGTATAAAATGGACTAAAGTTATGTTTAAATAAAAAAAAAAAATACAGAAAATATATATTTCAAGTTAAATTAATATGAGAAGCATAAAATTGCTTAAAAGGGATATTTTTTTAAACAAGAAAATAAAAGCACCGATAAGAAATATCAAAGAAATTTTTATTTTGATGACAAACAAATTTTCTTTTATCATTATTCTTATCAAAAAATAATTATTTTTGACTAGAAAATAATAAAAAAAAAAAATGTATAAAACGGAACAAAATAATAAGAAAAAGCTCACATGACGCATCATTTCTTTGATTCAGAAAGAAATAAACATAAATGTTATTTCACCAGCCAGGCAATGTGATAAAATGATTGATTTATTTATAAAAGCACCCTAAAAATTTAGCTTTCAGATTAAGCAAAGAAATGCTTTGTGAAATTATTTAAAAATATTAATAAAAAATAAAAAAAAAACAAAAAAATTTAATAATTCACGTTGTGCAGCTTTAATTTGATCAGACAAAGTCATAAAATTATTATTATTAAGTATTTAAAATTGGGTAAAAATTTTTATTACATATAAATATAATATTTAAATTAATAGTAATAAAAATTAAAATTCAATAAAGTAATAAAATATTATCATTTCAATCAATAAATATATACAACAGTGTAATAAATATAATAAAATAACGATAAAAAGCTCGAATAAGCACAATTATTGTTTATAAATTTTTATAAATATATAATTCATGTATAGTTTATGGTTGATAATTTTTTTTTATTATTGATTTGAATAAATTATTTTCACTAAATAATTATAATAATTACATTGTATTTGTCATTATAATAATTATTTTTAAATTATTTTTTTACAAAAATCAATAAAAATTCGCTTTTAAATTATTGTTTGATAGCCATTAATTAAACCATTTCGATATAGTACACCAAACCAAATCAACTATATCGTAATTAAAAATCAGTTTTCTTTGTTGTTGATTAACAAAAAGAAAATAGTTGTAATAAAAATTCCTAAAAATAGAAAATTTAATGTTAAGGAAAAAACAACTGAAAAAGCACAACAAAAAAAGGCAATCTATAATAGTAATACAAAGTCAAAGTCAAAAGGATTTTTAAAAAGCCCTTTATTTCTCCTATTGTTCACTTATAAAAGCTTTTTATTAACTTAATTTATTTATGGTGTAAGTTTTTTTTTATTGTTGTTCTCTTCTCTATCCTTATTATTTTTGTAACCAGAAGAAACAAAACCGAATAATATATATTAAAACATCCAGAAATGGGAACACACATAAAATCTGTAAATTTATATACATTTTTACCTCTTAATAATTTTATTTGAAATAAAAAAATAAAAGAATTTTTCTCGGTTACAAAAAAAACTTAAATAAATAAATATAAAAGTGTAAATAAAATGTGAATTTTTATTTGCATAGAAAATATGTATAAACAAAAAGAAAAAAAAACACATTTTAATTAATAAAATAATAATAATAATAATAATTAAACATAAAAAAAAAAATATTTGTTTAAAACAACAACTTTGTAATAAATTTTCTACTAAAAATGTAATTAAAAACAATTAATTGCTGTAATTAAAATTACACCCGGGTGTTAATGTTGTAGTTAAAATGTTAATTATATATGTTACTTACATAATATGTATAAATATAGACTTTAATATAAATTATTTAGCTTTTAGTTATTTAAAATAGAATTATTATAATTAAATATGAAAATGAAACCAATATTCTTCGATTAAGTGAATTTCAATTAAGATAACCATGTGTATGATAGTTATTTAAAAATTTAATTGAAAATAAAATAAGAACCTCTCTTAACCATATCATAAAATAGATGAAACATAATAATGATTAGTTGATGTACATGAAGTAAAATAAATAAATAAAATAAAATTAATTAAAATAATAATAATGAAGCTACAAGCAAACACTTTGTTGTGTCTCCCTAATGTCTAGAATGCATGGAGTAGAAAACAATAAAAACAGATCCCAAAAATTAGATAAAATAAAAAGTCAGTACCGCCCAATTCTTACTATAAAATCTGTATATCTGTTGAAAAACAAACAAGAGGTCAAACAAATAGAACAAGTTAATTTATTTTTATACTTTAATTTATGCTAATTGCATTACTTTCCCCAATATAAGGCTTTTAATGTTATTAATCTCATTCCGTCATTCAAATGCAACCAATGTTTTTAGCTTTTAAGCATTAAAGAAACAAAAAATATATTTTTATATAATGAAGCAATTTCGTTTTTTTTATTTTATTTGTTTTTCTTAACAAAATAAAGAACATTAATCACATTATTATCTTCTAATCCTTATCAAAACCACATTTTTCATCATCGTTACGTTTATTTTTATGTGAATTTAACGAACAAACATTTTTCTCACATCATTTTCTGTTTTTTTTTTTTTCAATTTTATTTCCAACTAAATTTAAATTAATGAAAAGTCTTTTATAATAGGGTCTTAATTAATATTTATTTTTTCTTCTCCTTTTTACATAGCGAATATTGCAAATTTGCATGTCAACAAAAAAAAAGTAATTAATTAAATTATTTGTGTCGTCGCCCACATACTAATTCATTTATCATAATTGAAATTTTCTAAGAATATTAAAAATGTTTACTTAAAATATGTAAATTGTGTGAAAATTGGAAAATTATAAAGGCAAAGTATGTTTAAGAGTGACGTTAAGTGAAAATCAATGTAAAATTTGTTTTTTGTTGTTTATATTCTGTTTGGTCCATTAAATCTAAACGATTACTTGAATTCAAAACATTTCTTAGAAAAAAAATGTATTTTCTGTAATAAGACAATTAATTAATAAATTTTCTGAGATTTATTCTCAGAATACAATTTGTTAGATATAAACTAGTCACTTATAGCATTTTGAATTAATCTTAAGTAAAATAACAAATTTTATATTAATCAGATTCATTTAGCGTAGCTAGAATAATTAATAAAAATATATTTTGTTAATATTTTAACAAGAAAAACCTCAACAACAAGATCACAGAACACAGAAATTACAATAAATAACATTATTCGCACAAAATAATCATTATAAAAATAATAATAATTAATTATATTTCCTGCATGTAAATAATAAATAAAAAGAAAACCCAAAAATTGAGTACAAGAGCTTCGTTTATTAACCAGAAAAATTGTAAAATGAAAATAAAAGTAAGGAAACGAATTCATCAAAATTCTATATCTTTTGATCATTGTCATCTGGCATTATTATTGGCATTCTTTAGAAATTGTCGACCGTAGATTTCCTTAATGTTAAATTAATGAACAAAAAATGTTGTTGCTTTAATGAAAAGAACATCAAAGAATTACTCTGAGTAAAATAACCGTGTGAACACAATCCTATCACTTGTTTAACTGCTGCTGCTACTGCTAAAAGCATTCCAACAAATACATATACGCATGTGTAATTTTAAGTAGAATTTATTTCAAAAAGCTTCACTCAAATTACAGCTTTTTCTCGGCTAATATTTTATGCCAGAAAGTCTATTTGTTTGCTTCTTATGGTTTTTAATACAAAAAACAAAAATTAATAAAATTTTATTTAATTTCTTCTCGTCACTTTGTGCTTTTTTTTTTATTTTGTCTTTCACTTTTGATATTTTGCAACAGAGTATCTGGTGAACCAAGTGTATTTTTTTTCTTCTTGTTAATAATAAAATATAAAAATCATTAAAGAAATATTCTTTCGTTAGAAAAAAGATTAAGTCGTTGTATGTTATACTTACTTACATTTCATATCGTACAAAGATAATTTTTTTCTTCTCTATTTATTTATTAAAGATAATCTTATGTTCTCTTTATAGAATTTTATTTTTCTTACCACAAAAAATGATTAAAAAGAGCATCGGTTTTTATACAAAAAGAAAGAAAAAACAAATAAATGTGTATCTTTTTATAATAAAAATTGATTAATAATTCATTACTCTTATTAATATTTTATAAAATGAAAATAAACAAATTAATAACAACGCCCGTAACAATCTGTTTAAATGAAAACGAATTAAAGCATTAATATTTATATAAAAAAAAAAACATACTTTAATATTATTAATTTTGAACGAAATAATATGCGAATGTGTAAATAAACGATTTAATAAGACCATCATAATCTTAATCAATATGAGATAAAACGTAGATTTAGTAATAAAAACGATATTATACAGGTCTTATATTAGAATTTTGTTATTGATTTCCTTCTAAATCGATATATAATTACAATGATAATAATATTGAAAATCTAATAGTCATGATAATAGTATATAGTTTTGCCCTTGAACTTAACTAGTGTAGTATGTTTAGGGGTCAAAGCATACATAGTAACAGCGTTCAATATATTTTATTTTTCAATTCATTAAACCAAAAATCTAATTACACTGTTTACAGACAATTTTTATTGCAGAGAAATTTAAAATAAAAAATTATCTTTTAAAGTTAGTTACTACAGTAAATAGCTAAAAAACATAATAGTATTTCTAATATTAAAGCCAAACAAAATTTGCAAGTAAAACAGTACAAAAATTTAAATTAATTTGTTGAAAATTAACAAACATATATTATAATTGTGACTAAAAACATTTTCATTATGAAAAATAATTAACATAAATCTGAACAAATATTACTTGCAACAGAGTGTAGGTTTTAAAAAAAAAATATTATTAAATCAGAAACAAAATGCTTTTTTTATGTTTTATCAAAATAAATTTAATACAAAAAAAAAGCAGAAATCAAACACCTTAGTGTTTTTTTCATTAATCAAAATTTTATTAGTGAATAAACGATTCAGACTGAAAAGCAGTTAAAAGTAAAAGCTTTTGTATTATAAAAATTTAAATAATCATAAAAATAATAATAAGATTAAATATCAAATTAGCAAATTTATAACATCTGTAGTATTACTTTCAATTCGCACTGTCATTTGAGAGCATTTTAATATTATATGGAAATTACTGTACTAGCCAAGAGAGTGTTTTGAATTTATTTCTATCACCTCATGATACAGCCCACACTTAAAATTGAAATTATTCTTTATTATCTTTAATAAATAATCAATTTTCGGTTTTTTATTACACCAAATGATGACAAGGGAAACCTTAGGCCGCACTACACATCAAAGTGATGAAGCAAAACATAACATTATGACGCCCTCATTCTTAAAGTAAATAAAAGACATGAAAAATAAACAACAACAAAGAATCGCGTTAAATAAACTGCTTGTGTACTCGCGTGTGTGTTTGTCTGTTTATCATATTTATTTTTTTAAAGACTTTACCATCATTTCGTTTTTTTATTCTATAAAAATACTCTGCAAGCAGAGTAAGTCTACATTAGATATTCAGTATCGTGATACTCATTCCAAGCTTTCTACTCCGTATTTAGCCATCTAATCTCAGTTTCCTGCAACGTCTCTTACTTATATTTTATTTTTATTTCCTTTTCTATATTTAAGTATAACTTTAAATTGATTTTATCGAATTTTTATTCATTTATTTTGCAAAAATGATAAATTTGTTAGCATCGAAAAATGTTTATTTTCTTTTAGTATTTTTTTGTTTTGTGTTTTTAATTCCGCTTTCGTCTTTATAAGAACTAAAACAAACCGAAAGTTTAGAAAAGAATTTTTAAGTCGTTTTATATATATAATAAATTCAATTGATAAAATAAGACTTAAATCGAAAATAAAAATCATTCGTCATGTATCAAAACAATATATTAACATTTTTTTTATATATATATGAATGAATAAAACTTACATAAACAAAAGACAAATATCGATCATTTTAATCAAATGAAGCGAAAAATTGTTATCGCTGGAGACTCGCATCAATAAATAAATTTAGAGTTCAGATCATTCATGTTGAAAGATAGAGACACGTGTACATACTACGACATTTTGGCAGACTTGATGTTGTTTTCATTTGGTAACAAATCAACAACAATTCACATTAGATTATATCAGATAAAAAAAATATTCATAGTAATTGCCAATAAAATCATCTTAAATAAGTGATTATTTAATTTAATTAAAAATTCCTGTTTTTTGATAGAAAATCAATTGTAGTGTTAAAGTTTCTGCATTTTTTTTGTAAATAAACAATTAATGCTGTACCCAAAAGGTAAACAAAAATCAATTTACTTTAAACCATTGTAAAACATAATCGTTGAAGAACCGGAACTCTACTTATCCTATTAATTTAAATAAACGACTGATTTTCTATATAACCAGCAGTATTTGTTTTACATCAAGTAAAAATACGAAAAAGTTTATTTTTGAGTAAACATTCAACTTGTTCAAGTTTTTAGGGTGTATTTGTAAAGTAGAAAATTTCTTAATCTTTTACTTGTTGGACCTTTTAAAGTTTGTTTCTAGGTTTTTGTAGTAATGGTTTTGCAAGAATAAAATTCACTTTGAATATATTAGAAAATTTGCAAAAACAAGACTAACAAATAATGTAAATAAACTGTTTTACGGGTGGTTATTTATTAAATTGACAGAAATAAAAATAAATAAATAACCCAAGAAAAAAAGCGAATTTACTTAGCGGTTATATTCTGTTTACTTCGTGCTATTAAAATAAATTATATTAAATAAAATTAGTGAATTTTATTAAAGAAACATTAATTCCTGTTTTTATATAGAAATTTTTATTATTTCCTGACCAAAACTCATATTTATAAATTTATAGCTTTCCGTTGGATTTTTATTTGTATCTTATTTACATCGGATATAATTTAATTAATTCGATCTCTGTAATAACGCTGAAGACGCTGATGATGATATTATATAAAGTGGTAGTCCATCCATATAAAAACACGCGCGTTTTAAAAATAATAATATGAAAATTTTACTGTCTTCTACTTATGAATAAAAAGTGGTGGATGGTTATTGCTTATAAAAAGAACATCAATGTTATAGCGACATGAAACATTTTATTGAAAAAATAACATTAAAGAAATAAGCGAGCTTTTCTTGTGAAACTTTTTAAATTCATTTAAATGACAGAAGCTGTCACCAGCTTTAATATTGTCCCAGAAGAATAGATAAATTTTCCAACATCTTTAATTAAGAAATCTTCAAAGTTAGTTGGTTGCTTATGCTATAGAAGTTATCTTTGTTTTCAATTAAGTAATATACTGAAGAAGTAATGATCGCCTTTTGTAATTTATAATCTTATTAATTTTACTTTTATATTCTGATTGCATTATTCGCATATCAATCAAATCTACCGATTGGTTGGCAAACGCCAAATACTTTGTGGCATTAAAGCTTAAAATTTCCATATTTTCTAATTCATCTAATTATACATTTGGGATTTTGTTGTTAACACATTCGTAATGGAATTATTATAAAATTCCTGACACCTTGATTTTTGTTATTATTTTTAGCCAAATAAAAGGCAAATTTGCTTGCCACAGAAAACAGACAAAACATTCCGAGTTGCTAAAAAATTAAATAAGAGAAATTTTTTTTTGAATAATTAAAGTTTCGTTAAATGCCATAGTGTGCAGTAGAGTGGGTGTAGACTTGTACTCCTTAAAAAGTAAAATATTTGAAAAGGCATCTAAAAAATTATTATATTAAACAGTTTAGAGCTTTTACTGGATTAAATGTAAGATAAGAATAGAACTTTTCCAGCTAATTGTAGTCTTTAAATGTCTTGTTAACCTAATTTGGTACAATTACATAACAACAACTTAAGTTCCTTGTAAATTACTGAGATGGGAGAGTGGTTATACTCTGAAATCTTAATTAAAAACTATTTTTGTTTAACATTTCCTTCCGTTGCTTATGTTGTAAGAAAGCACAGCTGTGAGATTTCAGTATTTTTGATAAAATTTCGAGATATCATTTATATTAAATTTAGAATTCTTCAATTTTTAATTAAATCAAAATTAAATCCACATGGCAATTCAAAATATGTTGATTAATTAAATTTAATTAATGACATTGTTCTTTTTATATTAATTTACAAAAATTTGATTGATTAAAAAGATGGCAAAAGCTGCAATCTCGTTATATTCTGCTAAAAAATCAATAAAACAATTTTATAGTGATTGCTGCCATCGCCACAAGCACCAAAATCACCCACAATTCATTTCTAATTAAAAATAATCCTCAAAACATTGAATAAACATAAAATAAAATAAACACAAAGCAAATCAATTAAATAAAAGCCTTTTTTAAAGGCATCTATTGCAGTTATTTATTCTATTCTAGAGAATGCGAAAACATAAAATTAAACTGAATTAAAGCCACGAATGAAACCTCACGCTAGAGGTAGAGACTATCTACCACAATTCATAATACTTAATGAATTTATTCTAAGAATAGCAAATGATTGCCTCAGCATGAAAAGATCGAAAACAAGAAAATACCATGAATGACAATCTCAACTGATGAGACAATTTACAAGTTTAAGAAACTTTGCCAATAAACATACTTTTGCCTAACTAAGCATTCAGACATTGAATCAAAATCAACAAGCCCTAAATAATTAAAGGTGATTTTGAAAACTAAGCACAAGTCGCTGAAGTAACGGCGAATCCAAACTGAAAATAATCTCAACTATAAGCTAAATAATAAAATAAAAATTTACACCAAATGGGAATTTGAATATGAATTGTTTACACAAATGAAGGGTTAATGTTCGCTGCCTGCAATAAATGTTAATAAAAAAAATTGTTCACTAACATGTACATGGGCGTACAGATGTGTCACGCAATGTTTACACTAATAACAGGATTCAACCCACCCGCAATCAAAGTGAATAGGTTTGAATTGAAAGGAAATAATGCGAAATGGAGGACAATAAATATTGAACAAAAGAAAAAATCGCGATGAATAATTAAACCGAGCTTAACGAGCAATAACAGCTTTTGTGCTTGGCATACACATTTGTACAAAACAAATTGCATTGTGATATTTTTCATATTTAATATTGGGACGTCTCATGCTACCGTTTATCCCACATTAATTTCACTGTTTTGTTTCTATCACTTCTCGATACCACATTTTATCATATTTGTTACAACTGCACCGTGATGTCTTTTATAAATAACAACTTGAGGCAACTAATAAAATTTTTAGCGAAATTAAAAATCACTGTCGCTCGACTGCATCAAATGACAAATTATTAAACGTCATAAAACACAACTAAAAACTTTTTATTAAATAATCTGTAAGCGCAAGTTAATGACAATGATAAAGATAAACAACGAAAAACAAGTCCCATTCTTCCAACTTTTGGGTAATAGAAAGAATTGTTTGAACAATGAATAGATTGTTTACGAGATGCTCGACGAAGTGCTTTTCTCCTTTGATTATGCCAATCACGTATATTTCTTTTATTTGTTTGCTTATTTGTTTTCTATTAATTCATTAAAACGTTAAGACATTATTTTACTTAAATTAGTTGTGAATTTACTAAAGCTTTTCTGAGCATCGTTAATACAACACACATTAAATTCAATCGTATTAGCGAGAAACAATGAACAAACAAACAAGTCAAGGTAATTTATAATTAAGAAAATTATTCTGCATCAAAACCAAAATTCATTCTCTATTAACATAATCCATAAAAGTTCATAATTTTGTAATAAAGTGCTAAATGCAATGTCATAATCTCATTGTATTTTGTCTGTTTAATATTTTACTAACACAATTCTTGTATAATAACCATTAGTTTGTCACATTAAAAAAAGTTTTAATAAAAATGAAAATTAAATATTTTATCACAAAGTCTTTTATTATCAATCTCTAAATATATATACGTATATATATAATAATACTGTGCAATTCCTGGAGTTTTCACATACACTCTCATTTTTTAATTTTCCCTTCTAAAGTGAAAGAATTTTTATGTTTTTTAAGCGTGCTTGCAGTCTGCACTTTGACAAGAATTTATATAATGTATATTATTTTTTCTTTTTTTTTTTTATAAATTATAAGCCATAGCGAGGAAAATTCCATTCGTTGATTGACTGTTGATTAAAAAAAGAAATTTTTTCACTAACTTTTCAATTAAAACTTAGTAATAAAGAAAGACACAACAAAAAATTATTTTATAAATTCAACAGCAGAGGTGGGCGTTTGAGATAAAAATTCTTTTTCAATTAATTTTCTTTTTTTGTCGTTGAAGCATGCATTTTTCTTATATAAAAAGTGCCTAAAACTATTAGTTGGTTGCTTTATGGATGATCAAAGCAAAAGTGACATGACATAACAAAATAATATGTTATTATGATTTTTTAAAATAATAAATAAACTATACTTTAGTTACTGAGTAATAAGATAAAAAATTATAATTACTTTTGAAAGTACAAACACAATAAAAATGGAAAACAACAGTTAGGCGTTGTAATAATAAAAAACAAATAATATGGATTCAGTTTTATACAATGACAAAAAAATTCATAGGCAGCGTGGCCGAGCGGTCTAAGGCGCTGGTTTTAGGCACCAGTCAGTAATGGCGCGGGTTCGAATCCCGCCGCTGTCAATTCATTTTTGTTTCTTTTTAAGCGAAAAAAATTGTATTATTATTTTAAGTAGTTTTGTCGGTTTTTTTATGATAAAGCAAATAACAAAGCTCTGTTATAAACGAAAATTAGTTAATAAAAATATTAGGCAAATTAATTCAATCGAGTAAACGTTTGAATAAATGATGAAGATACCCGACTAACGACTATATCCCATAAACAATACGAAATAGTCACCTACTGCCATCAGCATGACCGTCCATCCACCTCATGCACGTGTGTAGCTATTGATTATTTTTAGATTATGTTATTATTGTCAACTCATTAAACATCAAAGTGATAAATTTAGAAACCAAAACCTTTCCTTAAACGCTAGGCAACATCACAGCGAATAAATATATTTCATCCAAATATATTACACACAGACATATCGTGTCTCTCTAAATTCTGTAACCGATATGTGGTTTATTGGCTGAGGAGGTCTGAGGAATATATATTTTTGGGTTTATTTAGTAAAGCTTTCAATTAAGCTTCATAGTTGAACGACTCTGGTGTGGCTATTTGGTTGACGCTGTGGCATGGTGCGACGACAATGTTTGTAAACGGTTGTCTCTTGGTGATGCTCTCGATGTGCTAAAAATACATAAATATAAAGGTTGGCGAGTCAGACCGCTTCTCCAGAAGCACCCATAACATGGCATTTACTATTATTGACAATTTTATTAATACTTGTTTCGGTCGTACAGCCTCCAGTACTTTAGGTAATTTGTTCAGCAGCGCACATAAAAACTATGTTATTGGCACAGGAGAAGTGGTGGCCAAACGCTATAAAAAATGTTTACAAGCAAAATTTTAATAAAAGAAAAATCGTTGTTACTTCTGTGGTCGATTTTCCACAAACCAAATAATAAACAAACAAAAAATTGTTGCTCTTAATTAAAACTCATCGTTTGCTGGGCTAGAAGCAGCGAATTATTTAATGGCCTCAGAGTATTATTTAATTATGCTGCTTTTTTAATATTTTGTTGACTTTTGCCAAACAAAACATATCAAAACCAAGCGAAACCGAATAATATTTGCATAAAACGACTTCAACTTTAGTATTTTCTACTTTTGTGCTTTCACTGTGACCAACGTTCGTTAAACTTTTCGTTAATAAAAGTAAAATTTAAATTTATTCACTTTTCTCATTGATAGAAGCAGAGATTAGAGCAGACAAATCCATGCATGCGTTTTGTTATTTAAATTTTCTAAGGGTGTAAATGCGGAGACGACAAACTGTATGACAAATCGCTACAAAAAACTCTGTTTGACCCTTATCATGACTCACTTTTTGCTTTTATTTTTGGTCTGAATATTATAAAGTCGTAAAACAGATCGCTAGTAGCTGATATCCATATCACAATAGATGCGAGGCATGCGGTCAACTCTTTTTCTTATTTCGTTTGTCATATTAATTATTTTCTGGTTGTTCTAAATAGAAAATATTCAGCATACATAACGTGTAATTTGTATAAATCAAAAGAAAAATCAAATATGACAAATTCGTAAACATGCTTTGTTCATTTTGGTAACAAAAGAAAAAAGTATTCAATAGTCATACATATGTGGCAAGTGCTTTTAAGTGTGTTATTAGGTAACAAACAAACAGTTTTCTTATAATAAAATAAAAAAAATATATTTATTTATACTAAGACTAAGATTGTATTTCATTAACGAAATATCATTTTTATTTTTATAGAGGTTTCACCCCAGTGCTTTATTTACATTGTTTTTAATAGTTATTGTAGAAAAAAAACAGAAAAAAAATCTCGTTAAAAGTATAATAAAACGTTAGTTTAGTTGTATTTTTGTCGGTTGAATATTTTATTTCTAACATTAAAATATGTATTCCATAATATTTAAGGAGTATATTTTGCAGAAATGTACAAAATAAAGAAAATTATTACCGTCATGTCCCTTAAACAAATCTAGGTCAATGTTTTTGTGTTTATTATTTTATATTTTTATCTTTTTCTTCATCCACATTATATAAATTTTAATCATTTTAACCTTACCATAGTATTCTTAATTTGGATTTAGCTTTGTTACATATTTTTTTTATGCTCATCGTTTTATTCTTTTGTTACAGCTATAAGATGAGAATTTAATTATTGTTGGTTTGTTATTTTTAATTATATTTAATTGCAGTGTTACTTGGAAAATAATTTATTATTTAATTATATAAAGATTGTGACTGTGTCTCACTTGGAATAAATTATTAAAATTTGTTTTCTTTTTTTTTATTTATTTATACAAAATAAAGCTTTTTTTTAAAAAAAAATTGTAAAACTTTTACCATACATTACTGTCAATGACCTGAGTATTGACTTACGAATTATTACATCTTGAATACACAATAATGTACTAGACATTAATTTAATTCAATTATTTATTCACTTTCTTTGTATTCTCTGATTAAACGATAATAATTTAATTGTAGGCGATGAAAATTACTATAAACAATGAGTTTTTGATAAAATAAAGTTCAAATCTCGTCTCAACCGAACACCTACAACATTAAATTGATTGTGTAAATTAAACTGATAATAATATTAATTAATTATAATAATAATCTTATTAATAATAAACTATATTGATTTAAATGTGATATTACATTGATGAAGTGAGAATTTAAATTTACTTTTACATATTTAAACAAATTTTACACCAAATTTCAACATCTATACAAGTAACTACATATGCATAAATCATTTGTACTGTTATTTATTACATTTTATACATTCTGCATTAATCAAATAATTTTATTACACTTGTGATACTTGTATCACCACAAATGTTACAACAAAAATTACTTTATGAAAATTTTAAGCCTCGCTACAGCATGATTATAATATTTAAATAAATTGTTTTAAATTTCATTTAAAAATTTGAAACTAAAATATTATATAGAAAGTAATAAATATTATTTTCTTTGTTTCCTGTTTTTCTTCTTTTCGTTTTAAGAATTATTTTACAAAAATGAAATACAAAAATTTAATAAACTTTAAAACATGTAATTTTTTATTTGTTATTACGAATTATGCAGTTACTGTAAGTTTTATTTATTAATGTAAATTTTTCCATTAAATTAAAATAAGTCGTAAAGTTTCAAAAAAAATTAATACAGTATTCATGGTTGTAATTTCGTTACCAGGCGCCTCCATCGCACCAAAAGTTCAGCTAAGGATAGATAAATTGAAATGAATTTTGTTTTGTATTTAAATGAATGAAAAATTGCATAAGAAAATTCAATTGAACTTGAATCAAAATTGTCGAATATTAGGAGTGATGAAAGCTTTTTTTCCTTTAGAATAAATCACTCTTACTTTATATTTTTTTTTTTTTTTTACAAATTATAATGCATTTCACGTTTTATTTTTTTGGATATTATTAAGTTTCGTTTTTATTTTATTATTAGTTTAAACTGTCACATTACATTAAATTTATTGATAACAATTTGTTTATATATTTTTCTTCATCATTTCAACCCTATTAAATGTATTTATTCTTTGTATTTCTTAGCTTTATTTTTGTAAAATTTTATTTCCTATTTTATTGTGGTAGAGCAGAAAGCAAAAGCAAAAAACAAATAATAAAGAAGCATTTATGTAGTTTTTTCTTTTTTATTTATTTATTTAAACGTTTCTTTTCTATTTTTATTGTTGAATATATATTTATTTATTCTCGTGTTTTTCTATTCTATTTTTTTTTGTAGTTAAAATGATCTCAATGAAAGGAAATTCGTGATAACAGCAAATAAACATTTTTATTTTATAGAAATTTTTCCGTGATATGAATCCGTAATTCTTATTTTTATATTAGCTTATTTGTTTAAATAAAGTAGAAAAAATGAAATGAAATGAAAAGAAAAGACAGCATATAAGACTAAACGAATGAAGAAACAAACAAATGGAAAAAAGTGGCATCATGTACCAGTATCAAAATGTTAAAATACATCAATATTTATTTAAATCGAGTTTATTTAACATGCGTTATCGTTACCTTAATCCTTAAATTCAGTTTATCAATACCATTGTTATTTTTAGTAAGCAATTTAATTTGTTATAAATTATTTAGTCTCCAGTAGTCATAATGTTTACAAATGTGGAAAATATGTCTTTTGTGAAAGTTAAAACAGTTTTTATTTTTTCTATGACGATAAATAATAAAAAAACAAATAAATATTCGTTATAAAATTTAACTATAAATACATATTTATTAAAAAAGAAATCAGGTACAATATTGAATGCAAAAATAAATAAAACAGGTATGAGGGGCTAAAAATCAGGATTTGATTTAATTTTTTTACGAAATGACTCCATTCCATCTTCAGAACTATCACTATGAATTTTTAATATTTTTTTTCGCTTTTTACATTTTACATTATTTATATTTTGTTTGCGTTGTTTTCGGCGTTCTTTTAAAATTGCTTCAGCTTTCTCAAGAGGACATAATTCTTCTTCAGAGTCCTCAATGATTTCGTCTTCTTCAACAACAAAAGAGTTTTCTTTATAAATGGATGAATCTTCGTCTAGTATAGGTTGAGAATATATATTCTCCATATTTATAAATTTACTGGGATCAGGAATTTTAAAAGCTCCGGGTCTTCTTATAGGGCTTTTTATTGATTTTAAATATTCTGCGTGGATATCAACATGGTCTTCCTCTTCATCTATATCATTTTCATTAACGAACATCGAATCGATTAAATAACGAGATTGTAATTCCTCGTCCTCATCACTAGATTCATCACCGGAAACACCAGCTTCACAGTCAATGAACATATTTTTTCTTCGTTTCTTATGAAACTTTTTCTGTTTATTTTTTATAATAAGCGATATGTCCCTCACGGATTTTAATGGTGCTGGCTGCAAAAATAATTATAAATTTGTAAAAATATTTTCAATACAAACTAGAATAAAATATCACATTACCGATGGACAAGTTTCGAAAATGTCACTTTCTGTATCTGATTCACTACTTTTAATGATTCGTTTATTCTTTAAACTAACACCAGTAATCTGACTAGGTTTATTAATAAAATCATCATTACTTATTATTGATTTCGCTGATTTGTTTTCATCATTACCATTACTTGGTCTTGAAAGGCAAGTTATAAAAAATTGCGACTTTGAGTCATCACTAGCTGATTCTTTATTTTGATTTGAAGTACTTTGTTGGATTTTTGCTTGTAACAAACGTAATCGAGACATATTTGGTTTTTTTGACATTACTGAAGGCGATTTAATATCCTTAATTTCAATTTTCTTTAAATGTGGAGATTTATTATTTGCCATTATAGTGTTATCCTTATTTTCATGAAATAAACTTTCATTAAACAAATCATTGGACTGTACGAAACTTTCATTTTTATTAATTGAATGAATATTATTCTCTTTTTGACTATCATCAATCAAATCATCGTCACTACAAGCAAATATTTCCTCTAAATTACCTAAATCAATTTTTGTAGTTTTACTTTTACTTGATAGTATTATTTCTGGAGAATTTTTTTTAACATCATCTATTATCGTATTAGACGGTGTCAAATTATCATTTCCTTGAAGTTTTAATTGTTTTTCAATATCATTAACATGATTTATGATTTGTGACATTGTGTATATTGTTTCATTTTTTACATTGTGTATTTCTTCTTTAATTGGTTTTATTTCTTCATTTTTACTTGTTTTCGGATCATTAGCATTTAATAATTTATTTTCGTTATCCTTTAAAATTATAGTATCTTTATCTTTTTTCTCAATTTCCTTAACTAATTCAACTGATTTTATAATTTTATCACAAAAAACTTCATCGTCACTGTTATCACTCAAATTAAATAATTTTCGCGGAAAGCTCTTCTTATCAACAGCAGTCGAATCAGATGTTTCTTCATTATCATCAATAACAAATAATTCATCATAATTAGTTAAACCAAAATATTCAAGAGTCATTCTATCTTTTAATTTTATATTTTTTGCTGTAACAGGTGAAAAAAAATCCGAATTTTTCTTCTTTTTACATGAATTTTCAAAGGCGCGCATTAATGGACTATGAATATACTTCGAATCTGATAATAGTTTATTCTTTGATAAAGATATTGAATTAATTATTTTATTTGTTATTTTAATGGGAGTATCATTATAATCCATTTCTGCTTCTTCATTTCTGTATTTTGATTCATTTTCAATAAATTGAGGGCATGATAATTGTGTCGCTTCACCAAAAAGATTCGACACTGTTCCATATTTATTATTTATTATAGAATTCTCAACCGTATTTAATTTCTCTAAACTTTCTAAATCTATATGCTTATCATTATTTTCTTCACAAAGGTTTATAAGATTATTATCATTATTGATTATCCAATATTTTCGTTCTTTTCTATTTATTTGCTGTACTTTTCTTTTATTAAATAGTATAGATTTTTTTATATTTTCTATACCGCCCAATACAGCTTCCATTGCAAGCATTTCTTTATTTAATAAATCATTAGAGTCTTCATTTATGACAATAAATTCTTTTTCATTATTCTTATCGCTATTTATTTCTGAAAATGTTTTTAGTGCGTCTTCAACATATTGCGGATTTGCTTCTAATGTAATTTTTTTTATAAAAATAGGACATTCTTCATCCAATAATATATCGCGTATTGTTGGCTGTTTGGCTTTTTTTTTATTTTTACATTCCGATGATTTACTTAATAAAAATTTACGTATCGATTTAACAGAATTTATGAATTTATTAGAATCGTTTTCATCGATTGTTACATTTTTATTATATTCTTTATCAGAATTATTGTTTGGTAAAATATCTTCAGTCAAATCAATACTTTTTTCGGTAATATTTGGTGAACAGAAAATATTTTTCTCATCCTTATCTAATTCTGGTGGAATTTTTTTAAAAAATTGCCGAACATCTTGAGACGAAATCTCATGAACCTGATTATTGGCTTTAATTCTTTTACTTCTTCTCACTTCTTTTTTATCAATCTAAAAATTTGTTAAATTATTATTTTATCAAACATACAACAAGAAATATAAATATTAGAAATTACCGTTTTCTTTGTTTTAGACTCGGCAGCTTTTTTCTCTTCGAATTTTATAAACGTTTCGATACATTTTGGATTGAATTCAGGTGGTATCATAAGTGGTGAATGCTTATACAAAACACTTGATATTTCAGAACTTTTGGCTAACTTTTGATTTATTTTGTCTTTTGAAGCTAATACTTCTTTTAGTATATCATGTTCTCTTCCTTCTGTAGCTAGCATTATCACTTTACCTTGGCGCTTGCGGCCAGTTCTTCCAATTCTTTGTACCAAGCGTGTTGGATTTTTTGTATTTGTGTCAAAACATACAATCAAATCAACTTCACCTACATCAATACCTTCTTCAGCAACGCAAGTAGCTATGAGTACATTACAAACACCAGAACGAAATTCTTGCATGGCAACTATTTGTTGTTTTTGTGTAACTCCACGAATGCCTATTGAACTACCTTGACCAACAAATTTTTTAGGACGAATTAGTGGTCTATGCTTTAATAATAAACGATGTACTAAAAATACTGATTCACGAAATTCACAAAATACAATAGCCTTTGAGTTTGATTCCTTTTCAAAGAATTCTGTTAAATGCTTTTGCAAAATATAATACTTTGGATGACCAAAATCTAAATCATCAGGAATTTCTGGAATAAGTCCATTTGGTAATGTTTCATCGCATACAGTAAATGGATTGATGCCTGCCTGACTTCTTACATTATTCAATAACTCTTTTAAACGATCATCTTTTGATACAAAATATTTTTCTTCTGTTGAATTATTAGCATCATCGAAAAAGTTTAAAAAGACATTAATGCCGTGACGGTCCAGTAATTCTAATGCGTGATACAAACTAATACAAGTTGTAAAATTAGTGGTGACACTAGACTGTTCTGGATGTCTTTGATGAAGAGACATTTCGCGAAAACGTTTATGTTCCATGATTAACCAATTTTTGTTTAGTGATGTCACAGAACCTACAGATTAAAACTTTTAATACTACATATGAATTTTCAAAAAAAAATTATATTATTAACCTGAAATAACATTGTTGTCTAAAAGGAAGCGAACATACGGATCTAATATTTCAATAAACTCATTTCTTATCTTTTTAATTCTGTCATCTAATGGCACTACAACCACTTTAATATTTTTTTTATATGTGTACGGCAAGACATCTATAGAATTCTCCCATCGTACTTCGATATGTGATATTAAAAGATTTTTTACAACCTATAAAAAATATTTTATTATCTATTATAGTCAAGACAAAATGATATTTCATTTTTTACCTCAGCAACGTCTTCAATTCTGCGCCCAGGCGTTGCTGACAAAGCTAAAACTCGAAATAATTTATTTCTTGAGGCTATTGCTTGTATCACTTCCACATAGGCATACTTTCCTTTAGCTCTGTGCGCTTCATCGACCACAATTAATCTTATATCATTTATTGGAAAAAAATGGTCAGGAGAATTTATATCAGAATGAACAATTTGTGGAGTTACAAAAAATACTCGATGATCTTTCCACATTTTTGCCCGTAATGAAGATGCTTGCTTACCTTATTTAAAATAAACAATAATTTTAATTAAAAATTTTATGTTTTGATTTTAATGAAAATAATACAATACCCGTCATTTCAACAGTATCCTTTGGAGGAATTCCCATAATTTTGTAGCAAGCATCAATTTGTTGCGCTACCAATGGTCGAGTTGGTGCCATAAATATAACTTTGCCTGTCGGATACCATCGATAAATATTATACATAACAACAGCAGCAATAAATGTTTTTCCCAATCCAGTTGGTAACACAACTAATGTATTTCTAAACAACGATATACGGCTTATATTAAACTGATATTGTCTGACAGGAAAATTTGTGGGATATATCCATGAATCACCTGTATTATTATCAAAACCACAATAATTTTCTTCACTTCTCAACTTTGAATTGTCAATTAATAAATCAAATGGTTGATCTAACATTTCAAGAATATCTTTATCACAGAACTCACTAATGTCTGCCTTGGAAGTATCCAAAGAATTATCACGATTTGATTTCGACGAAATAGATGATATATTTAATTCTCGCGATGACTTTTCTTTATCTAATTCCATCTTAATAAATTTAAATAACGTAAAATAAAGAAAATGAAAAAATACTAATGTTAATGTATACAAATAATAATATAAACAATTCACATCACATGTACACTAAAGAGCGCAATTTGGCATTTTAGTGACATTTATTTTGACATTACAAAAAAATATAAACAAACCACTGAACCGTAAGACACTCTAAAAAATTATTTAAAATTCTAGTACTACTTTTTTAAAAAAAAAAATTCTTGAACATATTTTTTTCATATAATTTTATTATTTATTAAAATTCTGTAAATTTTCATATCTTGAAGAATAACCTTTAAGATACTTTTAACTTTACAGCAAACCATTCATATCACCTCCATATTTTACAAGTATTATCTTTAGATGCTGTTAAAATAGCATCGCCTGAATAGTTAAAGGCGCATGAAAATACGTCTGAATCATGGCCCGCTAATACTTGATTGCATAAACCACTTCCAACGCTCCATAATCGCGCTGTTCGATCAGCCGATGCTGTAAGTAAATGTGATCCAGCAGGATTAAATGTCACCTAAAAAGAAGGTTTAACTAATTTATTCCGATCAAATATTTTATATAAAAAACCTTTGAAACTTCATCGGTATGGCCAGACATAATAGATATTAAATCAAAGTTTGATGAGAGATCCCATATTTTAGCTGTACAATCGCTACTTGCTGTTGCTAATTTAGTCCCAGTATAATCAAATGCAATATCAAGTACTTCATCTCGATGAATAGCAATACCTTGTGAGGAATTAGGATTTTTTATATCCCAGCATCGTGCAGTTTTATCTAAAGATCCAGTAGCAACAACAGTACATCCAAAATTCCAAATGCAATTACTTAACTCTGCCGTATGGCCACGGAATGTCATTGCTTGCCTTTTTTGAATAAAAACAATTATAATAGATTATTTATATTACAGTTTATATAATTACTCTTTTAATCTTAAATCCCAAACAATTGCAGTTTCATCAAAAGAACCTGTAAGCAAGAGATTACCATCTTGACTAAAATGAGCTGAAATGACTTCTGCTTGATGTCCTGAAAGTAAAAGCGTCTCTTGACCAGTTTCAACGTGATAAATTCTAGCTGTACTATCCATTGATGCAGTCGCAACGATATCCAAATTGCATGGATTAAATTCTGCTGCAACAACTTCAGCAGAATGTCCATAAAAAGTACACAAACAACTTCCATTTGGCGACCAAATTTTTGCAGTTTTATCAAAGGAACCAGTTATTATGCGGTCACTAATATTAAAGTGGTTCATTTCTTAACAAATA
Source organism: Ptychoptera contaminata (assembly GCA_963942525.1). Classification (NCBI taxonomy): domain Eukaryota; kingdom Metazoa; phylum Arthropoda; class Insecta; order Diptera; family Ptychopteridae; genus Ptychoptera; species Ptychoptera contaminata. The sequence continues at coordinate 40,178,425 of OZ012637.1, read as the reverse complement.
TTTCTAGCTATTGCAATAAGCATACCATTTTGGAAAATTGTAAGAAACCGAGAAAACAACATTGTCATGTCCGCGAAGTATGTTATCTTCGTTTCCTTTGTCAACATCCCAAATACAACATGTTCGATCGTAGCTTCCAGTAAGAAATCTACAATAACAATAATTTCAATTCAATTTGTTGATAAAATTAATAATTGACAAACCGTTTTCCATTTTTATCGAAACAAACATTTGTCAAAGGTAAAATATGTTTTTGTAAAGTTTTATATAAATAGAATTTTTTTTTAATTGGTTCTTTTAATTTGTTTTGCAGTTTCTTTAAAATATCTATAAATTCTGGATAATTTTCTTGTGTTATTAACGGTTCATTTTGTGACAATTTTTTACCTAAATTATTTATATTTGTGCTGAAAATTTAACTGATTATTATTTTTAATTATTTCATTTTTTTTATTTATTTCATACTTTGCTTTCAGCTCTAATATATCAATAATTTTTGTATATTCTAATGAATTTTTTGTATAGCACAATCCAACACCTATAAATAGAAATAGAATGCCTAATTAAAATCCTAATATATTTTATTATGTATTATTAATTTACCTGGAGGATAATATCTTAAATATATTTTTTCCAATTTCATTCTGTAATTTTTTAAAAATATTTACACGTTTTGTTTGATCGATATACACATAAATGATCGACTTTATATGCTTATAAATAAGTATGAACGCACTCTTCGTATATCGTTTCTCTTAGTTATGTCAATTCTCTTTATTCTCAATGCATATTAATTGCAAAATTGCAGCAATATCAAGCTGTCAAGCATCTGTTATTAAATGTGTCAAACGAGTCTGGCACAAGCAAATATAATTATTATCAGATTTAAAAATATAAAAAACATTTCAACAATAAAACTATATTTTTAATTAGCTCATATATAAATTTTTAATATAATATTGTTTACAAATTGATTTAACAAAAATATAGCAATTTACTGATTACATGAAATTTAGGTTATGTAGTAGAAATAAATGCTTTAATTAAATTAGTATTCATAATAAGTTAATGCCTGTGATTGAAATAATAAATATAAATTACACAATAATTTTATAATGCGCTTATAATGTCTCACCATTGGTCTGATAATGTGCATACAACTGCATTTACACCTCGAGATTATCAAGTTGAATTATTAGCATGTGCAAGGGAACAGAATATTATAATATGCTTGGGTCATAACTCCTCCAAAGAATTTATAGCCTTAAAATTGATACATGAGCTAGGCCATCAATTACGGCGAAGGGATAATAAAAAAATAACATTTTATTTATCAAATAATTATGGAGATTCTGCATACAACTTAATTTACCATTTAACAGATTTAAAAATAATTAATCTGAATAATGAACATGATTTCGATTATGAAACTGATTTCGATAAATATCATGTTATTATATTAAATGCTGAAAATTTTCTAAACATTTTAATTTGTGGATACATCTCTCTGGAAAATATAAATTTAATAATAATCGAGGATTGTCACAGAAAAGCAGAAGATGGAAATAATTATTTAAGTGACATATTTAATAATTATTATATTAATTGTGTTAATAAACCAAAAGTACTAGGATTAGCTGGTCCACTTCACAGTGCCGGTTGTCCGCCGGGTCGATTAGGTGCAGAATTAGAACATTTAGAAAACGCAATTCACTGCCGAGCCGAAACAGCTAGTGATATTGTTACTGTTCTTCGGTAAACTCATACTATTTTAACAAAAAACTTCAAATTCCATATTGAATATTATCTTTTCATTTTTAGATATTGTTCAAAGCCAATAGAGATCATTCTTCAGTGTGCCCCACCACGGAAGAATGAATTAACTGAATTTCTCTATAATTTAGTTTTAACAAAAAAGACTTTTTTAAATGATCATCGATTCGATCCCTCCGAAATTTATAGCGATGAATTTTTAGAAGAACTTAAATGTTAGTCAATGTTTTTAAATATAAAATTTGATAATTTTTTAATTAGATATTTATTTTAAACATTTCAGCCATTCCAGATCCAAACATTGATCCATTGCAATATTTGGACGATTTTTTATCAGTGTTAAATGATTTGGGTCCATGGTGTGCAGACCGGGCTGCGTTTTTATTACTTTTACAATTAGAGAAACAAAAAATTAAAACACCATACGAAAGACATTATTTACTTTTATGTTTAATTACAACAACATTAATTGAAATACGTGCGCATTGTACTTATGTATTTCAAAAATTGTCAAACGAAAAAGAGCGCGTAGAACAATATTCAACACCAAAAGTATTAAGGATTTTAGAAATAGTAAGATTATATAAGCCAAGTTTCAATAAAGATGAAAATACAAAATATAAAAAAACGAATTATGAGATAGACAATAAAAAAGTTTCGAATAACGATGATAACGTTAATAAAGTAATAAAGGAGTTAGAAAATTTAAATTTTAAAGGCTTAAAAAAAAAAAGTGAAGAAATTAAGAATAGGATAGAAAATGAAAAATCTACTAATATTGATAAAATCAAAGAAAAATTAGACAATATTACTAAAAATGAAGAATATCTGAAAAATGAGGATCTCAAAGATACATCACACGAAGTTATTGAGAATAAAAAAATCAAATCTAAAGACAGTGTAGAAGTAATAAAAACGACACTAAATACGCATAGCAATAGTTTAACAAATAAACGTTCTGTGACATCAAATAAATATGAACCTCGTCATTATAGGCATCGAAAAAAATATGGGCCACATATAAGAAATAATAGAAATAATTATAATAATGCAAATGATAGTGAATTATTATGTGGAATAATTTTCTGTAATTCACGTTTTATGGCAAAAATTTTGTTTAGTTTATTCCATGAAATGTCTAGAAATGATTCTGATTTAAATTATTTAAATGTCCAATACACAGTGGATAAGGTAGCTAATCCCCAAACTGAAATTAAAGAGGCTGAAGCTGAGCATAAAAAACAAGAAGAGGTATTAAAAAAATTTCGTATGCATGAATGTAATTTATTAATTGGTACATCAGTATTAGAAGAAGGTATTGATTTGCCAAAATGTAATTTAGTTGTGCGTTGGGATCCACCAATTACCTACAGAAGTTATGTACAATGTAAGGGGCGTGCCAGAGCACCACAGGCATATTACATAATTATGGTAGCACCATCAATAACAAATAATTCTTGCTATAATGAAGAATGTGAGTCCTTAACAAATAAAAATCATAAATTTATATGCCATCCCGGAGTGATTAAAACTAATTATCAAATAAAAAAAAATAAAATAGACTCATTTAAAAATTGTTTAAATAAATTAAATACTTGCGAGGAATTGATTAGTAACGACAATAAAATAGAAATAGATAATAATATAAATGGTTGTATTGTGAAAATAGAAGAAAATTTAATGAATGGTGTTGATAAAAAAATTGAAGATAATTTAAATGAAGGTGTTGTTGAAAAAATAGAAGTCAATATTGAAAATGGCATTAAAGATGTTAGCAATACACTTACCTTAGATGATGAATCTACAAAAAATAAATATTTTAATTCAACTGATGATGAATCTACTGATGACTCGAGTACTGATTCAGAATCATTAAAATCATGTTGTGCAATTAGTGATAATAATGATAATGATATTGCTATTGATGAGAACTATTATGATAAATTGTTAGACAATATGAATATTTGTACTGAAAAAGTTATTAAACGATTAGCACAATACATTGAAATTGAAAAGGTATAATATATTTTAAATTCTTTTTTTTTGTATATATACAGTATATACCTAACAAACATTATTTTATTTTATTTTTAGATGCTTATCAGGAAATGTGAAAACATCGAACCATTAGAGTATGATTTATTGTTTGCAGATCAATTTACAGCATGTATTTTACCATATAAACCATTAGTAAATATAGTAGACGGTGCATCAGTGAATTTATCAACGGCTGTTGCTTTAGTAAATAAATATTGTGCCAAATTACCAAGTGATACCTTTACAAAGTTAACACCATTATGGCGTTATGCTAAAACGATACGTAATAATATAGAAATGTTTCAATGCACCTTAAGATTGCCAATTAATTCCCCACTCAAAGAAGATATTGTGGTATATAGATTTTTTTATTTAATTATAAAATTTTCTTTGATTCAATATAAATATTTGTAGGGTTTGCCAATGCCGACTCGTATTTTAGCTAGACGTATTGCCGCTCTTATTGCCTCAAAAATATTACATCAAAGCGGCGAATTAGATGATAATTTGCAGCCAATTGGTAAAGAAGGATTCAGAGCGTCAGAATCTGATTGGGAAAATTTTGAATTAGAAAAAAATGATGAGTTGATAGTCAATGATAATAGTGAACCAAGACCGGGTACCACAAAAAGGCGACAATATTATTACAAAAGAGTATACAAATTTTTTTCTCATCAAAATACAATTAAATTAAATAAATATTTTTTTTTTAAATTAAAGATTGCATCAGCATTTTCAAATTGTCGTCCAAAGGTTGGGGAAAAAGCATATTTATATCATATCAGTATGGTTTTACAATGTCCAATACCAGAAGAACAGAATACGAGAGGTCGTAAAATATATCCTCCAGAAGATGCACGTCAACATTTTGGAATACTAACATTAAAGAAAATACCAAAAATCAGTGCTTTTCCTATATTCACACGATCAGGGGAAGTAAAGGTTTCACTGGAATTAGTAAAAGACGATGTTTTATTAGAAGAAAGCCAACTTTTAAAAGTTTATACATTTATTAATTATACATTTACCAATGTGTTACGATTACAAAAATATTTAATGCTTTTTGATCCAGATGCAACAGAAAATTGTTTCTTTATTGTTCCTACGGTTAAAAACAAAAATGATAATATTGAAGTTGATTGGGATTTCTTAGATTTAATAACAAATAATTCTGATAAAACGCCACAGCCAGTATCTGAAAAAGAACGTAAAGTTCAAGAATTTGATGCAAATATATTTAAAGATGCTGTCGTCATGCCTTGGTATCGTAATCAAGATCAACCCCAATATTTTTATGTTGCTGAAATATGTTATCATTTATCACCAGAGAGTTCATTTCCTGGAGAAAATTATACAACATTCCAAGAATATTATTATCGTAAATATTCAATTGAAATTCAAAATCGCAAACAACCTTTATTAGATGTTGATCATACAAGTGCGCGTTTAAATTTTTTAACGCCACGCTATGTAAATCGTAAAGGTGTTGCATTGCCAACGAGTTCTGAGGAAACAAAACGTGCCAAAAGAGAAAATTTAGAGCAAAAACAAATTTTAGTGCCCGAACTATGTACGATACATCCTTTTACTGCGTCTTTATGGCGAGCTGCTGTATGTCTGCCATGTATATTATACAGAATAAATGCATTACTATTAGCAGATGAAATTAGGAAAAAAGTATCGAATGAATTAGGTTTAGGAAAAATGGATATAATTGATAATATATATGAGTGGCCCTCGTTAGACTTTGGTTGGAGTTTAGCAGATGTATTAAAAAAATCAAGAGAATCTAAGCAACTAGTAATAGATGATACAGAAAATATAAACGATGCAACAACCAAAAAAAATGAAAACGAAGAAAAACCGATTGGAATTGAGGAAGGTAATGAAAAGACTGCAAATGAAATTTTAGAAGAAGTTGACCGTAAAATTAAGGTAATAACCCCATAATCGATGTTATTAAGTTTTTATCTTGAATTATTATATTTGATTTATTTTTTTAAAATTAGAACGAATGCACTATGGAAATTGGTACTTGGTCTAATGAAATGGCAGATAACATCTCAATTAATGATGATTTAAATGAAGATGACTGGGGCTTATTACCACCAAATGTAAACATGTGTTCTGGATGTAAGAAATAAATAACGCAATTATGTAGAATTATTTTTCTTTTAAAACATATTTTTGAAATTTTAGCGCAAATACGGTACGGATCACCAACATCATGGGATTATGATACGAATAACGTAAATCCTATTGATCCATATTATTCTGACTCTGATACATCATTTCAAACGGATGAAGATTATGATAATGCAAGTGTTACAAGCAACGACGAACAAAATTTCAAATTACATATCGAATTTAAATCAGATAATTTAGCTGAAGCAATAGAAACAGAAGAGGAAATTCTTAAAAGAAAAAAACAGTTGGATATAATAAATAATACAAATGCCAATGAGATAATTTATCAAAATACAAAAAATATATGCGTAGGATTTGACACAATATCAAATTCAACAAGTAGTGATTCTATTGATGACAATTACAATAATATCAAGTGGCATGAAAATGAATTTCTAAAATCAACAGAAAAATTAGAAAATGATATACGAACGTCAAAAGTTTTAGTAAAGCATGATGAAAGTTTAAAAATCGTTAAAAGTAAAGAAATTAAAATATTAGAAAAAACAACAAATGATAATTTATTAAATGAATTAATACCATATGCTGATAGTTTTAACGACAATAAAATAGCAATCACTTTAGATGAATTATATGAAATAAATAAAATTTATTGTAGTCAACATGGAATAGAAACGTTTACTATTGAAGGTAGCGGCAATATTTTTGATAATTTTAATGATCAACAGAAAACTGGTTACAAAGAAATAACATTAGATTTCTCAAAAGATTTACAAATAAGTAATTTAAATAAAAACAATGATATAAATAATGAAGATAAATTGTATAAAGAGCATTTGAATGAAGTAACCTCAAATGAAATATTTAATTTTGATTATCAACCAAATTTAGTTGATCATCCTGGACCGAGCCCCAGTATTATATTGCAAGCATTGACAATGTCAAATGCTAACGATGGTATTAATTTGGAACGCTTAGAAACAATAGGTGATTCGTTTCTAAAATATGCTATAACAACGTATCTTTATTGTACGTATGAAAATGTGCATGAGGGCAAATTAAGTCATTTGCGATCAAAACAAGTATCAAATTTGAATCTATATCGTTTGGGCCGAAGAAAAATTTTAGGTGAAAGTATGATTGCAACAAAATTTGAACCTCACGACAATTGGTTGCCACCATGTTATTATGTTCCTAGAGAATTAGAGCAAGCACTTATTGAAGCTAAAATACCAGCATGTCATTGGGATTTGTCTGATATGCCAAATTTAAAAGATTTATCAAGTGATGAAATATGTAAATTAGTAAAAAGGCGTGCAGAAGTTTTAGGTGTATTAGAGGATAAAGAAAGTTCAGATGCAGATGAAGAGAAAAAAAATAATAATAAGCATGAAACAACGAATTTTGATAATTTTCCATTTTTTATTCCGTATAATTTAGTTACTCAACACAGTATTCCAGGTAATTATTTTTTGTTTCAACATATTAGAAAGAAATTATAAAAAATTTTATTTTTGTTTTAGATAAATCAGTTGCTGATTGTGTAGAAGCATTAATTGGTGCATATCTAATTGAATGTGGTCCAAGAGGAGCTCTCTTATTCATGGCGTGGTTAGGAATTCGTGTTCTACCAATTATCGAAATGCCATATGAACAAAATACACCAAGAATACCTGGCAGTATTATAAGCAAAATTGAGAAAGACAAGCAAATCGTTTATGGTAAACTGGTTCCACCGAAATCACCATTGCTGTGTTTCGTGCCAAATCCACATGGAACATTAGAACTATTACTCGACGGATATACTGATTTTGAAAATGCTATTGGTTATCATTTTAACGATAGATCTTATTTATTACAAGCAATGACTCATGCATCTTATTCTCCAAATCGTTTGACTGATTGTTACCAAAGACTTGAGTTTTTAGGCGATGCTGTCTTAGATTATTTAATAACACGTCATTTATATGAAGATCCTCGTCAGCATTCGCCGGGTGCATTAACAGACTTAAGATCAGCATTAGTCAATAATACAATATTTGCATCATTAGCTGTTCGCCATAATTTTCATAAATATTTTCGTCATCTATCGCCTGGTTTAAATGAAGTGATTGAACGTTTTGTTCGAATTCAGCATGAGAATGGTCATAGTATCAGTGAAGAATATTATTTAATCTCAGAAGAAGAGTGTGATGAAGCCGAAGATGTTGAAGTTCCAAAAGCATTGGGTGATGTATTTGAATCAGTTGCTGGTGCAATTTTTCTTGATTCAAATATGTCGTTGGACACTGTTTGGAAAGTTTACAGCAATATGATGCGTCCTGAAATTGAACAATTTAGTAATTCCGTTCCAAAATCACCAATACGAGAATTATTAGAATTGGAACCTGAAACAGCTAAATTTGGGTATGTTTTATTAACACTTTTTAAAATTATAAAATAATTTTTAAGTATATGGTCACTTCAAACAACATAAGTGGTCATTTTATAAATAAATTTAATGATGTAATAAAAATACATGAATTGGCTTGCAAGCGTGTATTTTATATGTGGGTTCCATAGTGTAGCGGTTATCACGTCTGCTTTACACGCAGAAGGTCTCCAGTTCGATCCTGGATGGAACCATTAATTTTTTGTTTTTTTTTTTATTTATAATTTTTTTTATTAATTATATATTTTTAAATATAAATTATGTAAATTTTTTTTTATCAACAGAAAACCCGAAAAATTAGCCGATGGCAGACGTGTTCGTGTGACCGTTGAAGTATTTGGCAAAGGTACATTCCGCGGTATCGGTCGAAATTATCGTATTGCAAAATGTACGGCAGCTAAATGTGCATTAAGGCAATTAAAAAAACAAGGTCTAATTACGAAAAAACATTAATTAATTAATATATTACTTCTTTGTCAGTTTGAATTTACCATTTTTTATGCCAATTAACCGATTTTTTTTTTTTGTATGAAACAATAATTTTCCTTTTTTCTTTTTTATTAATTGAAAAAAAAAATTCCATGTTAATGATTTTTTTTTCAATTAATTTTTTATCTTATCAAAAATAAAATTATAAAAATAAACAATATAGTTGACATAAAGATTAATTAATAATTTATTTATTATATTAAAATTAATATTATAATTTTATTGTCGTCTGAGTCATTAATAAAAATAACATTAAAATGTACAGAGACATTAAAACTAGGCAAAAGAAAAAATTATTATCAATAAGGGCGAAAAGTATGTTAAACACATTTAATGCAAAGAGATAATTTAATTAAAATAAAAAATAATTGATTTTTCTACATGAATAAATAATCGCATTGTGTTTTAATTATTGATGTGGTTTTCCTTTTTCCTGATCTTATTTATTATGGATGTGGTTTCCATTTTTTCCTGTTTTTATTAATTTATGTTCCGCTAAAAAGACAAGGTAAATTGATGTCAAATTATTCGATTCCAGTTTTAATTTTTATTTCAAGGATTTTTTTGTTTAATTTTACTTTATTCCATGACTTTAATTATCTATTATTGCAAAATTATACCTTTAAATTGGTAAAGTAAATGTTTTTACTGATTGTATTTGTCGGGGGGGTTAATCTCTTTAAATAATTCAAGAAAACAAGTAATTTCGCTGTTTTAATATTAAATTCACATTTAAAATAATATCTTTTGGATATAATCAGTAAATTTTACAATGAAAAACGACAATTTAAAGAATAAAAACAGAATAAATCATGACGAACAGCAATAACCACGTAGGTAGTGTTTCATTTACTTAAAAAAGACAAACTTTAAAAATTTGATATTAAAAGAATTAAAAAAATAAAAAAACGGCTTAAGCCACGTAAATAAAAATAATAATAAAAAAGAAACAGTAACAGTTAGGAAAAGTAATATGAAAAACACAATAATAAATAGTAAAATCAAGTTTAATTAAAGCTAGGAAATAAAATTTTAAGTAAATTTTTATTGAATTGCATGCATATAGCATGATTTTTATGGTTTTTTTATTATAAAATAATTTAATTAAGATACAGAAATACAATCAAACTTTAAATTGCCACACCTTTACGATTTAATGGACAAAAATAACAAAAACGTAAATAAAATTGCCTTTGTTAAAGTTAAACAAACTTTAAAAGAATTCTTCAAGAAATAAATTAAATCTTAAAGTGATTTTTGTTAAAACAAAGCAGCAATTTATTCATTGATTTATAACATTAAATATTAATATTAATGCAATTAGAGAGACAACTTTTAATAAATTAAATAGTTTGTGATTAATTAATAAAATATTTTGCATATAACGTTATCAATGTTTATTGATTTTATTTTTAATTAAAAATCTGGTGATAATATGATCATTCTAAATTTATTCGTTGTTTAATCATAACTAAATACGTCATCGTCAACTATTGTATTTTTAATTCTTTAATCAAAATCAATTAATCGAAGAAACAAAAAATTGATATAAAAAATAATAAAAAGCAAATATCTTAAATATTTGGTTTTATTTATAAACTTTTATTTATCAAACTAAAAAAAAACGAATTGTTTATTTACAAATTATTTTATAGTGATAAAAAAAAGCACACACATAATAAATTAATAAAACTTCTGATAATGAATATTTCTATTGAAATGAATGGAAAATAATAATAACAACAGCATAGACAATATGTGATAAGAATAATAATATTTTTATTCATTATCAATATCATGATCATTTTTATTATAAAATTCACAGAACTATTAATTAATTTACATTGTTAAAGATAATTAACAATTAATACGTAATTATGTATATTAATTGATATTAGTAACGGAAATAGACCATAAATTTATATGAAATTTGTTGTTTTACTATCGGAAATTAGCGTATTTATTGTAAAATTATATCTGTTTTCAATTGTATCGATGATTTTCTAATAAACATTTTCCAACAATGAGTTCAAGTCCGATAAAATTGTAATTGTGTCGCATAATATACATGAAAAACTAGATAATTTCTACAATTTAGGCTTAAATAAAAATAAACGAAACCTAACCTTGAGACAAATAATTTTTGTAAACATTTCTTTATGTTTTATCAAATCATAAATAATTTTTATATAAATTTCCGCGAAAAGAAAATAAATTATTATTTAATTAAGATTAGATATTGTTGTAACAGACAAGTGAACCAGAGCTACGGTTATTGGATATTGATTAATGATTTCAATAATTATTGTTGTTGATAAGGTGGCACTTTCCGGTTTTAATGTTCCTGCATTTGTAATACAAATATAGTAAAATAATGATAATAAATTTATTAAATATTTTTTATCGATTTCTCTTTTGATTTATTAATTTTAAATTGCATGTTGCAGTTGTATAATGTTTATTTTTTATCAATCACCTTGTAATTCACCGATTATTACTTTGTGTAGGAGAATTACCTTTTCTTTTTATTGATTTATGTAATTTTCTTATCAAAATAATTCCGGAGTCTCTAATTTATAAAATAAAAATAATAATAAAACTGCATTTTGGAACGTATTCACCAGTATATACAATAAAACTTAAGTAAAGTTCAATTATTACAAAAAGTGAATTAAAAATTGATTGCATAATTTTGAATAAAATTAATTAAATAAAACGTATACGAAATTGTGAATGTTGTTCACCTTTTTTTCTACCAGTTTATTCACTTTCACAAATAAAAATTTATTTTGTAAAAAAAAATTAAAAAAAAAAAAATTGACAGCGGCGGGATTCGAACCCGCGCCATTACTGACTGGTGCCTAAAACCAGCGCCTTAGACCGCTCGGCCACGCTGCCTGATGACTTTTCTTTGTTATATTACAATAAATATTTTTATTTCCTTTTACAATACATTTTTATATGAAACTGTTCTCTATTTAAGAATAAGAATTTCGCTTAAATTAAGCTTTTATAAAATACAAATATACTAAAATTATGCTTTAGTAACATAACTAGTTTATATTTTCGAGGTCATATAGCCGAATTAGATATTAAAAACTACTTTCAATTTCGTTTTTATCTTAGTTTCTTGTTTTATATTTATTTGAAAATTTCAAATAAAATACTGTTGTTTCATTTCCTTATAACAAATACTCATATAAATGAATTTCAAATGTATTCAAGTTATTACAATTATATATTTAGCAATTTTATTATTTAATATTTTTTTATATTTAAATGTCAAATTTATTTTTTTTATGTTTTAAATGATATTTTACCTATGTAATTTACATATGCATCAAAGCTTTTACGTGACTTTAGTACGATTAACAATTTGTTTAAAATACTGTTCACCAATACTATCAACAAATGCCCCACCTGTTTGTGTTGTATAATTGATTTCTTCACTACTAAGTTAAGTTCATTGGCTAATGTCAAACGTGGAAGGAATTCAATTTGACAGATATAACTAAATAAAAAAAAAAACAAAGTGAACGTGTGTTAAAAATTAGCGGCTGCTGATGTGTTTGATATTATTATTTAAAGTCTATATGGTTTCATAATTTTTAATAAGTAAAATGAATATCAGTTAATACTTTCACTTGTTGTTGGATAGAAGTTATTTTGTGTTCTGTTAAATAAATATATTTTATCATTTGTGTGTTAAACAGTAAACGAAATCAATAATGACCGTATTCGATGAATTAAAACAAAAATTAACAAAATATAGGCAAGAGCATTTATTACAATTTTGGGACGAATTAAATAATGATGAACGTAGAAAATTACAAGAGGATATAAATGAATTGAATTTAGAGGAAGTAAACAGCTTTTTTCAACGTGCCACAGCTAGTGTCAACGAAAATGGAGCGAAATTGGATGATAGATTAAAACCGATACCAGAAAGTCAATATATGTCGACTAGTAGAACTAGTAAGGATCAATTACGTGTTTATGAGGAAGAAGGACTTCGGCAGGTTTCTGAAGGACATGTGGGTGTGTTATTAATGGCAGGTGGACAAGGCACACGCCTTGGATTTGCTCATCCAAAGGGAATGTTCGATGTTGGTTTACCGTCACGAAAAAGTTTATTCAAAATTCAAGGTGAACGGATTCGAACATTACAAAGACTAGCTGAAGATTTCACTGGCAAACATGGAAAAATTACGTGGTACATAATGACAAGTGAACATACTATGGCCCCTACAAAAGAATATTTTGCGCAAAACAATTATTTTGGATTACGTGAATCTGATATTATTATGTTTGAACAAGGAAGTCTTCCATGTTATAATTTCGAAGGGAAAATTATTCTTGATGAAAAACATTCAATATCAAAAGCTCCAGACGGTAATGGAGGAATTTACAGAGCATTAAGTGTTAATGGTATTCTTAATGATATGCAACGCAGAGGTGTCAAGTATCTGCATGCTCACAGTGTTGACAATATTTTAATTAAAGTGGCAGATCCCGTATTCATTGGTTACTGTGTTATGCAGAATTCTGACTGTGCGGCTAAAGTTGTCGAAAAATCACATCCTAATGAAGCCGTCGGTGTTGTTTGTATTGTGGATGGAAAATACCAAGTAGTCGAATATAGTGAAATAACATCAAAAACTGCAGAAATGAAAAATTCCGATGGACGATTAACATTTAATGCTGGAAACATATGTAATCATTATTTCAGCACGGAATTCTTATGCCAAATTGCTACCACATTTGAGAAACAACTGAAATTGCATGTTGCCAATAAAAAAATCCCTTATATCGATAATTCTGGTAAAAGATTAACGCCTGATAAACCAAATGGTATTAAAATTGAAAAGTTTGTTTTCGATGTGTTTGAATTTGCTCAAAAGTTTGTTACTGTCGAGGTGAAACGTGACGAGGAGTTTAGTGCATTAAAAAATGCTGACAGTGCAGGAAAAGATTGTCCGTCAACAGCGCGCAACGATATATATCAATTGCATAAAAAATATATTGAAAATGCTGGTGGCAGTGTCGAAGGTGGTGAAGAATGTGAAATTTCCCCATTACTATCGTATGCTGGTGAAGGTATAAAATCATTAGTACTTGGAAAAACATTAACAAGTCCGATATATTTAAAAGCGACCGAAGAATCACTTAATGGACATTTATAAATAAATTTATTTTTTTTTTTTTTTGTTATTCTAAAACGACTTTTAATTGCAAATTCGTGTGTGCAATTTTATCACAATTTGAAATTTACAAAATACAAAATGCAAAACAAAAACAAAAAAAAGACAATAATTTTCTCATTTAATTTTTAATTAATTAATTAATAATAAATTTTATTTTATGTAATTTTTAATAATCAATACATGATCTGCGTACTATTTAACATAATTATTTGTTTAATAAATAATTAATTAAATAATTGGTGATGGTAGATTAAAAATGTTTGTTTTTTTCAATTTGCTTTCTTCTTTGTTATAATTTTATGTTACTTCTATTTATGTTACATTTTATATTATTTTATTTTTTTAATTATTGTACTTAGCCATTTATAATTTTTAAAAAATAAAAATTTTTATCAAATTTTATTGTATTATATTCCATGTAAAAAAGAAAACCTACTTAATAATTGTTTGTATATACAAATTTTAATTAAATTTTAATAAATAAATACACATATATATATATATTTATGAATATATTTTGCTATATATAAAACTACTTGTTTTATTTTATTTATATAAATATAGTTTTCTCATTTAAATAAGTTGAAAAAGTGAAAAAAAAATAACAGAAAATTAACTTAATTTATTTATATTTTTTTGGTGAAAGTTAGAAGAAAAAATAAAAGTTTATTTCATTAAATATCGAAAAATTCATTTTTAAACGTCTGTAAAAGCTTCGCTCATGCATTAAGATAATAAATCTATTTTAATTTAGTTGATTTTTTTTTATATTAACAACAAAACATTTTGTTGCATTTAATAAATAAAACACGTAATTGTTTCTCTAATTATAAATTAATTAAAAAATAAAAAGAAGTTAATTTTTAACGTATTAAAATAGTATATTTGTATAAAATAGAATATTAATGCGATTATCTAGTGATTTAAATGTGTTTTAATGAAGATTTCTATTAAAAAAATAATTTTTGAAGGGCATTTAAAAGATTTATCAAGTCAATATCACACGTAGTGTTATCATATTTCTTAATATAAAAAACACAAAAGTTTTTGCAAACTTTTCATTTCCTTGAGCAACTTTTAATGATTTTTTTTAATGTTTATATTTCACTCTTATATAATTAAATTTGTTTATTATAATGTAAATATTGTTTAATAAATTACACTAACTGCTACTTTGAATGATTGTCCTATTTAATTATTATTTATTTAAATGTTTTCAATTAAAATTAATAATAGTAAATTTGCACTTAAACGAGTTGAAAAATAGTTGAATAAACTGCATTTTTATGCAAAGACCCAAAAACAAATTTGTAACTTTGCTACAATAATTTTTTTATTAAAAATAGATTTTTCAAAAAACTGGTTTAAGGAGAAACTACTATAATAACATAATTAAATTTTGATTGTATGCAATTAAAAAATAATAAAAATAAAAAAGAAATTTTATTACTTATTAGATAATAATTTTACAAATACATTAAAACTTTATATTTATTTATGATTAATCACGTTTGCTAATATATTGTTATCAATTCTTCATTATTATTTTTTAAATTTATTATCAATATTATTTATTATGGAAGAGTAATCATTAATAAATATAAGATTAAAATTTTTCAAACATTATTTTATTCAGAAAGTGACCTTTCATGAGTGTGGAACTCTATGTATTTATTAAATACAATTAAAACATTAAATTAAATTAAATTGGTTAATAAGAAAGTTTATTAATATAATTGTGATATGTCATTTATACCGACTGGTAAATAATTAATTTATAATCAACAATGAATAAAGTGAATATTATTAAAATAAATTTTATATTTTATTTTTAAAAAGAACACCAACATACGAGATATAATCCGTTAAACGGACAATGGATACTAGTATCACCACATCGTATGTTGCGTCCATGGTCTGGCCAAGAGGAAACTCCCTCAAAAATTATTATGCCGGAATTTGATCCAAAAAATCCATTATGTCCCGGTGTAACAAGGCCAAACGGAGAGGTAATTTTCTTTATTTTAGAATATTTTAATTTTTAATTCAATAAAATCATCAGATCAATCCGAAATATTCTTCTACATTCGTTTTCACAAATGATTTTCCGGCACTTTTGGAAGATATACCATCGCCACCAAAATCAGATGATCCTTTATTTCAATTAGGTGAAGCACGAGGTACTTGCAAAGTTATGTGTTTCCATCCAAAGTCAAATAAAACATTGCCAATAATGTGCCCGAAAGAGATTCGAACAGTTATTGATACGTAAATAGTTATTTAAATACAAATTACTTTTTAAAAAAAATTAAATTGATTTTCTCTTTTAGTTGGATTAAGGAGTTTTCAGAATTATCGAAAAAATATGTTTGGGTACAAATTTTTGAAAATAAAGGTGCATCAATGGGATGTTCCAATGCACATCCACATTGTCAAATATGGGCATGTTCCTTTCTACCAAATGAGCCAAGAATCAAAAATCAATACTTATTGGATTATTATCAAAAATACAATAGACCATTACTTGATGATTATGTGAACAAAGAATTAATTAAAAATGAGAGAATTGTTATAAATAATCCAGATTGGTTAGTCGTTGTACCATATTGGGCCAGTTGGCCCTTTGAAACAATGCTGATATCACGAAACTCAAATAAACGTCTAAATGATTTAACAATTCAGCAAATTAATAATTTATCAATTGTTATTAAAGAATTAACAATAAAATATGACAATCTATTTAAATGTTCATTTCCCTATTCAATGGGTTGGCATGGTAGAAACATTATTTACTAATTCTTGAAACTAAGCTTTAAATAATTTTTGTCTTTAATTGTAGGTGCTCCAACCGGTAACTTAATTAATGATGATACATCTCATTGGACATTACATGCATCGTATTATCCACCACTGTTACGTTCATCGACAATTCGCAAATTTATGGTCGGCTTTGAGTTGTTGTGTCAAACACAAAGAGATTTAACAGCCGAACAGGCAGCTGAAAAACTACGTAATCTAAATGGCAAAATACATTATACTGAATCTCTTTTATAATTTATTATTTAATTTATAATTTTGGTAATTTTAAACAATACATAATATTCGACCAATTATCATCATTAACAATATTCGCAGAATCATGCCAGTCAATAAATGTAAAATTTGCATTCACTAAATAATCAGCGCCACTATGTTCCTCCCAAAAATTATTATCATTCAATGTCACCATATCGGTACATAACTAAATAAATAATAAAAGAATAATTAAAATAATTCATAAAACTAAATACAAATTAAATATCTAATATCTACGTCTCGATTACGATAAATCCAAAATTCTTCCAAACGATTATTTTGCTGTATTGCCATTTTCAATGCATTATCTACTAAACGTTTACCTTTATCCTTTAATTGTATAATTAAATAATAATAACTTTTCATATGTAAATATCTAGGTAAATAATTTATAAAATATTTTTTATTTTTCTCTAAAAATTTTATCATTTTTTCTATTGTTAATTTTATATTTAGATCATTATTGAATAATGTTTTACTGAAAATATTAAATTTATTATTATTATAATTATAATTATTAATTAAATAAAATATTTCACCTAATATTATCTATTTGTTGTATTAAATACATATTTAATATTTCAATTAATTTTATTTTATTATATAAAAATTTATTAAAATTTTTTTGCTTTTTTATTTTATTAAGTTTAACTAAATCCCATGGTTTTAATAAATTAAACCATTTATCAGCTTCATACCAATTATGACTGAAATTAAATAAATTAATAATTAATAATAATCGTTATCAATTAATTAATTAAATAAATACATACTTTCTTTGATTAAATATAATAATATTCATAATTAAACGTTCTTCAATAACATTATTATATAATATATTATTATTTTCATTATTATATAGATTATTATTATGCTGACGTAAAAAATAATCAGTTGAGAAATATTTTTTTGTAAAATTATAAATATTATAATAATATTCAATTGTAATGCCACAATCAATTAATATTTCTAAACATAATATATAATACCATAATAATGCATTTTTATTATTATTTTCTTTATTTATATATTTTAAATTTTTAATTAAATCAACCGCTTCAATTATACGTTTTGTTATAATTAATAATTCAACTAATTTCGGTATTATTTTTATTATATTTTTTATATCGTAAATTTTCTCATAAATCTCTATTGTTTTAAATCCAACCCGTATTGTACTTGTTATATCACTATTATACGATAATTTACGTATTTTAAATATAATTTTAAATAATTTTCCTATATTTATTAATTGATTAAATGTTTTTATTTTATAATTTGATTGTATATCATAACTAATAATTAATTCAATTAATTTACTAAATTTATAATAACCACATATATAACATAATTTAATTAATAATGTATAATTTTTACATAATAAACTAATATTCTTTTTTATATTTGTACATTTTATGATATTTAATGAACGTAGTGCGGTTATTTTTGCTTTTTTCCAATTTTCTTCTAATAAATATCTTTAAAAACAGAAAAAAATAATTAATTATATATCATTACAATTGTATTTATGATTTACATTTTTGCTAAAACTAATAAACATTCAACAAAATTTATTAATATTATCTCATCATGTACTTTATTTAATTTAAATAATTTTGGATATTTTCTTGTAAACTTTTGTACTTGTTTTTGTACCATCCAGGAATTATATTTTGTTAATTTTACTTAAATATATAATAAAATAAATTTTATATAAATAATTTTTTTTTTCATTTAAATAATTATCAAAAAAATTTACATATTCTGTATTTTCTATCAAATGATTTTAATGATAAATTTATAAAATATTTTGCTTCTTTAATGAAGCCCAATTGCAAATATGTTACACCATAATAAAAATAAATTTTATTATAATTTTTATTTTCATTATTATAATATAATAAATTATTATAAATTTTACTTTGATTGATTTTTTTTTCATAAATAAGTGTATTAACTTTTTTTAATAAATTTAAACTTAATAAATTATTATTTAAATATAAATTTATATCAATTAATTTTAATAAATATATATAATATTCTTTATAATTTTTAATTATATGCAAATGATATAATATCTTTTCATAATAATTCTTTTTCATTATATTACATTTACAATAATTACTATTTATATTATTTAATTTTTTCATAATTTTTGATAAAAATGATGATTTTCTCTTTTTTAAGTGTAATTGTGATTTATGAAAAGTTTTATTATTATTATTATTATTATTATTATTATTATTATTATTATTATTATTATTATTATTATTATTATTATTATTATTATTATTATTATTATTATTATTATTATTATTATTATTATTATTATTATTATTATTATTATTATTATTATTATTATTATTATCAACATTATTATTATTAATATTATTTGTATTATTATGATCAACATTATTATTATTATCATTAACATTATTAGTATTATTATAATCAACATTATTATTATTATCAATATTTATTGCATTTTTCGATGTATGTTCTGAACTCAACAAACTTATACAATTCGACGAATCATAATTTATATTTTTATTTGTATTTATAGAATTATTTCGATAATCTGTTACAATATTATTAAATTTGCATACAGAACTTTCTGGTGTTGGATAATTCATTTTCTCTTCCAATATCTGTGTAAATCTATCGGATTATACAAATCATAAAATTTACCAAGATTCTACTTAAAATAACTTTTTAAATTACCTTTTAATACTATCATCATTTAGTACATGCATATTACGTACAAGAAAATTCGGTGGCCAAAAATCAATATCATTTGATGAAATATTTTTTAAATTTCGCATATATTTTGAATTTATTTTATCAGAACTATCAGATGCAACAGTTTTATTAATTGTTTTATAAATATTTTTTTGATAATTATGTTTTGCCGATAAATCAATAGACATTCCAATTAATGCACTAGCATTACTTGATGCTCTAGTAACTGGCCCAATTGATGTTTCACTATAATTTAATATACTTACAAATTTTTCATCGTTATTTAATAAATAATCATAACTTTCTGTGTTTATAATTGTATTTTTATTTTTTATATTAGTATTATTATGTTTGATTAAGCCACAATCACATTTAATATATTTTTCCAAATATTTCTCATAAATTTTAATTAATTTTTCATGCGTTTTAAATTTATCATTATTATCTATTAAATTATAAATTTGTTTTCTTGTATTTTTATGTTTAAATTTTATATATTTGCAAAAACCATAACGTCGAATATTGTTTTTTTCTACATCAATATCTATATATTGTAAATAAATTATAAAGTTAAAAACTATAGCAAATAATAATTCTAGAAGCCCTATAATAACTTAAAAGATATAAAGTAAAATTAATACAAACCATTATCATAACAATAGCATATTATATTTGATGTTATATTAGAGAAAAACGATCGTACACTAGTGAAATTATTATTAATTGTTGTTAATGGATCTGTAGCACATTCAATTAAATTTAAATTAAACATTTTCGATATGGCTAAATTCAAAAATTATTATCAATAATAGAATAATTAGCAACATTAAATAAATATACATTTGGCGATATTATCTTCACTTTCCATTGTATAAAAATCCATTAGAATTTGTTTTTTAAACTTTATACCAATAACAGATGCAGTTTTAATTATTTTCTTATCATAATCATTTAATAAATTATAATTTGAATGTATTAAATTTTTAACTGATTTAAAATGTTGATAATAAATAGTATATTCAATTTTTTTCATTAATTTGCATATGTTAAATCGTGGAAAACCCTTTGAATAAATGAAAAAAAAAAAATACCCATTAAAACTGTTAATTTATCAATAAGAAATGTTTACTCACAGATATCTCTAAATTATCCACCAAATGCTGTTGCGTAGAGTAAAGTGAAACTTTATTTAAATAATTATCATCGATTGTTATTAAATTCTGGATTGCAACTTCTTTTTTATAATTTATATAATCAACTTCATACAACTGCAAAAAAAAAAATATTAAAAGAATAATATTATTTCTATAATTATTTATAATAGAAATTAATTAATTATATAAGATACTTTTAAAATATTCTCATTTAATATTTTCTTAATATAAGTATTAATCCATCCTGGATTACCATTGCTATTTTTTTTAATATAATCATCTAATACATGTGGTATACCTTTAACATTTAATAATTGACATACTAAAATAGTTAAAAAATCCTTTTTTATACCATTTAGGCATATTTTCTTAATTTTTTCTAAAAAAAAAAAAAATTAATTCATTTTATTTTAGAAATTAAATAAATAGATTTTATATTTTTACTAAAATTCATTAAATCATAAATCCATGTTTGTATTACTGATAAATCATTACGATACATTGCAATTGCTACACATGATAAATCAGAATTTAAAATTGTTTCCAATAATTTACATGATAAATGATCTAAATATTCGCCATTATCAATTGCAATAAAAGCATTTTTAGTCAACTAAAAATTATTTTAATTTATTAAATAAACAACATTATATGGTTGTAGAAAGAAGAAAAATTTTCTTACTAAATCAATTAATATTTTAAATATTCTTAACTTGTGCGTTTCTCTTAATTTAATACTTTCATAATAGATTTTTTTATTCATTTTAAATTTAATCTTTAAATAATAATAATCATTAACAATAAAGTAATTAAAAAGCTAAAAGTAATATTACATTAAAAATATCATTTAAATAGCAATATTCATCTGTATCAATTAATCCTTTTAATTTATACATTAACGCTCGTTTAATTTCACTTTTATTTGAATTTTCTGGTAAATTTAGTAGCTAAAAAATAATAAATTAATTAAAAAACACTTTTCTTTACATTAAAAATTAAATATACATTTTCAAGTATTTTCTTAATTGTAAAATATGGCTTATAACAATCCTCTTCATTTAATAATATCGAACATATATTAAAGTCTTTTCGTTTTGCTTCAGTTATACATTGGTCCAGAAATCGTGATTTACCAATATATGAATCACCTACAATCAATTTTTATTATAAATATTATTTAAATTATTTAATTATTTTTACCATAAATTATTATGCCAGTGAATTCAGGTGGTATATTACGTATACGTAAATCATTTTTATTTAAGAAATTCAAAAATATTGTTATTTCTTCGTTACGTCCAATTAATGGCAACAATATTGGTATTTCTTTATTAGAATTTTTTGTTGATTTATTTAAATTAACGTATTCATAAAACACATTATTATCATCTAATAATTTTATTTCATTTAGACAAAAATTTTTATCATACATTTTATATAATTTTTCAGTTACTTGACAACAAATAATCTAGAAAAAATTTATTAAAATTAAATAATAATAATTTAATAATTTATTTATTTATCTACTTTATTAGTGTTTGTTTTTGCTATCCTTTTCGATTTATCCAATGAATTCCCAATAACAATAAATTCTCGTCTTAATGGATGTCCTATAACTCCGCAATATACTAAATCTGTTGTTATGCCAATGGTTATTTTTTGTATTTGCTAAAGTTAAATTATTTATTAATAAAATGAAAAAATAAAAACATTAAAACAACAAATTACATCAATCTTTGTTAATTCATTTTGGATAACATATGCAGAATTTAGTGCTTCATTAACATCATTCTCATGTATATGGTCATTTAATCCATATATAATTAAGCAAGAAAATACTGTATCCACTAATGTTATACTATAAATACATGCGCTTGTTTTTTTAAGATACCTTTAAATTATAAAAAAACTATAAATCATTAAGATTTTATTTATAAAATAAAAAAAACAACTTATTAATTTTTTTATAAATAAAATCAATGATTGTTATTATATCTGGATTTTCAACATTATCAATAATAATATTCATGTAAATATTTGTTATTTGTTTCAAATCTGTTAAATATTCCAATGATTGTTTAAGATCGATCTGTTAAGGTAATAATATGTATAAAATTAATTTCATAATTAATTCATTAAAAATACTTGTTGTATTATTGGCTTCAAAATAAACGGTCGTAAACGAAAAGTATTATGAATAATTTGTTCATCATTTATAATAGGTCTTACTATAAATATTATATAAATTTTACTTTATTAAACTTTAATTATATTTTAAATAATAATTAAATACCAGAAATTATATTTTTATATTCATTTAAAATGATATCATTTCTATCTTCATTAAATAATAATGAAAAATTATCCATTAATTTTTCATGACTAATCTCTAAAATAAATATTTATAATAAATTGGTAATTAATAATTTTTTATTTTAATTTATTAAACATGTTTACGTGTAAAAATTGTTTTATGAGTATTTACTTGTTTTCCAAGATATTTTACATCGTTAATTATATTAATTATCTATAATTAAAATGATTAAAAACATTTAAATTTAATTTTTATATTTGTAATATACCTTTACAAAATTATTTTTTATTAAAATATATTTATAGTTTCTTGGTATACAAAATTCCCAAGCATTTGCAGACACAACAATATCCCCATTTAAACATTGAATTTTAGCAAATTTAATTTCATTAATAGGATTTCCAGTTAGTAAAAAATTATAATCTAATTCATTGCCAATTATATTAAAGTTGATTTTACCGCAAGATATACCAATTTTCACTTAAATAAAACAATTATTAATTTTTTAAATTAATATAATTATTTTTATCAATAATTACAAAATATTTGTGTTTTTATATCAGTTGTATGATTTTCTAAACTATCTTGTAATATCAAACTTGTTTTAATAACATCATGTATTACATTTACCATAAATTCAATATATTCGACTTTCCATATGGATAAAAATGAATAACCTGAGGTAATTTAATTAAAATAAAACTAAACAATACATTTTTATATAGTACAAAATTGTATTGTTACCATTAAATTTTAAAATATCGCCACCATTACAGTAAATTATTTCAATTAAAGCACAAAATAATTTATTTAAAATTTTTGTTAATTTATATGTATCACCTTTTCCCTTATTTTTACATTGTTCGGTTAATTTTGTCAATCCTATTAAATGTATTTTATAATTATTACAAAAATTCTTTTTACATCGATTTGTTTACCTAAAATATCACAAGACATTAAAACCACAGACAAATTACTGCTATTTTTACATAACATGCTGTCTTTTTTAAGTATTTCATCTGGGACTAATGTTGCCATTATTTGGGCATATTTTGTCGTGTATTCAAGATTAGGTACCTAGCAATTTAAATATTATTTTGTTTGTTTTAATAAAATATATTTCATATTGAAAATTACATCATTTATTGAAATTCGTTTCATAATTGGTACACCAAAAACATCTCCACCCCATTGATTTAGTTCATTTTGCATTTTTATAATATTAAAATTATTATTAAAATTTATTATTCTATTATTATAATTATTAATTAACTTCCTATTTTTATTTAATAAATAAAAATCAATATTTAAATTATTTTTCTCATTTATATTTTGATTTTCGTAATCAATACGTTTCCAAATTTCATAAAAACTAAATTGATGTAAATTTGACATATTATCGTTTTTTATTTTGATTCATTTTAATTAAAAATGAACATTATTTATATATACATAGATATATACAAAAAAAAAACATAAATAAAACAAAGGAATTTATGTTTAAATTATTTATTATGGTATGGCTACTATGTTAAAAATTAAATTTTCATTATTTGACGATCTTCAACTCTCTGCAATTCCTTTAATAATTTTGCAATGTTGTAACGCAAACTGTGAAACATTTGCATTGATAACTCAATTGTTTCTATTTTACCATCGGTTAAAAGGATATTTAATATAATTGTCGGATGTTTTACATTTGTAAGTTCACTATAATACCAAAATAAATAAATTTTTATTAATTAAAATGATTGTATTTAAAATTATTACCACTTACCTTTCAATCAAAGATAAATTTATTCGCCAATGTATTTTTTTAATTGTTGGACGTAATAAGCTTGTATCGTGATAAGTTACTGATAATGATTTTCCATGATTAGCTAATACTTTACATATGTCTTCAATGCATTCATCTGTAAATCTTAAAATAGTGTTTGAGTAAATAATCAAAATAAATAGTAATTATTGAGTAGTACTTTAATTCTTTTAATGATTCCTTAAGCTCATCCTCTTTAATTGTGCCTTTCGGTAATCGCATATATATTTGAAATATTTGCAAAATAGCTGATAATAACTCTAAAAAATGCTCAGGTGTTTCATTTGGTGAATTATTTAATTTATTTATTGCTTTTTCGACTATTTCTTCTGGATATTTATTGTTTTCAATGCAGTGAACACAAACTAAAATAAAAGTAAAAATATTATTCCATTATCGGTTTAAACGCAATATATTATTTACTTTGCAGTAAGACACGAAGCACTGGCTTTGTTAACTCAGGAATATACTTTTGATAACTCTTAACATTACGATTAATATAATATTTAAAATTTAGACTCATTTTTCAAATAATATGTTTTCAAAGTTATTAAGAATTTTATAAGTAGAATAAAAAGTTATATGTCAGAACGAAATCCACTTTGTTGTTTACATTTTCCACATAATGTTTATTTCTATGACATCTGTCAAAGGTAACAAAGCAGTGCATAAAATTGTGTTCATATTGTTTCTTTTATTTTATAATTAAATTCCATAATAATAATTATTAATTTATCAAAAATGATAAATTTTTTATGTTCTAATTTAAAACCGAAAATAAAATATTCGTCAGTGTGTGATGATTATTATCATCCGGAAAACCTTATATCAGATGATAATAAAAAATTACAATTAGGTTTTATGGGTTACAATATAACAAAACCACCAGTTGACTTAATATTTAATTTAAAATATAATATAAATTTATTTTATATTAAAATTTGGACAACAAACGGATCATTAAAAACAACAGAAATTGATTTATATTTAAAAAATAATATCAACAATGATTTTATTAAATTAACAAAATGTGAAATATTAACGAATCACGATGGTGTTATTTTTTATCGCAGTGATTTTATATCAAAGGAAACACTACGCAAACAAACAAATATTGAAAATTTTAGTATTCAACCATTTTTTATAAATAGTAAAACAAGAATATTGTGTAAAGAAACGTCTTGCATTAAGGTTTCTATTAAGAAAACATTAAAATGTGTACCAGTTTTAAGGAAAATTGAAATATGGGGTAAACCAGCGAAAACAGTGCCTAAAGAAATAAAACATGAAATTGAGAAGCTATGGCGAAACTCTTCTAGAATTGAAAATAAATTTATGAATGCAGAAGAAAGGGATAAATTTGAATTCAACACTAAAGACGATAAATTGGTAAATTTAGATCTAAATGATAGTACATTGATAATACCAGACGAATATTTAGATGGTCTTACCTATCATGTAATGTCTTTACCAATGGTTCTACCATCCGGTAACATAATAGATCTTACAACATTGGAAAAGCATAACCACATTGAAGAATGCTGGGGAAGATTGCCATCTGATCCATTTACCGGTCAATTATATACAGAAAATAGAAAACCAATATTGGATACCGCATTAAAAGCAAATATTGACAGATTTTTGTTAAAATATTCAGACAATATATATGTCAAAAATACACCTAGAACTGTAGGTGTTAAAAGAAAATATCAGATGCCGTCAAATGAGTATTCTTTATCTAACAAATATTACGGTTTATCACATAAAAATAATATAGTAGAAACAAATTACGCATCTTTAAATAAACCTTCATCAACAATTACATCTGGATCATTATCTACAATGCCCACAACCTCTACAACAGCCACATTAGATTCAGCTATAGAAAATGCATTGAAAAATGTCACTAGATTTTCATATAAAAATAAGCAAAATATAAATTGTTATTTAAATGATGAAATATTGTGTTTTAAATGCAAATTTAAGGAGAACTTATATCAAATAAGAACTTGTAAACATTTAATATGCCGCTCATGTTTAATTAAATTAGATATAAATAGTGTTTGTGTATGTGGTATACATTTTAATAAAAATAATGTTTTAAAATTTCATAAATAGAATTATATTTAATTCAATTATAATAAAAATTATAAAAGAGCAAAAAAAAATGTTTGTTTATTTTCAAATTTAATTAACGTCATTAAATAATTTTAAATAAATTTTAAATTATATTTATGACATTTTTTATATGACATAAACATAATTGTGCCTAACTTCAATGATATTTCTGAAAAAGTTTTGGAGCCGTAGGAAAAATTGTGGAATTTGTTTAAAAATATTTATTTTGTATTAAAAGTTATTTAGGATAATTCTTTAGCGGTTTAAAAAAGATTTATAGTAATATAGGTATTTCCAGAATGTCTATATTAAAATTAACTCGTTTAAACCAAATAAAAAAAGGTAATTCAATTATAATATCTATTAAATGGTTTAGTTTTTATCATTTATATATAATTTTAGGTTATATGTCATTTCTTTCATTAGAAAAAAAATTATGCACTAAGATTGATATAACAAATAATAATGATGAACCAATTGAAATAAAAAACCCATTTGAAAAGGAAAAACCAAAATGTATATTATGTAAAATGAACATTATACCAGATTATAAAAATGTAAAATTGTTATCACAATTTCAAAGTCCTTATACTGGAAGAATCTATGGGCAACATATTACAGGCTTGTGCAAAAGAAAACAAGAACAAGTTGAATTAGAGATTTCAAGATCACAAACTGCCGGTTATATGCCTGTTTATCATAAAAACACAGATTTCTTACATGATCCCAAACTATTTGATCCAGAGAGACCAATTAGACCACATAAATATTAATTAATAAACAAAATATTATTTTAGTTATATTTCTTAGTGTATTATAATTAAATAGATAAATAAATCTATTTTAAAATATCTAATGGAATATTTAAATGATTTAATATTGTATCATGATCTATTCCCATTTTATTTGCTAATGAATCCAAGGCCCTGTTGAATCCGTCTATCCATACTTCCGTTTCTTCTTTCAATTTAGATATATAAATTTCTTGATCCTCTATTTGTTTTAGTTCAGATTTCTTTCTAAAATTTTCTTCTTTTAACCGAGAAATATCTAAACGAATTTCTTCACAAGACTTATCAGCATAAGTTTCAAAAAAATTTGTTAGAGACAATTGATCATCTTCCAATGATACTTCAGCTTCTTTGATTGAAGGATCACTGATTTCTAGCACAGCAGGTATTGATTGTGAACCACTTGCACAAAAATTTAATTTCTTTTTTGTTAGTTTATTTATTTTGGTAACTTTTATTTTTCTTAAACTTAGCGGTAAATGTTTCCGAATCAACGGTGTAGATTTATTTATTTCTGGATTTGTATGCACAAGTTTGTCTAAAATTTTATTATCTGTATTAACAGGAGTATTAATCTGTAACGAGATTTTTATCATGCATATGAATTTACCAAAATTTAAAATCAGCATACCTCATTTGAAATATTCGTTACAGTAGGAGTTGATGGAGTTCCTGTTAGTTTAGTAATGCTTCTAGATAATCCTAAACGCTTTCGTTTTAATAAATTTGGTGTTCTGATATCGTTTAGCAGATCTGGTGAATTTATTTCATTATTATTGATCATATTTAACTGTTTAATTATTTATTTATTACTTTCACGAGTTTTTATTATTTTTTAAATGTTTACTTTAAAATGTCAAATATGTGGAACACATGTGTGGGATCTAATTTTTTAATTAAAGAAATGTCAATTTTTTTATAACAATGACAGTTCCAGCAAAACAAATTAACTAGTTGCAAATTTTATTTAATTATTTTTTTTTGAGAAACGTGATTTAATTATCAATAAATTCTAAATTACATGTAAAATGAATGAATCTGAATTAATTTTTAATATATTTTATTTATTAATAACATTTTGCATATTTTATCCGCCAGCAGAATTTATTGCTGCTGGTTTAACAATTGAAAATTTATTTGACAAATTTTTAGGATCAGAATTATTAACATTCGTGCATTATCATATAAAAAAGACTGTTTTAACATTATTTGTGCATTCAATAATACCGTTAATTTATGTTATGATCTATACTATATTAGATATATTCAATCATAATTTTGAATTAAATAAAAGTTCATTGTTTAGACAATTTATATGGGAAAATTTTACATATTTTTCTTATTTGCTTCCAACATGTACACTAGTTGCAATATCTTTTTGGTCCTGGGGAGGATGGGAGAAACATCCATTATGTAAAAATTTAATTAAATTTTCTCAGAATAAAAATTGGCAAGAAATTGCAATTGACATAAACAATGAATTTAGAAGGTAATATATGTGATAACAACTTTTATTGTGAATTTTTGTTATGTTTTTTTTTCTTTAAGGCATGATAAACTTGTAATAAAAATGAATGCAATTACTAAATTGATAGCAACTGAAAATTGGATTATAAAAACAAGTCCATATACTGTTTATTTTGCACATCAAAGTGATACAGCGTTAATATTAGATAAGGTAACTTTTTATTGCTAAAATTGATGAAAAATTAATAAACATATTTATACACCATTTATTCTAGAGTGATACACATAGTATAAATCCATTAACTTCTGATTCTGTACAATTTCTAAATATTCAAGTGAAACCTACCAGAGCTGGAGCATTGAATTTTTCAATAAGAATCAATTCTTTAGATTTTCGTGATTTACAAGACAGGATTAGTCGACCAATCACAATATTATCAAGTGTTAAATTCCATGAAACAATAATTGATAAATTTATTGATGTATTTAAGCAGCAAGCATTATTAAATCCAAAATTCCAAAGCGAACAAGTAAATTATAGTTATTTTCAATTTGTTTTATTAGAGATTTTAATAATAAATTTCATTTTAAGAATGTCGAAACATGTTTTGCCTGTATGGCTGCTGTACCAAATGTAAAATTAAATAAAAACTGTAATGACAATCCGGAATTATCTGATGAAGATAATTGTCGTAATTGTTATTGTCGACCGATGTGGTGTATCGAATGCATGGCCAAATGGTTTGCGTCACGTCAAAAAGATTTTGAAAAAGACAAATGGCTTCAACAAAAATGTGCATGTCCAATGTGCCGGTCAAATTTTTGTATATTAGATGTGTGCTACGTCGAAAGAGTCTAATTAAATTGTATTCTTTCTTATCATTTAATTTGTAAATATACGTTTATTATTATTATTATTTTATTGACGTAATTAACTTCTTTGATTTATGATCAAATACGAAGTTTTATTGATAATTGTTTTTTTTTTTTTTTTGCTTTCAATAAATAATGTATAATCAAAAATTATTATTTCTTTTGATTGCAAAAATATTAACAATAATAATAATAAGAATAATAAAAATTAATAAAATTAAAACAAAATGCTATGATTGCATAAAACGTATAAATTTATTGCAAGTTCATGAGTACTGTAAAAGTGTATATATAGTTGTCAATTATTTATCACATTTATATTAAAAATAATAATAAATTAAATGCATAAATTATGGTTTTTTCTTTTAATAAACTTATATAAATTAAAAAAAAAAATAAAAATTAAATGTATATAATATTAATAAAATCAAATAATAATAAATTTTATACATAATTAAAAATTTTTTGTTCATTTCTTTTTTAAGCCTGTAAATATAACTAAAAATAATTAAATTAATACTATAAAGTATAAAACAACAATCAACAGAAAATAATGTTTTTTTTAAATTTCGCATATGTACATTTATATAATAACACAATTAATTTATCTTATCAAAAATTATAACTTTCTATTAAATGTTATCATTTTATTTTTGTCTGTATAAAATTGTTTTTTTTTTCCTGTCATTACTATATTAATAATAATAATAATTTATTAATTATATTATTATTATTATTAAATTGTTTCAATAGCCTTCAAAATGAACATTTTTAGCAAAATAAAAATAAATTATTTTCTATTATTTAATTAGAAAAAAAAAATGGTTTTTACTTCTTAAAAGTAATTAAGACAAATTATTATTATAAATATTTATGTACAAATTTTTTTGTTACAAACTAAATTAAAGTAAATAATATATATTTTAAATAGTTAGTTTACCGGTTTTCAGTTAATTTTTATAATCCGAAAGCATATATTAGGGTACTTTAAAAAGCAAAATAATAAAAAATTAGGTTGCTTTATCAGCGTTGTAAATTTATGCAATTCATTAACTTAATTTTAATAGCTAATAATCTTAATTGAAAATGTATGGCAACTGATTTATATTACTTTACTTGCCTTTATCTTTTGATTTAAAATTTATTTATATATATATATATATATATATATATATGTATAAATAAGCAACCGAAACGATTAATAATAATTCATAAAAACAACCAAAAGATTAATAAAATTCAAGGTTTTTGTTATTATTTTTTGTTATTAAAACATTTAAATAATAATTTTAATAATATTAATAATAATAATAAAGAATTAAATTTTTATTTCAAAGTGTTCGGATGTCTTTGAATGTCGCTTAATACATATGTTACCATGTGTTTGCTGTTGTGGTTGATCATCTTTTTGATAATTAATTATATTTTTTGATGTTGATGTTATTGTTGCTTTGTCAATATCTGATTGCTGACTTTTCTTATCATTTGAGATTAAAGACTTAAAAAAAAAAAGAAGAGAAAAAACACAAAAACGTTTTAAATTTCAATTAAAATAATTTTTAATTTTTTTTTAAAAGGGTGAAAATGAAATATATGTTGATTAGTAGAGACAGAAAGTAAATAAAAATAATAATTAATCAAAAACGAAAAAAAAAATGATTAATGCTTGTTTATTTAATTTACAATTAAAGTAAAAATAAACAATAAGAAAAGTGTAATCGATTATAATATTTAGTTAATAACACTTAAAAATCGGCTAAGTACATCCGATAAGTATTCCTTTTGTCGCTCTAGTGCGAAAAACTTATTTTAAAGGTAAACAATGTTTCTCTTTTTTAATTAATTATTACACAACAATTTGTCACCCTATTAATTAAACTATAATTTTAAAATTAAATTAAAATTAAAGAAAAACCACCAGAAAATCACCTTATCATCTTTAATTAATTCCTGTTGAAATAAATCAGTATTTATAGTTTCACGATATTTATTTTTCGCTTTGAATCTTCCCGATCTAGAGACGGCAAACTTTCTACGATTATTATCACCTAATTTTGTTATTAAATCATTATCATTTAACCATTTGCTATTATTATTATTATTATCATCATTTTGATTATCAATATATTCTCTATTCAAATATTTAAATTGATTTCCAGCCATTTTAACAATAATAAAAAATACGTTTTTAACTATTTTATTGAACTTTTAATACAATTAATTAATCCTTAAAACATTATTTATTAATAAAATTGATTTTTAATTTGTTTTTGTGATTTGTTATTTATGTACAAAAATAAATACACAAGAATTAAAAATTAATTAATTAATTAATTGTCCAACTATAAAAATATTTAATTAAAAAACCATTTCACTAATTTAACAAACTTTTAACAACTGCCAATTGTTTATTAATAATCAAACATTATTTTGTTTTATTTTATTTTTAAGTAAAATTATCTACAGTGCTGTTACGCTTTTTTTTTGTAATAGGTTTTCTTTAGTATGAATTTCAAATCAATTACAGGTGTTTGAGTAATTTGTTTTTAATATTATATTTACCATATGGTTATTATAGATATTTTTATCTTTTTTGAGTTCTTCGGTAAATCGTTGATAGTAATTTTATGTTTGCATTATTATATCGATTTCTATTCTCTAAAATAATTGACAAATATTATTGGTTAATTATAATTAATTAGTAATAATACTGTCTCTTCGATTCATTTCATCATTGTCAAGGTACCAGTCTGTAGCTTAATTGTTTAGAAATGCAATAAAATCAGCTGCCTGTTCAATAGTTTTTGTATCGATAACAGATTTTAAGAAGTTTTTACTTTCTAAAATATTTAATTTGGAGTAATATTTAAAATCCCTGTTTGTTAGTAAGTAAGTCTGATTTCCATTTCATTTGCTTTACTCATCTTTAACATCTCATTTACAGGTTCAGATGGGCTTTTACAAAACAATAGCATGCAATAGCTGAATTAGCTTATTTTTATTTTTGTGAATTCAAAAGAAAAAGCGACAGCACCTAATGAAAAATTGGGTAATTAACTAATTAATAAAATACAGTAAATTACTTAATTATATTTTAATAATAATTTTTACTAATGTCGATTTCACATTGTTAAAAATTAAAGAAAATAAAATTACATTTAATTCGGTACATTTTTTTTTTTTTTTGTTAAAACTAAAGACAAGACTGCCACTGTCGTTGTTTTCGACACATTTTTATTTAAATAATAAGAAAAATTATTAATTTTTCATTATAAATTGGTAATAATGAAAAAGATAATTTTTTTTTTATTTCGTTTATGTGTTTGGGTTTCGTTTTTATGTTATATTATCAGGTAATGTTTTCTTTTTTTTTTTTTTTATTTTTTGCAAACAACCGAAATATATAATTTATTAAAATAATAAAAATATATTTGTTTTTATAGAAATAAAAAAATGTGTTTCTCCATTTGGCTCACTTATTTTCTTCATTTCAATTTCCATTATCTGTTGCTT
The DNA here is from genome assembly GCA_963942525.1 of Ptychoptera contaminata. Lineage (NCBI taxonomy): Eukaryota > Metazoa > Arthropoda > Insecta > Diptera > Ptychopteridae > Ptychoptera > Ptychoptera contaminata. The sequence goes on along the minus strand of OZ012637.1, from coordinate 40,144,483 downwards.
TTTCATTTAAAAAAATAATAAAAACTATAAAGGGAAAAAATTTTTATCACAATACAAATAGTTAAATTATCATAAGTTTCTTTTCTGTGTTTATTTTTCCTCTAAAAGAATATTTAATGATAAATTGATAGCCGTCTTATAAATGGAAAAAAAGTCTAGATAATTTAATTTGTTTGAACATTAATAAAGACAAGTAAAATTATCATAATACAATTAACTATTTATAAAATTTAATTATTAACAATTCACATGTTTTTCTATTATATTTATTAATTTTTAATTATTTTTACTGTTGTAATATTCTAGAAAAAAAAAGTGAAGAAAACAGCAAGTTTAATTAATTTCTTTTTTTTTTTTTAATGAAAATAATAAAATTTATTTAAAATTTCTATATATTATTCATAACTAATGTTAAGTCATTTAATTTTATTCGTCAATTAATTATTACTGTATGTGTTTTTGGGGGGTAACAATGACACACATCCAGTATAATCCGTTTTCAATTGTAAAACTTTAATCCTTATTCAAGTTTAAAAGAAAATAATAGAAATAAATAGAATTTTTTTTTTTTTAATTTTTTCATAATAATTCCAAACCTTTTTTAGCTCGTAAATTTTGTGTCTAAAAATAAAAATAAAGAAAATTTATATAAATAGAAAAAAAGAAAATTATTTCTTATAAAAAATTTAAATCAAATGATAAACAAACAAGAGACACTATACAAATATACATTGAAAATACGCATTAGACTGAATGAAATTATACAACAAATAAAGTATTGAAACAGGAACATTATGAAATTATTATTTTAATAAACATTATAATAATTAGCTGAACCACCGCCAGCAGCGGGTGCCGCTACAGGACTATTTGGTCGTGCAATATTACCAACTAAAACATCACCACCCTCACCAATAATACCACCAACAGCAACAACATTTGGCTGTCTAACATAATGCTTAATCACATCTTTTACATTACCATATTTTTTAACATTTTCATCTGTATAATCTAGAATTTTTCTATCTTGTTTACGCAAAAATTTCTGTTGTTTATGGTAAATTTTCAATACACCTTTTACAACAACGAATGTTAATCCTCCTAATAATGCACGATGTAAATTATTTTGTACAGTATCGAAAAATAGACGACCCACAATTGTAGATATCGTTGGCAATAACAATGCACCGCATAAAACACGTGTAGCTGATATAGGATCCGATAAAACTGGCGTATTCGGACTGTGATGTATTTGTTCTTCATCCTCACTTTAATCAAAAAAAAAAAAATATATTTATTAGAATATGTAAATTATTTAATGAAAAACATTAATTAAATATCTTACGCAACTGGAAGTATTAAACTAAGTAATGGAAATTTTCTGGCAGCACTTCTCTTATTTTGTATAAATCTTAAAATCATATCTTCCCATCGAAACATTCTACCTAATACCAGACCGACTGGAATTGCTGGCAAGCCTATTAATAATATTAAGGGATCTGTTTTCTCCATTAATTCTAAGCCTTCTTTGTGTCCAACTACTTGTAATATTGTTATTGCTCCATACGTAACAGCTGTCCAATATATGGAGCCTACTATAACACCAGCTGCTAAAAATGGGCTTAGTTTCTTTATCACACTATCGATGGCTTCTAAAAAGCATACAAACTTTCCCATTTTGGGAAATAATATTAAATATTCGGTTTGGCATTGCGGACAACTAACACGACTAAAAGTATTTCCTTTCTGTTTTTCATCAACCCATCTTTGCAAACATGATTGATGGACCTATATTATAAAAATTATTAATTTTACGTTTGAATAAATTAAAATATATATAATCATACCCATTTTGTTGTTCCTCTACATTTACACGGTTGTACCCATAAGGCTAGTGCATCGTCTTCGTCTGTAGCAAAGCAAACCCAGCAGTATCTTCCGTCATCTGCTACTTGAGCGCCATTTGAAATATCTGGATTATTTTTTGGTTGACTTTGCTCAATTAGTAATGAATCTTTGGACGTACTACTTATAGGTTCTTCAGACATTTTTAAAATTATTTTAATATTTTCCAATCGCTTTTTTTAAATTGTTTAATTGAGGTTATGTTAAATAAATCATTTGAAAATAGATGACATATGTATGATGCTTAAAATATTACAACTAAATATTGATTCTGATTTTAATAATTTATTAAGTTATTTAAATAGTTTTAAATAATTAAAGAAAAACAAAAATAAAATGAATTATTTATCTTTACTGATTATTATCGGAAAATTGAATGACTACTTTTAATTTTAATTTTTTGACATTAGAAGGAAAATATTGCTCAACGAACTGTTGATGCAAAATAAAAATTATGGACAATTCGATATTATGCAATTTTAAATGGCAAAAACGCAATACATTTCATTCAGAAATGTCCCTTAAAATATAGGGAACATTTCTTTATTTTTGCATTTGTCATAAAAGACACAATAAAGAAATATTTCTAGAAAATTACCGTATTTCCATTAAATTAAACAATAAACAATTATAATTAAAACAAATAGATATTAATAATGAATTATATTTAGATTAATATATGTTTATTTCTTCGTCATTTTACATGCAATTTTTTAAAATTATAATTAAAGGAAAAAATAAAAGTATAAAAAAATAAATCGAATAAAATCTTAAATAAAAAATTGAATAATTTACGGCAAATCTTTTTTTTTTTCTCATTATTACATGTAAGGTGCTTTGTTTGATTACAACAAAATATTTTAATCATTTTTAATATTAATTATATTATTAAATTCAAAAATTGTTTAATAAATAAAATTATTTATTGATAAATAATAATTTCTTTTATATTTAAATTTAATTTAATCCAATTCAGTTTGTTCCGATGATTGATTAGTTGCATTGGAAACTCTTGGTGTGTCATCGTCCAAATCTTGGAATAATTGATTTAAGAAATCACCGAAAATACCACCGGACGATGGTTGTTGTTGTGGTGGAACACCGAAAAATAGTACGCCAATTTTCTTTAAATAATTATCATATGATGAATCCCGTTTTAATGTTTTTTCATACAAGCAGCACAAAGATGTAAACATAGACAATTTACCAATATCAATAATTTTTAATAAAAAAAATATAAAATTCAGTAATGGTGTAAAAAATGGAGGTTCGGTGGTTGCTACTTTTGGATGATATTTCGTATAAGTTTCAAACGTTTCCAATGCGGCCTTTTTCTCTTTCAAAGATAATTGTTGTAAAACTATTTGTGCAACAAATAAATCAGTTTCATTTGTAAAACCTTTCAGTAAACTAAGTTGTATCAGAAAGTGACCACAACTTGGTCCATCTTTTGATAATAGAAAATGATGTCTGGCTTGTTCAAAGTTGCCCTCTGACCACATTATTTGTGCATATATTTTATGTAATGTCGAACTTCCATATTTATTATTTGCTATTTGACAACTCCATTTAATAGATTTTACCTAAAAATACAGAATACCACGCATTAGTATTTGTTTTTTTTATTATTATTATTGCTCAAGTAAATGAATGACTAACCAAAAAAGTGTCACGTTCAAGTATGTTTGGTCCTATTTTGGTAAAAAGAACGCCCAATCGTTGTATCCACAAATCATTGTTGGGAAGTTTTGCCTTTTCCAGAACATCGACTAACAACATACTCAAATCAGCGCCACTAGTAAATTGTGCATGATTTAACAATTGTGTTGCACCTTTATACAGTAAATCTAATAATTCTGTATATTTCTGTTTTGACAAATAACGAAAATACAATGTTCTATACATTTGATGAGCCTCATAGTAATTTCCACTATCTATAGAACTTTCCAATTTTGAAAGAACTCGTGAAACACCACCACGATTTGTATTTTTGGTTGTATTTGACATTTTTTAAATTGTTATTTTCTCTTCGCTTGTATAATTTTGTTTCTTAAATTTAACTTTTTATTTATATGGAAATCATTATATGAATTAATTTGTAGTTATAATCCTATTTTGTTAATTAAAAAATTTACAAAATGTGTTAGAACAATGAACAAAAAAAAAAGTTTTTCACCTTTTTTTGACAGACACACGGCTTTTACGCAAAGAGTCAAACCCAAAACCAGATTCAATTTTCTTTAAAAAAAAAATTAGTTATAGCAAATATCGGTCCCTCTGATTGTGTTTATAGCAAATGGAATATAGTTCAGTGCAGGTGTTTGTGGACTCTGAATTTATTATTCATTTTTTAAATTCAAGAATATTAAATAATTATTTATTTATTATGAAAATGTTTTAATATAAAAGGAAATAATTAATTCTATAATTTGGTCAGTTCATAAAATAATGACAGTCGTTTAATAACATACAATTAACAAATTAAAAAACATAAATAATAGACTGAAGCGAGATAATATAGCTTTATATTTTCGTGATATATATGGTTATTCCATTTTATCTTGTGCGAAATATATAAAAACTACTGTGCAAATGTCAGTTTACAATGTTTTGTTGTTGTTGAAAAACATATATCGCGAAAAAATTAAATATACTTGCTAAAACCATAAATATGTTGTAAAAGGGGAGGATGTTCATGTAATTATTAAAAAGAAAGTAAACAAAGTAAAATTATACAATACAATGGAAGTGTTTCAAACGGAGCGTTACTATATTTTTGTAAAAAAAGAAAAAAGTTTATGGTGGAATCGTTCAACATCAGAATTTATTGTTAAGTGTGGTAAGAGTAATTCTAAAAGAAAAAAAAAACAAAGACTATGATGATAAATCAATGCATAGTTTTTTTTTCTTTGTTCACTTTGTTATAAATGACTAAGATTTGTTATATATAAAAACTTACAGGATGGGATTTATCATCGGTTGGAGATATCGAATGTCTAGGACTGGTTCATGGAATTGTGGGTGTTGTCTCATTGGCAGGAGTATATGACCCTCATTTAATTGTGATCAAGGAATCAATTCCTATTGGAGTATTATATCCACCAAATCTTGTTTATCGGATAAAGAGCATTGGAATCCTCAGTAACGATGAACCAGACACAATGTTATTACCATGTCCAAGACATACAACTACCACAAGGTAATTAATTAATAATAGCGAATTTAAATAAAAAGTTAATATTTGTTGAATATATAGTGCACGGATAAATAATAGTCCACCAACGAAAACACGATTATTTGAAAGTTCTTTATTGGTCAATAAAACATGGGGAGCAATGAAAAGTGCTGGTAGCACGATAAAATCTACGACACAGCAGGCAGCTGCTATTGCTTCAAATCAAGTTAAATCAACAGTTGGCATTAAAGATCCTACACGCATTGAAAAAAAAATTACCGAAGAATTACATAAAATATTTGATGATACAGATAGTTTTTACTATTGTATCGAAGGTGATTTAACAAATAATATCCAAAGAAGCTATAATGGTATTGTAGATGATCGATTTTTTTGGAATAAATATTTATTAAAAGATATCATAGGACTAAATGTAATTAAAATGAAATTTATTTTGAATTATTGTATAAATAAAACTATTTAATATTTATATTAAGGATAATCACTGGGTGTTACCAATAATTCAAGGTTTTGTTCAGGTGGAACAATGCGTGATAGCTAATGAATGTTTTACATTGTCATTAGTATCACGGCGATCAAGACATCGTGCTGGAACAAGGTTATTAATGAAAAAAAAAAATTAAATAAATGATTATAATTAAATATTTATGTAAGCAAGCAATAGTTAATCAATTAAAATTTATATTTAGATATAAAAGACGCGGTGTTGACGAAGAAGGTAATTGTGCTAACTATGTTGAAACAGAACAAATATTATCGTTTCGACAGCATCAAATGTCATTCACACAAATAAGGGGATCGGTACCAGTCTATTGGAGTCAGCCTGGTTATAAATATAGACCACCACCAAGACTTGATCGTGGTAAATTTATTTATTTATTAATCAAAATAAATTTAATTACATTTTTAAATATTTATAACTATTAATAAATTCCGTTTTTTTTATTTTTAGATGAAAAAGAAACTCAAATTGCTTTCGAAAAACATTTTAATAATGAATTAGAATTATATAAATCGGTTTGTATTGTTAATTTAGTTGAGCAAACTGGCAAAGAAAAAGTTATCGGTGATGCATATGCTAATCACATAATAAAATACAATAATGATAAATTAATTTATGTTTCCTTTGACTTTCATGATTATTGGTAATTAAATTATTTACATTACTAATTTGTACTACTTGATATGATATTTAATTTTCTAGCCGTGGAATGCATTTTGAAAATGTATCTGCATTGGTAGAAGCACTAGCTCCAGAACTAGGTGCAATGGGTTTTCAGTGGAAAGACTCAAATGGTTCTATATGTAATCAAAAATCAATATTTCGAGTAAATTGTATGGATTGTTTGGATCGAACAAATGTTGTACAAACGGCATTAGGAAAAGCAATATTAGAATCACAGCTAGTTAAGTTGGGCTTAGCTCCACCTTATTCACCAATACCGGAACCCATGAAAATACCATTTATGCTATTATGGGCAAATAATGGCGATGTAATAAGCAGACAATATGCTGGCACAAATGCTTTAAAGGTTTTGTTAAAATAACTTTAATTTTTGCTTTTTAATTAAAAATAAACAATAAATAAACATTTTAGGGTGATTATACAAGAACAGGCGAAAGAAAAATAAGTGGAATAATGAAAGATGGAATGAATTCAGCTAATCGGTAATAATATAAATTGTTTTATTTATTATTTTACTTTGTCGTCAAAACACAATTGGATTTACATATTATTTATTCTTTTATCAAAATATTAATTAAACATGACAAACAAAAAATCGAAATTCAACTTAGTTACTTCATACAACATTTTGCTGATACGTTTCGTCAAAGCGTTATAAATTTATTACTTGGAAATGTAGAAAATGAAAATGATATAAACGAAGACGATACGTTTGAAACAATAATAAATGTAGCACAAACAGTTATACCCACAGCAAAAGTTCCAAAAGATATTGTTTATACTGGTGTACTTGGTCCTGAATTACATTTGGCTGAAAATCTTTTCAATTTCGCAAGGTCCGCGAAATGAAATTTGTTTTATATTTTAACACATTAATTTTAATTTGCAACAATAGCGAAAATCAAATTCTACATTTGATAATATAATTTTATGTTTTGTTCGTTTCTTTTAGATATTATTTGGCCAGATTTAAAGATACGTACAGACAAGCAACAATTGATTTAATGTCAGGTAATATATATTATTTAAGTTTCTTAATTAAAGTTAATATAAAAAATTTATTTTAGGAAATCAAGTATCAACTGAATCTTTAAATTCGCTTGGGGGGCAGTTTGTAGATGAAAATGATGCTCTTGAGGGAGCCGAACATGCTCGTTTATTGGTTGAAGATTGTCGTCGTTTATTATTAGGGACAGTACAGTATCCAATTGGTTCTTGGGGATTAATTGATGCTGATCCAAGGTTTTTATTTATTTTACATTCCTTTTTTTAAATTATAATTATTATAAATAATTAATTTATATTTTAATAGTACTGGCGATCCCACAGAAACAGAAGTCGATAGTATATTATTATTAACAGATGATTGTTATTTGGTTGCTGAATATGATTCACATTTAGATAAAATAACACGTTTTGAAAAGGTTCCATTAACAAATATTACAATGATCGAATTGGGAATGTTTCAGCAAACATCGAAAATGTTTCAAGGATCGGCACCAACATATTTATGCATTCGTATAAATTATACAGTTGATGGTGTTGATGGATATTTTCATATGTTTCGGTCGGCCAATATTCGATTTTTTAATAATGTTGCTGTTATTATAAAAACCCAAGAAGAAATTTCAGAATCTATGACAGCGATTGTGGAATTTTTCCGCATTGCTTTAGAAAATCGTGGAAAACATGATGTACAAGTTTTATGCGGCGGAACATTACAGCGTAGAAAAAGTAAAACACCGTTATTAGATATTCCAAAAGGTATACCAAGGAATTTATCGGAATCACAATTATTACAAATTGGTACAAAAGCATTAAGTAATGTGGCTGGACAATTTTCAAAATTGGGCCAAAGTTTAAATCCAACAAAAAATCGAAATAATAAAAACAATCGCAATAATAGTAATCCACACGTTGTGTATAATCCATCAACGAATTATTTAGAGAAAAATGCAACAGACGGTAAAGCAACATTTACAGTTGGTAAAGAAAATAAGGACAAAGATTATAGTTCAGAGTCGGATGATAATGATTGTAGTATTTATGAGCCAGATAATAATGATTTAGTACAAGAAAATCCATTATATAATGAGAATTCATTTTTACCAAGCGTTGGAATTGTTATGTCCAGTGGAAATACAAATACCGATCAACCACAATTATTAGAAAATAAAGATAATATGGCTAAAAATTCTTCAGATGTTTGCACTATGTCAATATCATCGGTTACTGATAATGTTGTGATGCCTGCTGGTATGCTGGACGGTTGTAGTCCAATACATGGTCGTTGTCCGACGCCAGAAATTCGCATTGAACAGACAGGCGGTGGAGCGGCTGGTGTTTCTTTTATTGGTGGTGGTATATCATCATCAGCAGCAAATTTAGCATTAAAAGATGATGGACAACAAAAATTAAGCCAAAGTAGTAACGAAGTTAGAATACCATCTGCAACTAGGTAATTGCGACGAAATTAAATTAATAATTTAAAAATATTATTTACAAATATATTTTCTTTTTAAAGGTCAATATCTGAAAGAGATTTAACATTAAATTTAACTGGGTCACAGAGTGAGAATGCATTAAAACAGTTGAAAACATTGACTAGTCCATTGTCAAAACTTGCCAAGGGTATGCAAAATTTCGGAATGAATTTAGATCCAAGGAAAATTGCATCAAAGGTTTATTAATATTATTATTTTTCTCAATTAAATATTTATGTTTTTTTTTTTTATTTGGCAGACGGGTATGGTTCCTCGTCCAGTAGAAACATTTTCATCAGCAGTTGAATGTCAAAAGTTACAAGAGTTATGGGACGAAACTAAATGTCGTACAAAATTAATTGCTTTATAAATTTGATAAATTGTTCGTATTGGAACAGACGTTACTTAGTGAGAAGTTTTCATAATTTTTGATTAAAAATAAATAATAAAATTATAGAAAAACGTTTTGAATATATAGAAAATAATATTAATAATAATTGAACGCTTGTTAATTAATGTCGTTAATTCCTATTTATACAAGGAATATATATTAAAACATATATTTAAGGCGCTTTTTGTGTAAATTTTTATTTAGGTTTTTTTTTTATTAATTGTACACCGATAAGACAAGTATTTTTTGATTTTTTAAATTATGTGATAATTATTGTTTAACATAATTTTTATTTAATAACAATTTTTTTTTTAAATTTATGATTTTATGTAGTATTTTATATAGTAATTATATTTTTTCTTGTAAATTTATTGAAAAAATATAAATGTATAATTTTTAAATGACACCAGAAACAAGGAACATTAGATCCATAATATAGGAAAACAGCCTTTAACCGAACTGCATTTCTTTTGAAATTTCAATGAACAATATTGTAAAGAAATTTTTTAATGACCACAAAAGTATTTCCATAAAATAAAATTAAAAGATAAATAAAAATCAATCAATCTTATGACGGGAATTTTAATGCAAACAACGAAATACATTTTTTTTGTTGCGTTTATATCTGAAAATGATAACAAACTCATTTATTCATCAAACAGTTATTATTCATATTTGTTTTATTTTTTTAAAATATATATAATTAAAACTTATTTATTTAGATTAAAATTGTGTGTAGTAAAATCATAACAATTTGTTCGTATTGGTGTTTCTAGTTAAATTATTTTAAAAATCCACTGTATGTAATCTGTTAAAGTATTTTTTTCTTTTACATTCTTTACATGTTCTTCATAGAATAATTATGATTAAAGAAATAATATTTATATTTGATGACAAAAATCTCTAATCATATTTATTTAATATTTAAAATTTCATTAAATAAGATTTAATGCTTAGAGATAATAACTAACTATTAGCACATTAAAAAATTTAATAAATTTAATTTTAAGAAAAGTATTCTTAGTGAATAAATAAATAAATTTTAAGGGTGATATATTTTGCTTTAAATTATTTAATATATACAAATAATTATTGGCTTATTATAATAAAAATAAAATTATATAATAAATAAATAAATTTATTAATTGCACTTATGAATATTATGAAAAATTAATTAATTAATTAAAAAAAAAAATGTAAAACCTTATATACCAAAGTCAATTATATTGAGAAAATAAAAATTAAATTAATGATTTAACGAGAAAAATCATTAAATTTTATTTTTTATTCAAATTATATTTAATTTGCAGTCCAATTCCAATTAAATGAATTGCATTTTATTTAAGTATTAAACTTCTTTATAACATTTTTAATTAATAAATAAAATGTTTTCCATTATTTAACCATTGTTTTGTTTAATACACAAATAATTTCTTAATGTCTTTTCTTCTTTTGTTGGTGGTTTAGTTTCAAATGTAATTATTTTATATTTAACTATTCTAAATGAATTAGAGCGTAAATCTAATAATACAATTTTGTCTTGTGCTTTCACTCTTCTGTCACTCGAAAATCATTAACAAAAAATGTAGCCTTATATTATAAATTTAATATTATAAAAAAGAGAAAAAATGAAAGTATTTATGTAAAATTTATTTCTTATAAATTCTATTCTTTAGCACAATTAATTATAAATATTGAAACACATTTACTACTTATTCATTATTTAATCCAGTATTTTTAATTTATTATAATCTCATTTTCGTTTGAATAAATAAATAATTCATTTAGCACTGATTGTAAATTAAATTAAATAAAAATATAAAATTAGTGAGAAATTAAAAAGTGTTCCATTATATTTAATGATAATAAAAACGAATAATTTAATCATTCCAATGTTAAATAAATTTTTTTGAAATAAAATTAGTGAAAATATATAAACATATTTAGTTTTGTTATTAGTTTTAGCACAATTATTTGTTAAAAAAAAAATATATTATTAATAATTATTTAATATTATTCGATTAATGTCGATGTAAAAATTATTAGCAAAAAAATAAAAAAAATTTCAAATAAAAAAGAAAATTGTAATTAGAAAAATATTTAATGTTTTTTATTTTATTCGAAGTACCCTTTGAAATCCTTTTTTATCCTTTTACAGAATTATTAACGAAATTTACAAAACACTGGCGCAATATTCTATTGCTTAAAATTGTAGCTAGTTGCAGGTAGAATAGGCTATCTACAATGAGGCTGAATAATTTCTGTTGCACAATCTCTGCAAAGAAGAATTCAAAAACTAAGTACGCTCTATTCTCTTTTTACACGATTTCGAAATAACATGGTCTACAAAGTAGAACAATTACTCTTTTTTTTGCACAATTTATTCGATATAACACGAATTTCAAAAAATTCCAAGAACTATACAAACAATTTCAGAAACCGAAATTCCAGCCCCTGATAATGGATTTACTAATTAAAAGTAAGCCAACATCAGAGGAAGTTATTAACGAACGAGTGTGGATTCAAGTTCGTTAGATGTGTTAGACTCCAGCGACGAAAACAATATTGCATCTGTGGGTAATAAACGTGCCCGGCTATTATCTAGTAGTGATGATAGCACTTAACAAGCTTTTGATTTGTAATTCAAAATTTTTATACCAAGAAGTATTTTTTTTTCACTTACATGATTATTTAAAACTTTGGAACACATCCTCAATTATACTATGTCTTTAATGTATATTTTTACACGGTTTCATTTTACACGGATTTGTTTGGCGCGTATCTACTGTGTAAAAAGAGAGTAAGGTGTATATATTTTGATGATAGAACTTATAGTTGGAAATAGTCTTCACACTTAACAGTCTTTAATGCGTAAGTATTTAACTAGATAAACTAACTGTGTTGTTCCATGTAGTTTATTGGAATTGGTCTAAGAATTTTATTCATTCATTTATTACCTTTAAAAAACCACTTTGCTACTTGGTTGTTTCATCTGAAATTTTATTTTCTAAGAACCTTTTAATAAAAAATTGTTAAAGAAATTTAAAAGCAATTAAAAATAAAAATTCATTAAGGATTAGTGAAAAATAAAACAATAAATATTAATTAAATAATTATTAATGATAAATCTAAATAATGAATACAACTGAATACAATGTAGAATAAATACATTTGATTATTTTTGTTATTAAAGAATTAAAAATGAAATAGACAAATCATCAGAAATTAACATAAGTAAGAAATGTTTAAAATTAAAGCTTTTAAGTAATGAAAAATCATTTAACTTTTTCATTATTATTATTATAATTATATTTTTTGTATTCTTTTTCTAATTATTATTTTAATTATTTAATTGTTCTTTTATCGCAACGTTTTTTTTTTGTATTATTTTTCTGCTTTACTTTTCTTTAATTACAATTCGGATTATGAAAAAACATTTTAAACTCATTCCCAACTATTTGTCTGTCCTGTTTTGTTACTCATTCCTTTACTGAAGAATTTGCTGAAGTTTCGCTATCAATTTTCTCGTCTATGCTGTTTTTGTTTGTGTATTTTTTTATTAAGAGTGCATACCGATAGATTTTTTTTTATTTCACACCAAACAGAATAAAAACGGGAAAAAAAGAAAATTCTCGTTACCATCGCACCCATTAACCCACTGCCATTAACAGAATAGAAAGAGATTTTTATTTTGTTTTTTTTTCATCGAAAGTTATATACATTTTACAGTCTGCTTAAAAAAGAAAATGATGATGATGATTTTCCACAATCACAGATGATGAAATGAGATGAAATATATATATATATATCTACAGTGGTTCGCTGAAATGAAGAAGAAATGCAATCTTAATCCGTTTAAAGAAGATATTAAAACGACCATGAGAATAGAAAATGTGGAAAAAATTTTACCCGAGAATTTGATATATTTTTTCCTCTTTTTTAATTCGGTAATTCTGATTTCCTTCTTAAAAGAATACATAAAAAAAAACACAAGAATGAACCCATCAATTCTGATGACAATGATGACGACAATAATGATAAAGCGACGATGACGGTAATGACAATGAGCATCAACAGCAACAACAAACAAATAACAAGAACAACAATAATCGCGTTTGCATATCTGAAAAGCTAAGGATGAGTATAAATGATGAAATCTTTGTTGTTAAAAAAATAAAGAAGGAAAAAAACGTAGAAGAAAGTTCCGAAGAAAGTTTTTTTTCTCTTATTTTTCGCTTAAGAATTTAGCATTTTTTTTTCTGTGAATTCTTTGTCCCACTTAAAAGTATTGGGTGGTTTGTTGGTTGTTGTTTTTTTTTTTTATTAAAATTGAAATCTACAGTGAGAGCTTTTGGATTTTTATTTAAATTTTTAATTTTAATAAAAAATTGCCAATATCAGGTGTATGTATATATTAGAAGAATATTACGGTAATTCTATGTAGATCATCTAAGTTTTTGGCAGGTGGTAAAATTAATAAAACAAAATTAGCAGTTAATATTCGGGAAATTAAAGTCTCTTTGGCGTTTTTTTTTTTTTTGGATTTGAAACACGACGGCTAAACGTCACTGTAGGAATCATAAGATATATTCAATTGCTCGGTTTTTTATTATTATTTTATTATTATTCTTTAAGCATTGTTAAAAGACGACAATTTTCCGTTATCCCCCATAATATTGTTTTCTATTGTTTTTATATTATTAAAAGTCTTAAAAAAGTATAATTTTTCTTTTTCAGAAATTTTCTTTTACTCGAATAAGAATACTTTGAATAATTTTTTATTTTAATGTCGATCTTTCACGATCTTCTATATATTTTTGTTAAACATGATTATAGCTGTACTTAGACGTTTTTTTTTTTTTTGTTTTTATTTATTCTCTTAAATGATTAGCTTTTGATTTCGGTAAGCATTTAAAGTTTTTATTATTATTATTATTCTTATTCTTATTATTTTAATAACGAAATAAAAACACCAAAGAAATTCTAATTAAGAAAAGTTTTAGTTAAAAAAATGAAGGAAAAGAATGGGAGAAAAAAATGAATAAATAAAAAAGCAGCATAGCAAACTAATCTAACATCCATTTACCCTATTTATCCAATTTTCATTCTTTTGTGTTTAGTTTTTTTTATTTTTTTTTCTGCAATTTGTTGTATTCTGAAATGGAGGACTAATCGTTTTCTAAGGCAATGATGGTAGCTGTATATTGAAGAAAGCAAAAAAAGAAAAAAATCATCCATAAGTGTTTGAATGCTAGTTGGGATACTAGGGTGGTTTTATTTATTTATTTTTTTTATTCCATTCATTCTTTCTTATTTCATCTTTTAAATCTAACAACAACAATAATAGCGAGGTGATGGGATTTTCGTTTTGGTTTTTTTTTCTTTCTTGAATGTTCAATTACACGCCTTCTTAGCCACCAAAAAATGAAAATAAAAAAGTGGAGAAGCAAATAAACTTAAATTGAACATTGTGAAAAATATTTCTTTTTTTTTTTTGCATTTATTTATTTATTTTCTTACATCTGAGGTTTTAGCGTGTTTTTTCTTTAATTTTCAAATCAATTTATTATTTAATTTAAATGCTGTTACTCTCGATAACGGAATGCCGGTAATCAATTTCATTTATACAGTTTCTAATTTAATTTATGCGAATTACTAGGCAAATATACACGGTAGTCAAACGGTAAAACCGAAAGACATTATATTATTTACAAATAAAGTCATTAAAATTTATTCAAGCATGAAAATATCAATGATTTAAGATAAAAAAATTCTTTTCTATTTTCAAATTACATTTTTCAAATCAGTTTTATCGCTTATTATGTTGTTAAAAATAAATTTCGATAAAAAAAAAGGGATAATATGTGCATTAAATAAAAATCAAAATAAAGCTCAGTTGACCATAAAGCATTTATTTTTTCGTTAAATTTAAAAGAAAAATTATTTTTCTTATGTAGAAGAAGAGACCAGAGACGTAGAGAATTTATTCGGTAATAAATAGTGAAACGATTTGAGATTTTACAAGGTCCATTACCAAGAAAAGAAAAATAAGACAAAAGGCAACAATATTATAATGGAAATATTTATTACGAAATTCATGTTGACTGGGTGAATTTTTGCATTCTCAACGTTTCCATTGATAATTTAACAAGAAGCATAGCAGCATAGTCGTTAAAATGCAATTTTCCATAAGCAGAACGCAAGCCATTCGCTTGTCTTACTTGATAAAAGTAAAAAATTTGACTATAAACTTGTATAAAAGAATAATAACAGATTAAGATAAAACATTCAACGGTGCCTATCGAAGCCTCACTTTTAGCAATGTCCTCTTTTTATCCTTTATATTATGAGAATTTTTATTTTTTAACACTGATATTGGAAGAAAGGTTACGAATTTTTTCTTGTCTACAAAATTTTTGTTTTTAAATCATTGGTACAGAGGGTGGACAAAATAATCATTCACTACGTTAACTATATTTAAGATAATTTTAACCTCTTTCTATGCCATTTTTATTTGTTTAATAGCCATCACACCATACCATTTTTTCTTGTCTATAAAGATTTCTTTTCTATACAGGAGGATGAGGGATTATTTTAATACTGGCGAATAAAAATAAAATAAAATTTTGATACTAATACTATTACTTTGATTACTACTACTGCTTCTAACTACTACTACTACTACTACTTACAATCAGAAAATAGTCGTTGAACATTTTAAGAATAAGTCGACCGGAAAATTAACCTCACACTTTCAATATTACATACTGAATTTTTATTTATTTTTTTGCTGTGATTTTGGTAATGGTTAAGTCTAAGGCGCGACTAACAACATCTAAAAAAAAAACAGAAAATTATACTGTCTATATATAAAAGTTTGGATCTAAAGAGCCAGAATCTCCAAACAAATTGACTAAGCACCAATTTATAGGGACAAAATAAAAATAATTTTTTTTTTTTGCCAAACCATACACCAAACCCAATCACAATGATTGCATGAAATAAACGTAACGCCTTTAACAAATAGCTGAAGAAGAATGAATGAAATGAAAAAAAAAAAATAAATATTATAATATGGTTTTAGTTGTTATGTAGATAAAAATAATAAAAACGAAGTTTAGGGCTATAATCTGAATCAGATTTAAAGACTATCTAAATCGAAATCCTATATAGATTTTTATATTATTTTTTCTATTTTGTCAATTCGTTGATTCGTATCGTCACAAATTTTATTATTATTATTTTTATTTTAACGTTTTTAGACTATTATCAATATTGTGTATGCAAAGATTGTAGGATACTTAAAACACCCACCGATTATATTATATTAATCTTGCGTTTGTAAAATAATTAAAAGGATAAACATTAAGTGAAAGTAAATGATGTTTTCACCGGATGTGACAAAAATATTTAATTGATTAATTAAAATTTGATTATTTATATATTTAATTAGTTTTCACTTCATAAAAATAATATTATTCTCGTCTGTTTAATGGTTTTCGTTAAGAAAATTTAATTAACATTTTCTTTTCCTGTTTTATGTGACGGCGGTGGTGGACTTCCCTATCACAGTGATTCTTCAACGTTGTTATTTATTCCTTTAAAATCTCTTTTTTTATTCTTTGTTTTTGTTTTGTTGTAAATAAATTAAAAGTTAATTGATTTGTTGTTTACTTATTTGATTAAAGTAGGGGACAATAGTACGATTAAGTATTTAAAGAGTTTTTGTAGTTAGAGAAAATGAACAGAAGCAATTAGTTGCAGCTGCTATTGTCTCATACTTTTTAATTTTATAATTTTATTAAATTAGTTTTTAGAGTTTAAGTTAGTTTTGTTATTTTAGAAAGTACCTGTTCGTTTTTGATGAAAGTATGTTCCTGTCTTTGTAAATAATTGTGGAATTGTAACGAAGCTATGCTAAAAAATACTGCAATAATTAAAAACCAAATAAAATTGCTTTGAAATACTAGATACTGGAAGTACTGAACACCCACGTATTCAATTTTAATCAACTAATAAAAACTCAATTATTTGGCTGTTAAACACAATACAATTAAAAAAACAGAAGCAACATAATCTCATGCATTAGATTTAACATTTAATGCCTGTAACACTTAAACATGATAATAAAATAAAAAATAAGTAAGGAATCATTATTATTATTATTATTACTATCCAAAGTTGAATTAAGTTCAGTAAATAAGTCGTTATTTAAGTATTTTTTAAATACTTTCAATTCAAATTAAAAAAAAAAACATGTTTATTTATTTTTATTTTATTTTAATCGAATATAGGGTTCAAAAGAACACACATCTTCCGTACTATTTGTTATAAAATTGCATTAAAAATTGTGTTATACTAACGTTAACGTGACCCTACTTTCTCCCACATTATATAACACATGCAGGATTTTTAATATTTTTTTCAGAATATTTAGGGGAAAGTGTGACTAACTAGTTATAAACAAATTTCTATAATCGACAATTTATAATTTTATAAAGAAGAGACGTATTAATGTCTATCTACTCATGGATACGAAAATTAAATGCCCTTGAAATTGAATCTATTCTTGTGATTAATCAGATAAAAAAATTTATTTACAAAAACACATATTGCATACTGCATAAAATATAATTATTTTCTTAAATTAAATTTCTTGAACCTAGATGTCATGTGTATTCCTATTTACGTAAAATCTATAAGCAACTACTGTGGCAATTAAGGTTTGATCAGAAAATTTTGCAACATTACCTTGTGTTTCTGTTCAATTAAATTGTGGTTAATCAGTTTAAGACAATTATTACTTACCTTAGTGATAATTGCAATGAAGTATTTACTCAATAACAAATATATTTATATAATTTTGATACATAATTATTTAATATTGTGATAATTTTCTACCTTGTTTTTCCTTGATTGGTAGTTTTTTTTCTAATAGAATTGACTGTGAATAGCTTTGAGCTACCATGTCAATTTATGGAATAGGATATAAGATATTTGTGGACATTACTTTTCAAGAATTAGATATTGAATTGGTTTGGAAAGCACACGCTGGTAACGCGTTCCATTTCTTTGTTGTACGAGTAAAGCAATCATTTTGGAACTTCGATGTTCGCACCGTACTTAAAGTTATTGTTCGATCGTTGATGAAAGATTCTGAGCTCTTATTTCTCGTATACGTTTTTCGCTCGAAGCCGATATTTTGGAGACCTCTTTGGAATAATGTTTGAAGCTATATTTGGAAAAAATCGTGAGGTCCCGACGATGCTTAAGCGAGTCTAATTTATCACTGATTTCGGGATTGTTGATAATGAATACTTTTGATTATTACTTGTGACTGGAAAAGATTTATCCTGAAAATTTTCAATAAAACATAAGAAAAACATACCAGAAACGATACAGATTATGTATTTCTGAAAATTTCTCATCATTATTACTAGATATCTGTCATTTTAATCAATAAATCAAAATAATATTTTTGATATGCAACAAATCTAACAGTTTCGAGAAGATAAATGTTACCAATATAAGTTCATTTCAGTTTGCTGATTAATTAACATATATAAATTTGCAAAATAAACATTGAAAGAAATAAATTAAAAATAATTAACGGTATAAAAAACATAAAACATTTAAACTCTTCATAAAATATCAAAAGTAAATAATATATTTGCTTCACTTAACTCATATATTTAATTTAAAAATTTCTTAGATTTTATGCATAAGTAAAATTTACTCAAGTTTAATTTATATATGCTACAGAAAGTATATGCACCATGTCGATTAAAATTAATACATAAAAATAACAGTGAAAATAAGCAAAGTAAATACATAGTAAACATACTTATGTAATGTTGAAAAAAATAGTAATCATAATAATAAAAACATAACACAACAAACTAAAGTTTATTTATGTTTATGAAATAAAATGTTTTTCAAAAGTAAACATATAAATATTAATTTTCTAAAGGAAATAAGAGAAAAATTTTCAAAAATAATTTAATTTTCAATTAAGCACTGATTGCGTTTTATTTATTTATTTACATAATACATAAAGCATAAAAATTTAATCATAATCATAATAATAAAATTATTAATAATACAATAACAGATGACGTTGGTTTTTATAATAATAAAAATCTTATCATTATTTAACAATGAACCATATTATTACATAAATATGTTATTCTTACGACACGTGACTGTAAATTAATAACAAATTATGTTTATCAAAATTTTTACCAAAGTTTCTTTCTTCTATAGCAGATATAGAGAGGCAAAAATGAAACAAATAAACCAAATTCACTGTTCAATTTCTGTAACATAAAGTTAAACATATTAATTTGTAATAAGTTATGGGAAAATTGTGTGGCCAAATCATAAAATAAATGTATGATGGATTAGTTTTTTGTATTCAAGGAATTTCATTATTTGTATGATGGAAAGTATGTTAAGTGAAAATACGATAAGAAAATTGTGATTTAATTGATTTATTTACTTTAAAATGTTATTTAAGTTTATGTTGAATGTTTCTTAGTCGATGCAATGTTGGATATTTATGTTAACAGAGTAGAAACGAATAATTTTTAGAGTTTAAGAAATTCTTTAGTTATTAAAAACTTTAACCAAGTAGCAGATGCGACTCTGTCAAGGCTAATTTTGTTCATTTTATTACAGGATATAAATTATGGAAAACAATACAATGCAATATGTGTTTAAAGGAATTTTAACAGAAATGTTTTTATCGTTTATTAGAACAGATATTCTTTTTATCATTAGAAAAATGAGAAGACATTAAAAAGTCTTAAATATTTATCGTGTCTCACTCAGGCTTAATTGCTAACGTTTAAGTAAAGCAAAAAAGCTTTCTTCAAAGTTTTCCAGCTAAATAAAGAGAATTTTTTCATTATTATTATTATTACCGCTACATGGTATTTTATATAACTGTATTAAATTTGCATTAAAATTATTAAATGTAAATGCAATAAGGCAAGTGAGAGCAATTTAGATTAGATACGCTATGTTAACCCCACACGCGCTTCTTAATACCACAAACCTTTGTCATATAAATACATAGAAAAAAATTATAATATTGCTCCAAATTAAGTGGTGCAGCCTTTTAAGCGATGATGATGATGCTATATAGGATTAATTTAGATCCTCTTTTTTCAATAGTTAATCTATTCTTTGTTGTTATATTTTCTCAACTTTTTTAAATAATTTTTTATACATTTGTATACTCAGCTGTATATTAATATTTACAAAATAATAATATATTTTTTAATTATAAATATGTTGACAAGGGTGATTAATAATAAGGGATGACAAATTAGAAAAAAAAAATAATTTTAATTCTTATTTATTTATGTTTTGATTTTTTTTTTCTCTTTTAAGGTTATTAATTTTATTAAATTGATGATAGGAAAACATAAACAAAAAAAAAGGATATACGGTTATAACAACAGGTTTGCAAATATTTGTAGTTTTTATTATTATTTAATTTAAGTGGTTTGACTTCAGTAAACAAAACTGATTGTTTGCCAAGTAATTTTTATTATTCTTGTTCAAAGAATTTCGTTAGAAAGGAATATAATAATCAAATAATAATAACAATAATGATAAAATAAGATTGAAATACAACAAAAAAAGTGATTGAAATTATTGTACAAATAGGGGTGGTTATAATGTTTTGTAATTTTATTATAGTAGGGTGAAATATGAGATCCTCTCATTCAATTATTCGTTTATCTGTTTACCGTGTTTTATTTAATTTGATGACTTTAATGTCATTGCGATGAGTTTTTATTTTTTTTTTTGCCAGTGTAGTTTATTTATTTTATAAATCTAAGGGTTGTTATCAGGTTATTTATTCAAATATAGCTCATTGATTTCGTTTATATTCTCTATAGTTTTGGTTATGTAAAATGTTCGATCATCCATATTTTTTCAGAATTCAATAATGCTGTCATCTTTTTAGCTGTTGTTTTGGGAAATTGAGTGATTTTTATGATAAAAATTTTGATATCTTGAGTAATTATTTATACAGAAATATTAATTCTATTATTTTATAGAAATTTATTGATTTAATCTCATAAATATCCTGAATTAACTTAAAATTATCGAAATTATTTTGTTATGTTTTATTTGATTAATGAATTTTGTATAGTGAAAGGTTTACTCACTTGTACTTAAGATTTGTTATATAAACTAAGCATTTACTTAGTATTTATACTAAATTATTTATAATTAAATCAATGATTAAATAAAAAAATACAATCAATTTACTTTATTTGTATTTAATTACTAGCATTGAAAGGCACCTGTAAATTTTACTTTTAAAATCTAAAATCAACGTAACATTTCAATTTACATAAAAAGAAAAAAGGCGCACACATGTTAATTGTTAATAAATTAATTAAATAAAATATAAAAGAATAAAGTAATCAACGATTTTCTAAAAAAAAATAAAAACCCTTCTTAAATAAAAATTTTTCTATATATATAATATTAAAATAAAATTAAATTTAACTGCGCGGACGTTATTATATTTATTTATTATTTTATTTACATCAATCTGAAACTAATTTCATGAACAAACATACATTGAGTTTTATATGACGCGACTGGTAAGGCCACCCTACCAACCTTTATATATAATCGACCACATGTAATATGTAACATGGTACGTTTGCGGGTATTTACAGAATGAAACCAATGCTTTTCGTAAAAAGTCAAAAATTCACATATATGTAGAAAAAAAAAGTAAATAAATAACTAAAGACGTAATGGGGTGGTTAGATCGATGGTTTGCTTAGAAGGCTGTTTACTTGCTGATTTTTTTTTTATTTTCACTCATATTATATTTTTCCTATAACGTTTATTAAGGAAGCAAATATTAAATAAAATATATTTATATTATCCAAAAAAAAAAAATCATAAGGGTTTTTTTTATTCATCTTGTTGTTCTCTTATTATGTTGGATGATTGAAAATGAATTTAATTTTATTTTTTTTTTCTCGCATTTATTTATTTCCGCAAAGCAATTTATATTAATCTAAATTTTTGGTGAAATTATTTGTTTTTTTTTAAACAATAAGAAAATATGAATTCAAATATAAACAATCTTTATACAGTTGTACGGTTTGTTTTTATTGATAATTTTTGCACCCTTAATTTAATTATAAATTCTTTATGATTTTTATTTTGTATTATTTTTACATTCGTCCGTTTTCATTTGCTGGTTGGTAAAAAAGTAATTTTTCATTTCTCTTTCTTCATCGTATAATTGTATTTTTTTGCGGTGGCTTTGTTTGTGTGGCTTGAAATGATTTTTAAGTTGCTTTATAGACACTTTTTTAATTGATTTAAGTCAATTATTATACTTTTGTTTGTTATTTTAATTTTACTGTTTTTAAGGTTGTTTCTTTATTTACTACAATGAAAATGTTTTTTAACAGCGCAGCAAAGAGTATACGAATTTAATAAATAATTAATCAAGTGGAAAATAAATTTTCTTAATAATGAGATAAATGTTAATTTATATCAAAATAATAATATTAAAAAAGATCTAAATCTAAATCAATAGTTATGTCGAGACGATGTTAAATTTTGATGTTTGGTTTGAATAAAATTGTGAGAAAAATATTTTTAAACTAAGAATAAAAGCAAAAATTTCTCTATTTGATTTTCGATAATATTTTGCGAATATAGTTTGTGTTTCCAGTACTGAAAACCAGCTAAAATGATCGTTTAATTATGATAGATTTAATTCTTTTACAACTATAATCGTATTTTGTACGATTGGTTCGCATCCTTATTTTGAATGTTATTTTATGTAGATATTAGATTTGAAGATATTTTATTGGAAAAACGTAATAAACTAAATAAATATACTTTAGTGTGATGAATTTTACAAATCCTAGTTTATCCTATATATATATTCAACATTTCATCATGAATTAAGTATTTGCTTAAAAGAATTATTTGCGAAAAATTTGATCAATAGTGTAGTAATACAAATATTGAAATGATAAAAAAAGGGTTTTTTACAAGGGTTTTTTTCTCCATCTAAAATGGTTTATACAAATTGCAGTAATAAAAATCACTAAAAATGTCCTTTATGATAATTTTTCTCCAGAATAGGGACTATGGTGTTAGTTTAGTCAAAAATTTTATTTACTAAGTGAAATTATCCATCAAATCACCTAGTAAGACTCTGATAACAAAACATGTTTGTTCGATTTAGACTCATCTGGTACTACTGTAAAACCACTTTAAAGAAATGTACAAAAAGAAAAAAACCAGGAAAAGATATTGGATTATCAACAGCGACCAAAAAAACGATGCAAAAAGAAAGAAAACAAATTTGTTGAAAAACCTTAAAATGTATTTAACTATTGTTGATTTATTTGCCATCACGATATAAATCCTCGTCTATCGTTTATTTATTTTTTTTTTTCTAAAACTACGGTCAAGACGTGAGTGATTTTCTTCTTTGTATTTTTCCTCTTAAAAGAAAAATTATGTCAATTTAACCATGAGCCTATTTTAAATTGATACCAATGTAAACATACTCAAGTGTATCGAAAGGGATAAGAATTTTTATTTATTTATTTTTATTTTATTGTTGCCGTGGTTAGTTAGATTTTTTGTACGAATGTTTAAGAAAAGAAAAAGAAAAATGCAGAAACTTATCGCAGAAAAATGAAAATTAATTTTTATTTAAAATGGAAAGAACCCTGCAGAACTTAATGTTTCGCCATTATTACTAAGAAAACAGAAAATAATTTAAAATCATCACCCTTATTTAACATGTAATCAAAGGGATGATAATAATAATAATAATAAGCAATTAAAATGAATATTAAGGGCATTTTAAACTTAAAATATTTTGTGCTTAAACAATAATAGCAACAGTATTTACCAGTAACGATCAAAAACATTTCTTATCATTTATTATTTGGGTGTTTATTTATTAAACAATTTATTATCAAATCAGACATTATTAAGTTTCCCTTAATATTTCTTCTAAATAACATGTGTTTAGGGTTAGGTGTTAGTTAATTATGATAAAAAAAAAAACATGAAAATGTTTCTCTTTGTGTGCTTTTTTTATTATTATTATACGTTTGTTGTTGCTTATTTATGAGACAATTAAATAATAGTATTTTGCGTACATATGGTACAATTTTTTTGTCATTTAAAATATAAATACTGAAGCATAATGTATTAATGGGGTTCTTTATTATTTACAAGATAATATTTGTTATAATTTTGATGAGGCTTGATAGTTGTCTGTAATAAAGACTTGTTATAAGGTAAGCAAGTGTTAACGTTTCTGTTTTATTTCAGTTTGAATTTCTTTTTATAACGATTAACCTACAATGATCGATTATAAACTACTGATTACCATTTTAATAAAATTAAAATTTATAATTAAACGACAAAATGTACACAAACTTGTTAAATAACCAAAAATAAACAACCCCATTGTAATAGAGAAGTGTTTTTTTATTTTTTTAAATTCTGCATTATTCTGCTCTTCTTTTGAAATTTATATGAAAATATTCCCAAATGTATTCTTCATTTCAAACATTTTACGCAATTATAAATGACAAAAGAACATAAAATAATAAAAACATATTATTACACATATTATACATTTATAAATATCTATTTAATTGCATGTTTAGAAGAGAAAATCACCCTAAGTCCGGTGGGGTTTAAAGTTTTCTTTTATTTTTTTTTTTTGGCATTACTAAATCGTTTTTTTATTATTTATTTCACGTTTGTTTAGCTGAATGTAATTGTTATCTAAATTAAAATAAAGTTTCTTTTAGTCGTTAATGCTTAGCGATCAGTAAAAATATACTTTTTTCAGTTAGATTTTTCCATTTTAATTATGTATTTAGTGAATTTTCTTCACTTTTAAGGATCTTAAAAAGCAAAAATCCAAATTGCATAACAATTCTTAAATATATAACAAACAATAAAAATAAACAAAACCGAATAAATAAAATGCGCAAAAAAAAAAAAATGGTAAAATTGTAGCAGGTGTTGAAAATATTCCCACAGAGAATGGAATTTATATATTTTCTTGACTTTATCTCATTTATTTCAATGCTATAATAATACACACAAAGTTCTCTATACAATAACACAACATTTATTCTATTCAACATCGTATTTACTACTAAATTATTAATACACACATGATGTTGATGATGATGATAGCAATATACAAATACCAAAAAGAAAAGAAAAGAAAAGAAAAAATTTATTAAGAAAAGTTAATTTAAATATTTTTACAATAAATTTTTTTTTTTCTCCTTTTCATTTCTTTACTTTCTTTTTGCATCCTTAATTTTATTGTATTTTCTTTTATGTTATTTTGCTAGTTAACAATGTTAAAGGTTAAAAATAAAACACAAAATAAATATAATAATAATAATAAACTTAAATATTTACAAAATTTATATGATTACCAACGGTTTTAACACTGTTATTTAATAAAAACTAAACAAATTAAATGTTAATACCTAAGTTATGCTTATATATGTATATAAATTTTGCATAAAAAGGTTGAAATAATCTTGTTACATATTTTTAAAAATTAAATTTTTTGTATTAAACATAATACTGAGGAAATAAATTGATACTTTTGCATACAGACTGAACATAGAATATATACTTTTTATTTTATTCATTAACATATAAAATACCTTGGTTTCGTAATAAATAGTTGACTTTCCATTTGCTTACATATAAGAATACCTTAAGGAATAATCTATGTTGAATAGACATGTTCAAAATGTTTGCTATATATTGCGTTGAATGACATTTAATAATGACAAAAAACTGAGTAGAATTCTCTACAGAAATGTTACTTTCACTCAGTTTATATATATATAATTGTCCATTTTTTTTAAAAAAATATTATTAATTAATATTTTCATAGCTGCTGTACAGTTATATAAAGTGCAATTAATTTTCTTCGATACAAATTGACTTTTCATGCATAAAAGTAATTACTCGAAATTTGTATATTCATTGTTTTCTAATAAAACAATAAAATACATAAAATTTTCAATGCTTATAATATTTTCTAAAGACATAATGGTATCCTTAAGAACATAGTAATATTTCTAACAAAAATCATGTTTAATCAAAGACTTATTTGTTGAAATTATATTTAGAATAATTGATATGTAATTATGTGTAATTGGTAAACTTTAACAAACCAATTATTTTTAATGTAATATACAAATTATATGTTCGATTATTAAGGATGTTACATGATTTTTGTTTAAGAATAAATTGTTTTACTTATATTTTTGTAAAAGAAAACAAATCAAATGTCTTGTTAGTTGATTTTGACCATAATTATTTCTTTAAATAAATATTTTAAACATGAATAAATTAATTAATATTACAAATGTGTACAGGACAGTACAAAATTTTTATTTTACAAAACAAAAATCAATAGAGTAGAAAATTACTTTGCCGCAATCAAAAAGAAATTTTTCTGTACGTCAAGCGTTAAAAAAAAGGAGTTGTCATTTGGGCGTTATTTGTTGTATTTCATAATTCATAATTATTATTTTCTTCTTCTCTTTTGACATACGATTTATTTTTTTAATGAAAAACGAAAAAATTCTTTAGCATGATAAAATATTACTGAAAACATATAATTATGTAATATGAATCTAAATTGTGTTATGTTGATGGCAAAAAAATAATAATAATAATAATAAGAAAATTAAAAATTATATTAAATGTATTAAGAAAAAAATTGCAAAAAAAAACTTTTCTTATGTAATTTAATATTTTTTTTTTTTGCCTTTTCCACTCCTCTTAAATATTAGCGAAAATCTCTGAACCACTGTTTACCACCCTCTAAGTACCATCATATTCTAAAAGAAATTTTTCTCTCTTTAATTATTATAAAAACGGGAAAAACTAACTAAATTTGAATTAAAAAAAAAAAAAAAAACGACAAATTTGGTGTAAATTTCATGATGGAAATTTATGTGATTATTTTCTCGTCACATTGTTCTCGTAGAATGCAATTAATAAAAAGTAAAATGAGACACAAAGTGCGGTAATTCTTTTCTTTTTGCTATTCACTTGTCAAAATCTTTTTATTTTTAATTTTTATCCACACACATTTGTCCTACCACTGTAGAAATAACAAATAAAAACTAAAAAAAAATAACACCATTTGTTGTGTTATTTATTTATTAACACAAATTGGGGTAAACCATCATACTCTCAGAATTTTATCAGAGTATACCCTATAATACTAGTGTTATAAGAAGAAGAAGCGAAAAAATTCATTAATAATTCAGTAACACATTTTTATTTTCAGTATTCATAAGTATTCTTTCTTATTTTTCTGCATCTTTTGTATACCATCGATACTATGGAAGTTTGTAATAAAAAAGTCATTATACAAGACTTAACATGAATAAAAATGGATAACAAAAAAAGTAAAGAAAATATTTTCATGTTTCTATGTTTTTTTATTAAAATTTTCTACATATTTATCCTCATTATTTCTAAATTTTTTTGTCACTTCTATATACTACAAACATTGGTAACATTGGTATCTGTTGAAATACAAGGAGAGTAAAAAAAAAAAGAAAAACTTGTGATCATTGGCTGTCGATGTTACATAACCTTGTATTTTCTTTTAAATTTTAAGGGATGTTTTACATCTTGTTAGTCATCTTATGTTAAAAATAGAGGAAAAACAAAATAAAACAAGAATATTATTTATTTTGATGTGAAAATGCAACAGGCATTTTGTTATTTGATTGTTTCGTTCGTTTATAATTTTGGCGCAATTAATATGCATTTTATTTTGTAAGGTACAAGGAAAGCACCGATTTATGGTAAGGTAATGGAAATTAATGTTTAAAGATCTAATTGGTATTCAGTAATTGGTCATAAGTAAATAACTTGGTAAATAACTTAAATGACTTAACTTTACTAACTGAATTAAATTAACTTAAGCTTAACTGACCTTCTGATTAATACAAAGAAAATCATAAAAAATATATTCTAGACAAGGCACTACAGTAGCAATTTACAGGACTTTAATCTGAGTTCTGAAAATTAGAGTTCTTCTTATTATTTTATTTAATTATCAATCAATATAAAAAATTATGTAAATATTTACAAACATATTTCAGGATGTGGAAGCAGGTTATTCAAGGATACTGAAGGCTTTAATTAAACAAATGGATGCAGAACGTCTTTTCTAGTTATTTTTTTTTAGTCGAAATACACAATTTTTGTACATCTCAGAAGAATCTAATCATTCCATCTAAACAAGGAATTAAGAAAGTCAACCAATTAATTGAAAAAATAAACAATAACTAGCAGAGTATCACATTCCTAAGTAACATTCCTATCTTGCAAAAAAAAATTTCAATTTAAATAATTTATTAAAGATAAAAAAATTAAATTGATTTTTTTGCATGTTGGTTTTAAATTACAAATCGAAAAAAAATATCCAGAAAACAATCATAACGAGAAAATATGTGTTAATAAAAATATGTATTTGATGCATTTCATTGTACAGTCAATTCTCATTTTATGCGGTAGATACGTTTAGCAGCAAATCGCATTAAAAACATTGCATAAAAACAATTCGTATAAACTATGATTCCTCGTATCTTAAATCTTGCTCTTATCTCCAAGTAAAATATCATTCGCTTGGCGGCTCGTATCTCAAAACACTCGTATATTAGGGCACTTGTATATCGAGGTACCACTGTACCAGTATAACAGTAGTAAAAAGAATGCGTTTCATATATATAATAATTTTCTATCATTGCGGCAAAAAAAAAAAAAAAACCAACCAATTCTAGCTATTTCAAATAAAAAACCCAAAAAAAAGTATCAAAAAATTCCATAAAAAAACTAAAAAATATTGCGTAACTGAAATAAAAATAAAAATTTACTACTCAGCCACAATGTCAATAATGAAGATGGATTGGCATTCAGATTGGCTATTTGTTTTGTTTAAAAACAAAAAAAAAATGAAAAATTCTGTGCAAAAAACATAAAAGTTTATTATTTATTTTTTGCAGCAATATATATTCTAGATTACATACATATATATATATATATACAAGGCATTGGTTGATTAATATATATATATAAATATTTATCCAACATCGCAGCAGTTATCATAACAGGAAGAGAATTTAAAATTAAAAACAAAAAAAAATATCATTAATATCACGTCAAAAAAAATTATAGTTATGGGATAATAAAAAATAATTGTGTTTTTTTGGTTTTTCATTTTCTTTTCTCTGTTTATTATTATTATAATAATAATAATAATAATAATAAAATATCATCTCGTAAAACTTAATCAGTCGCTAATTTTTATTGTTGCATAGCGTGTGTGAATTGTGTTTGCCACACAATTGTACAGTATTAATTTCTGTATAAATAAACTACAGTAACACCCCTGAATTTGTATTATTTTTTATTTTAACTTTATTAACCGTAAAACAAACAACAACGAATTTTATAATAAATTCAAAATTATGTTAGTAATATTTTTGTTTTTAATTATAAAAATAAAGAAAAATCCTTTTTCACTGTGTGTCGTTATTTTGTTGTTTTGTTGTTGTTAT
This sequence comes from Ptychoptera contaminata, assembly GCA_963942525.1. Classification (NCBI taxonomy): domain Eukaryota; kingdom Metazoa; phylum Arthropoda; class Insecta; order Diptera; family Ptychopteridae; genus Ptychoptera; species Ptychoptera contaminata. The sequence goes on along the minus strand of OZ012637.1, from coordinate 40,114,671 downwards.
TGTTGGATTTTGCTTAATTTAATATTTTTTTTTTCTGGATTTATGTGTGATTTCTTGTTGTTTATTTCATTGTAATTAAACAAATGACTTAATTAAAAAAAATGATAATTAACATTTTTATTATCGTTGCAGTTAGGCTTAAAATTGAGTTAAAGAAATTTGGTATTTCTATTTTTGTGTATATTTGTCTGTCCTCTTTATTTGAGGTTAAATTAAGTTAAATTTATTGCTTATTAGTTTTTTTTTGTTGGATTAGTTAAGTGGTTTCTGTAGTTTTTTAAATTTCTTTTTATGTTTTAAAATTATTTTTGGATTTTCTTATTGTTTTTTTTTTTTTTATTATTAATAATAATTTGATGATTTTAAAAATTATTATTCAGTTTATTTTTTTTTTTTTGGTTAATAGATCAATGAAATTAATTATTTTTTTTAATTTGTTAATGCGATAGGAATTTTAAGATTAATTTCTTATTTAGTTTTTTTTTATTGAATTAATAAAATTTCTGTTGAATTTTCTTTAATTTTAAAAGAAACTAAGTACCGTATTTTATGGACTATAAGACGCGACTTTTTTACTTTTAAAAGTGGACTCTTACGCGTCTTAAGGTCCGAAGGTTAAATTTTATACTTTTTAAAATATATTTTTCTAAAAATCATCTTAGATATCTGAGGTGCGTCTTATCATTCGATGCGACTTATCATTCAGGGCGTCTTATCATTCGTAGCGACTTATCGTTCGGTGCGTCTGGCGCATCTCATAGTCCGTAAAATACAGTAATTTACGAAATAACTGAAAAACGGAAATATTTTCCCATCTGCAAAAACTTTACGGAACTTTCTCAGAATTCTGTAAAATTAATTTAAAAATCAACAAAACATAAATTCCGTTAAAAAACTAATCGAAATAAGAAAATAAATCCTAATTATGTCGATGGCACAAGTTAACAAATTAAATTTCTCATCTTTATACATACATATTATAGTGTTTTGTCTAATCTCACACGAAATATGTGACAACAAATATCTAATTCATCTTATTTAGGATAATCAAAAAATACCCACAGAAACATAGAAGCGGCTTTTATTTTCTTTAATAAATAAAAATAAATAGAATTCCGCCCATATCATGTTTTTTCTTTTTAGTCTTTTAACCGCTCGAACAACCACAAAAATGATTTTTTTTTAGCTAATTTAGGCATTTTTTTATATATTATTAATTTATCTGCTGTTTTTTTTTATGTTGGACGTAGTATATATGTGTAATTCGATGCCAAATTAAGGCGTCATTTTGGTGACACGTTTTTCATTAATGTTTAGCCCACCCTTTTGTATTTGTAACCAAGAGCATAGCCTCCCTTAACGGTAGTCATCATAATGCAAAGTAAATTTTTTTGTTATTTTTTCATATTTGCCCTTTCTAATTTCCCCTTTTTTTTCATCCTTTTGTTAATAACATGTTATATGTTTTTGTTCACACTCATCTAATGATACATTTATATTCGTTGTTACTTAGTTAAGTTCGATGTTTAGACGTGAAGAAATTAAATGACTAACTTTCACTGTAACGTATCGATTACGTAATTAGTTTTGCTATATAATCTCATTACAAGTATTTTTTTTACTTCGTAATAACCAAACAATAATCAGGACTCTCAACGAAATAGTAGCACAGTAGCAGTTATAGTAAAAGAGGCGACATTATAAGTAAAGAAAAATAAAGAATAAATCTGGGAAGTTGTAGATAGAGTAGTCGTCAGTAGGTAATCAATTAACTTCACATTTCTTTATTTTTTTTTGTCTTTCTGTCTTTGGTTTTATTCTATTTTTCTTTTCCTCTATAATTATTTTCTACGTAATTTTCTATGTCGCTTATGTAATAAGGATTTGTTTTATTATTTATTAAATTACATACATTTTTTTTTTTTCGTTTTAAATTTTTTTAAAGGGGATAATTGGACATATGAGATTTAAGTTTTCTCTTTGTTTTCTTTTATTACCACTTTTATAAAACTTAATTAATTGTTAAAAGTGTTATTTATTAAATTTAATTTAATTACATATTTTTTAGGAAATCTTTTTTTCTTTTAAAACCTTTTTGCAAAGGTTTTTTCGTAAATTATTTGTATCATGCGGTGTCCTGGATGATTATAGAGCTTTTTTAAGTGTTTAAATACTTACAAAGCCTTTATTTTGCCTTGCAGATGTCTTTCTACAGTTTAAGTAGATCTGTAATTTGTAATAACAATTAAAAAAATATAAACGGAAGCTCATTTGTATATGAGAAATGTGTAATAATTATAGAAAATAGTCAATATTCAGGCTAATATACCGTAAATACTTGTTTAAGGACATGAGAATCGTTGTGTAGCCTTAATTAAATTTAATATCTTTCTTTTGTGTATTAAAACAGAAAAATATCAATTTTTAATGGGCAATAATTTGTGTCTTTTTGTATTTTGACCGACAAACAAACACAAAAAAACCATCATTAGTTAATCATAAACACCATAAAAAAGAAACATTGCTGTAGGCGCTTAATTTCCTGTTTATTTGTTTGTTATTTTTCCATTTGTTTATTCCAATTACAATTCGTAACACTTGATTTTATTACCACTTTGTTAAACTAAACTAAAAAATGTGAACACAATCACGTCTATTATTTAATTTAACATCATAAAGATAAACATAAGAATAACTTAGAAAAACGCATAATTATATTTATCATCTGCTGGGTGACAAAATAAATATATATATATATATATAAATAGAGTTGATTGTTGATTTGAGAAAATAATGTTATGCTTTCTGCACTAATTATAAAGGCGTGAAAAGAAATCCCATTCAAAGGAGCAACAACATTTTGCTACGGAAATAAGTAATGAAAGTCAATAACAAGAAAAAAATAAAATAAAAATAAAATCTTGTGATGATAGTTTTAAAGACAATGGAAAAGAGAAGCTACTTATGTCACTTAAGCAATTTTTAAATATTTTAATTTACGTTAAAAAAAGAAGAAGAAGAAGAAGAGAATTCAAATCGGAACTAATTTGTTACATAATATTTTTTCAATAATTTAACGAGCAGTAAAAGGAAGAAAGTTTGACAAAAATTAAAAATTAATTGTTGTCGGTTAAACGAAATTAAAAATGACAAGGGGGGAAAAGAATATAAATAAACAAATACCGCGTGTGTATTTTTGCTTTGCTTTTAAAATGAAAAAAACAATCCAACGTGTAGTTAATTAAATTAATGTGTTGCGATTACACATTTTGTCGGTTACTTCTTTGTACATTTTTGCAGTAAAGTTTTTACAGTGACAGCAGAACAGCTTTTTTTGTACAGCAGAAATTAATTATGCTTAATTTTTATTTAAATCTTAATTAGTGTGCTATTTCTTTTATTTATTTACCGCATACAAATATTCATTTTAAGAAAACATATTTTTTACTGTTGAAATTCTTAATGTAACATGATTTCTGCAAAATATTAATTATTTATGTTTATTTAATGAACGATTATTGCTTAGATGGAATTAAAATGATTCACAAATTCTTGTTAAAAATTATAAGAAAATCAATAATTTCTTATTAAAAACGATTCAATAAATTCATTTGAATTACATTGACCTGATTTTCTTATATAAATATTTTTCCTTATTAAATAATTCACACAAGAACAGATTAATACAGATTAAGAACAGCGATAGATAAAGAAAAAATCAATAAAGACAACAATATTTCAGCATTTATGAACAATTATCATTAAAAAACAAGTAGCTAATTAGAGTATTACCTTGGAATAATCGAAGAAAACATTACAAAAAACTATTTATTTTCTAATTAAAAATGATTAAATATCTTGTACAGTAACGAGCAGTGAAAAGGCAACACTTAAAAATTTCAGGTAAAATAGTGGATAGTTGAATAGTCGTTTTTCTCGTATATATGGGGATGTTACGGAGCATTTAAGTCAAAAAGTGAAAGTGACTTTGTATGAGTATTTCAAAAAAATCGTTTAGTTAGAAAAAATGGCAAAAATCAGTAACAATTAACGAATGATCAAAAAAGAAGGATTTTGGCATTATCAGAAACAGAGGGAATGCTCTCTGATATCAGTATTGAATTGGTTGCAGCAATTTATCGGTGAGCAGATTTTTAAAAAAATTCAATGCTACGTGTGACCTGGTCCTAAAAACAGGGTCCGGATCAACCAGGAAGACTACGCCAGCAGATGACCGGTTAATAAAGCGGACATCCTTACAAAATCGGTTTTTAACGGCGGTAGATGTTCGGTAGTGATTCTGGGAAGACTGTGAAATGCTGTTAGAGTGCGAACAATCCAAAGGAGGCTTTGCAAAGCATTTTTAAGGGCCTGCAAAAAACCGTACTTGAAAACAAAGATCTTGTACATATATTATTATTTATAAAATTTTATTATAACGCAAAAACACTAAATTAAGCTTACAATTATTTAATTAATTATTATGTTAGTATTTTGTGTGGATGAAAAACTTTAATCATAATATCATCACACGTTATACATATAACATATAATTAAATCTAATAATTAATTCATTAGTAATATAGGACGTACAGATTTGTATATACATATAATATCAGTTGTAATAAAATTACCTTTTAACACAAATTACATTTTACCTATATCAATTTAAATATAATATAAATATAAATGAAAATTATATATTTAACATAAATTATATTCTCACTTTGGTTAATATTAGTAATTTATATATACAGTAGTATTACTACTATGTTTTGTTACTGATGATGATGATGATGATGATGATAACTATCTCGTTTATTCTATTATTAAATTAAATTACAACAAAGTAAACGAGATACAATATTTAATCGAAAAAATAAATAAATAAACGTAAGATGGTAAAACAATGATGAAAAATAAGGTAAAGAAATTTTATATAGTCTTCGACCGTAAGTCCACCCATTTCTGTTGAGATGATGTAAATCGAAAATTCGGTAATATTAAGAGAATTTTGTAAACGCATGTAATTTTATTTGATACAGAGTTGGAAACCATCGGTATATAAACTGATTACAAATTTTACTTGAGCTTTTTGTACTTTGTGCTGTTGACTACCAAGTACGTAATTACATGCTTTATTTCATTAAACAGCTTCAGTCTTTATTGTTTTACTGTGTTCTTTCAGAGAAACTTTAGTGACAGTTCCCAATAAATAAGAAAAACTAAATTTTCACTAATTACAATTATTAAAAAATCATCTTTCTAAAATTCTAGTTTAAGGATACAAATATATTAAATTCTGAATAATAAAACAATATTCTAGCGTTATATTTCCTTTTAAAGGTTCTTACCCTGTTTATACATAAAAAATCTGTACATAAATACAGTATATACGTTATATAATAATAAAAAAAAACATAATAAATAATATAAATTGCTGCCGTGACTACCAATCTGGTTAATTTGGTAACTCGAGCAACTAATCGAAGGCGATATACGGTTGAATGGCCATTTATAAATAATGTAATAACCAATTTCAAATGCTTCTGAATAATAAAATTTATATAATAAATATTTTTACACAACAAAATAAAAAATTAACTATATAAACATAATTATTATGTATATTATTAATAATTATATAATTAATTTATTAATTTATTAATATAAATATGAAAATTATTATTTAAAATTAACAAATTATATTAAAAAAGATTAGAATAATAATAAGAGAGTGAAAAAAAAGGAAAATTAATTAGAATTTTTATTATTTAAATTAATAATAATTAAATATGAAAATTAATTAACAGAAAAAAATGCTAATAATGGTTATTGATAAGAATTTCTGCTATAAAATCAAATTATGCAATTACAATTGTTCTACATTGTTGATTTATATCAATGCAATCAACATAAAGCTTCATCTCTTTAAACAAGATGACAGCAATATTTTTGAGGGTTAAAATATTTTCAATTTTCTGTTTAAAATGTCTATTTTTGCACTTTTCCATTTTCCTACTTGTTTGTTTGTCGTAAAAATTATGTATAAATTCGGTTTTATAAATCTATAGAATTTAGGTGTAGGTTGTTAGGTAGGTAATATGAGTAAAGTAAAGTTAAGTAAAAGATCGACTATATAGTATCGCGTATGATAGAAATATATATTTGGGTGGTTGTTTTCTTATTTTGTTTTTCTTTACACTTCTATATACAGTTTATATTAACAGTGGATGATGGTAGTTGGGTAAGTATCTATGACAACCACAAACAATGTAATCAGGCGGGGCAACTGTTCACCCACGATAAGCTATTTGTGTTTATACAGTATCAACAACAGTTGATATTACTTGATGACAAAATTTCATCTCTTGTTAAATTTTCTGATGATAAAATAGCGAAAAATAAAATAGTGAAATTTTTTTTACTTCCTTATTACATTAAAAATTTAATAAATTTTCTGTTTTAAGAAAATCCGATACGTATTTGTGTTATTTAAATGTACTGGGAAAGGGGTTTTTTCCTTTTGCCATCATAATAATTTAATATTATTTTAAAGTTTAATATTTAAAACATAATATGGGGTGAAAAGGATAAGATAAAATTATTATTTATTTTAACTAAGTGATGTCGCGTGAAATTGAGATGAAAATTACTTGCTAAAAAATAAAGAAAATTATTATAAACTTGATGATGTTGTTAATTTATATATTTTATTAGTTTCTTGTTATTATTATTATAATTATGATATCAGTTCAATGTTTTATTTAACTTTAGTGAAAATTTTAGAGTTTTCCCTTTTAAAGAAAATTTTTTCAAAGGGAAATGTTTACAAAACAGATCATAGACTTTATAATCGTTATTTTGAAAAAGCATAAACAAGACAAAGAAAATAAATAATAAAATTTTAATTGATCTCTTTGTATAACAGAATGGTTAATATTTTACTAAAAGGATTTAATAAATTATATTTTCTTTTATTTATTTATTTATTAGAGAATTTAATTTCATTTGAATGATATTTTTAGGATTTTTTTGTTAACAATTTATTTTGGTTTTTCTTTACGTTTAAAATATCTCAAGCAGAATAATTATTTTAAAGATGGGTTTTAATTTGTAATTAATTTTTATCCGTTTACAATATATTTAATAAATAAATATTATTATGTAGAATTAATCTAAATATTATTGATTTTATTTATTAAGAATTATTTTTTTGAATAATAACGATTAAATATATTTAATTCACCACACCCTACTCACCACACACCACTCACCATGCTGTATTTTATGGTTATGTATTCAACAATTAAAATGCTTTTATAATTAATTATGTTTTATTAATGTTAATTTTAATCATATTTTTTTTATTTTATAAGTGCAAATTAATTATTTTATTTTATTAATATAGTATTTATATTATTATTATTCTTGTAAAAATGTGCGACACAATTTTAATTATAATTACGCGTAAATTATTGCCTATAATTTTTATTCTTTAAAATTTTATTATTTTTTATTTTTTTGTATGGTGTTAAATGGTGTTAAATGAATTTATATTAAATAAATATATAAAGTACATTTTATATAAAGTATTATTTTAATGAAAAATAATTAAATAAATTATTAATATTAGTTATTAAAAATTAGGCGACAACAAAATCATTAAAATATCATCAAATTGTGTATTTTTATCAAGAAAATATTTATTATTATTTTTATTTTGTTTTGTTGTTACCACAGTGGTGTTAATTTTTTTCGTATTTAATTAATTAAAGTCGTTTCTCCAAAATCATTGCACAGTTTTTTAAGTTTTCAATCTTATGTCGTCTAATATCCACTTGTTGGTTTATCTCTGTTGCTTTCTGTATTCTAGCGAGGTGCTTTAACTCAATGGACTTTTTCCAATGCTAATAAGCACTGATTCCTACTTACTTTCATTAAAAAATCTCAAATATAGTCATTTATTAATGAATTTTTGGTAATTTAATAAAATTAATCGTAAAATCAGTTCGCATCTTGAATGATTTTTGTATCAACAGTATATTTACTTTAAAAAGAAAATTAATTAATTCAAAAAGTTTATTTAAAATTTTAAAAAAACACTTTCAAAAGTTTTACATAAAATAATTCTCTTAATAATTGATAACAAAACAACAAAAGAGTCTACAAAGTAATTTTCAGCAAACACTGTATGAAAAAATACCGTGAAAAAATATTTTGGTGTAGGATGAATGAATGAATTAAATTTTCAATAATATTTTTCGTTTGCTTGCTTGTTTGTTAATAATATAAATAATAATTATTATAACATAGAGACAACATAAAAATGTCATTAAATTATGATTTCATTAAATCTACAATATACTTTTAACATCTAATAAAAAAAATAGAGAATTTTCACTGTGTTGTTTATTTTTTATTAATATAAAAATAATTATTATTATTTATTTCGTTGTTTTATTAAACTTATGTGTCACAAGGGGGAAATTATTAAATAAAATTTATATATATTTTTTTTTGCATATCACATTTATATATATATATTTGTATGTTAATGTAGCAAATAAAATTAAAGAAACATCAACATTATATGTATATATATATATATAAATTTTCTTTAAGAACAAGAATGAATGAATGAATTTTATTTAAATATTAAAATCTGGAAGACGAGAGCAAAGTTTTTATCGCTTTAGAAAAAAATAAAAATTATTAAAATTATAAAAAAAAAAGAAGAAGTTAAACGTCGTCAACATCATCATTTTGATGATAATTTTCTTCTGCTAGATCATAAATATTAAATTTAATGACAAATTATCTAAATATGTGAGAAATTATTTTAACATTAACAACCAATTTCATTATTTAATTTTGCTTCGTTTTTTTTTCTGTGTTTTTTTTGCTTTCTTAAGGACTTTTTCGCCTGCTGCTAGTGCCATTTCGCTAATTTAAATATTATATAATGCTAAATATTAAATAAATAAATGAATTTGTTTTTTTATTTTATGCTTTAAACGCCGCGTGTGCTTGTAACGATTTTACAGTTTTTCTTTATTACAGTAGATACTCGATGGTCTTTTTACATAATTAATTGAAATGATTTATGCTTTATCGAATTTTTGTCGTTGTTTTACATACTTTTTTGCTACTAATAATGCTTTTAATTAAACGCAAAATATTTTAAGATAAACAAAGTAATTTTTTCATAATAGCTGCAGTCAGACTTTTAAAACAATTTTTATAGTTAATGCGACTGTGAAAAAGGCATCGAATCAGCCCGAACAGAATCAACGCAGAATACATAACGCACCGTACATAAGTGTCAAAAAAGTTAAAATGTATAAAAATATATGAAACCGATTACAACAAAAATAGTCTATGTAGCCATGTCGCAGAATATTTTAACTTTTACGTAACACAGCGCTGGTGATTGTCAAATAAACGTCAGTTGAAATTTTCTTTTGAAGATTATGAATCAAAATTACGGATTATTATGACTTTTTTAAAAAAAAATAATTTTTGAAGTACAAAAAGTAACCAGTTTTGTACCAAAAGAGTCAAAGTGTATCTGTTAAAGTTCCATTAACGCAGCAAAACTACTTTTCATTATGATCGATAAATATTTTCGCTTACGTTGGCTCCATTATGCCTTATGTATGCTGCGTTGATTCTGTTCGAGCCATAAACGTTTCATGTTTGCACGCAAAAATTGTCAACAATCAGTAAATGGTTAAGCCTGCCTGTTCCAGCATCTACTGTATTCATATATCTTTTATCTAATAAAATCATCATCGAATGTGATGAATGATATAATATTATTATTTGACAATTTGTTATGACAAACATATGAACGGTTTTTGTCTTCATTTTTGTCTTCTACATTATGATAAATTTTCAAAACACAAAAATAGATAATATTCAATGAGTTGATATATTTATATGAAAATTTTAGTATAAAAATAATCATTTTCATTTCTAGTTAGTTCTTTTTCTGTTTTTTTGCTAAACCGTTGTTTGTTGCTATTATTATTATTATTATTTAAAAATAATATTATTAAAATAAACTTTAAATTTATAATTAAATCGGATGTTTGTTTAAATTTTAAGTATTTTAATAATGTGAAAGAAAACAGTAGGAGAAAAAAAAGGCAAAAAAAGTTTCACATTTTTATTTTATTTTATTTATAAATAATTTTCAAATTGTAATGATTTTTTAAATGTTTGTTGGCACACGACAATTGGTATTTTTATATTTGTTTTATTTTAATTTAATTATGCTTTATGAATTTATTTCTTTTAGTCATTTTTGTTTTTTATTTAAATTTAAAACCATTGTTGAAAGATTGTTTAATTTTTAACCTATGTATTTGCTTTTTTAATTAATTTATTAATTATATTATTTTAAATAATACTTTTGCATGTCTTATTGTGGATTCGCAATATTTACTTTATTTATTGTGATTTAATTTAGATGTTTCTTGTTATTTTAATGTATTAATTAGTGAAATTAAAATTGACTATAAAAAGATTAAAAAGGCAAAGATTATTGCAATTTAAATGAAAAATATAATGACGATTAAAATTCTGGTTAATTGTTTATGCTTTAATTCAGTAAATAGGTGTTTTACTTTGTATTTTATGCTTTTATATATATACTCGTATATAATTAGTAAATTAATTTTTATTGAAATAAGACTTTCTTGAATGCAAAGAAAATACAGGCTTCACGAAAGGCTAAACCTATTAACAATTTTAATAATATAAATATAACAAAGTTATTCTGTATAAAATTATATCATGTAATTAATTAATTAATTATAAATATTTAAGCATTATTTAACATAGTTTATTTTTTGTGATAAATAGACCAAATCGTTAAACCAGAGTAGTTTATGTATATTTCTTGTCACACGTATGCAAAACTTTGTTCTTTCCTTAGCATCTTAATTGTATCATTTCTAAATCTTAGCCCATTCTTAACTCAATGTTGATTTATTACCTAATTAACAAATTTATTCATATCTAATTTAGCGTAAAAAATAATGCAATATTCAGTTGATTGCAAATAATAACAACTAAAAACCCCACCATCACCACCAACCATAAGAAAAAATGTTTAAAAGTATAAAAAACATTAAAAATTTAACAACAGAACAGCACAACATAAAGCCAAAAATAAAGTGTCGCAACAAACCAGATTTTTAACGATGACAAACAACATAATTAAATTGATAAATTTCCGGTTACACAAAATTACCTAACAAGTAAGACCTGTGCAAAATTAAATATAACAGAAATTCTAATTTAATATATACTTAAGTCATTAAAATAAATGACTTAATATTATATAAACAATGTAATTTACATTATTTAATTAATGATTTAAAGAATAAATTCGTATATATACATAAAATTATTATTATTATTTTTTAGGTGTTTATTTTTTACTTGTTTTTAATTTTATTTAATTCACTTGCTGCTACTTGCTGTTGCTGCTACTTTTAAATTTTAATATTAGGAGTTAATTTTTAATTGCTAACCTTTTTCTTATAGTTAATTTTGTTATCCTTCTATTCTATTTAGTATTTATATATGTATGTACATATATGTATGTGGATAGATATTTATTTAAAATTTACAAATAATATATTTGGTTAAAAACTTAATTACCCTAATTACATATAACATGGTAACACAAAGACAAAAAAGAAAAGGTTTTCTCTTATTAAAATCTATTTAACATGCTTACAGTGCTATTGTTATTTTTTTTTTTATATATGTATATTAATTTATGCCTAAAGCCTCAACATTATAATGTAGAAAAATAATCTAAAAGGAAAAAATTCTAATCATTAAATTAGAAAAAAAAACTTTTCAGTGTAAATAAAGTGAAAAAAGTAGAAAAGAATTTATTTCTCTTATACCTTAAATATCATTTGTTCTGCCTTATTGTTGTGTTTCTTCTGGTATGTTTATTTAAATTTAAATACATAAAAATGTTAAACAATATATATGTATATAAGATTTTGCAGATATATTGTATATAAAATTGAAGAGAATAATGAATATCTTTAATTTTTAGTTACTTAATTTTTGGTTATTTTCATCTCTATACGCCTCGTTTATTTGTTGTCTGTTTAGTTTTTTTTGCCTCAGTCTTTGGGTAGACAAGTTTTGCTTTACTAAAAACTCATCTATTTCTACTATAGTAGTAAATGGAGACATAAGAATAATAAGGTGTATCACCACTATGTACATATCCATTTAGTATAAACAATTCTCTGGGGAAACAAAACTAAACTTTTATACTTTTGTATTTAGAATATTTGTGCTATTTTTCCTTAACTAGCTAAATACTAGAATTTTACATTGACGATATTGTTGACTTTTTATTTGGCTATGTTTACTGCTCTTAATTTGTTAATAATAATGAGCAGGAAAATATTTTGGGTTTTATTTACTTTATAATTTTTAATTAATTATCCTTAAGCATTTTATTTTTGTTAAATTTTCTTTTATTTAACAAAACTAACAGCAATTGTAAGTTTACAACAATTAAGTCTTTTAATTGATTAATTTATTTCGAATTCTTTCTTTTTATTTAAGAATATTTTTGTTGATAATCCAAATTAAAAAGTACTTTGCTTTACATTTGTCAAAAATTATTCTCTGTAGAGTTAAATATCTTCATAATTATCAGCATAAATACTTAAACAAAACAATTTCCTTGAAAAATAACAATAAACAATCAAATTTAATTGAAAATCATATAGCGAAACAATAAATATACAAAATTCATTGAAAATTATTTATACAAAATTGATTTTTTTTTCACTTTAATGCTTTGCGTACATTTCCCATATATAAAAGATAAATTATAATTCACTTTTCGGTGTCTACTTATTCCACTAAAATACAAATGATAAAAAATACCAACGAAATCTTGACAGAGTAAAATACCAAAGACAACAAAATTTAAAAATAAAAAAAAAGCATCTGATCAAATTCACATAACACCAAGGGGGCAGAAAAAAAAACTGTGACTCTTTACACTACTCTAAGTATTAGCATTTGCAATTCTTTTAGTGTATTAATGCTAGGAAGTGGCAAGGAAGCAAAAAAAATATAAGTATAAGCTCACAAACAACAACAGTAGCAGCAGCAGAAAATAACGATGAGATGATGAATTGCTGTTACCAGAAAGTATTAAAGTGAAACAAATAAATTGATGGATACTTACCGAGTACATACCCAAGCGCACACATCTATATACATTTCTGTAGTTTTCTTTCTTTTTTTTCGTATCTCTGCCACATTTTTAAATCTACAATGTTACCTCCCGTTTAAGTATTTAATTTATTTTTTATTTATCTACTTATATCCATCCATTGCCACTTTTTACTACTTAATATTAACTATTTTTCAATTTTAGATGGTAAAGAAGCAAAAGAATTAAACGAAAAAAAAAAAACAAAAACTTACCCTTAAAATTATTGTATCGTATTTTTCGGGGATTTTTATTTCCCTTTTAAGGATTAACATCTCCCAAAATACTGTTAAAGTGTGAACAGGTTTTTTTTTACTATTATTATGTCCACTATGATTATTTTTATAAATTAAAAACAATAATTGGCATATAAATTTAGTTTAAAAATTGAATTAACTACTTTTGTGGAGTTTTAGAAAGTCAAGTGGATTCTTAATGCACAATATTATTAATAAAAATAAATTCTTGTGGCTCATAATTACTGATAATATTTAATTTATAATCCTTCTGTGTTAAATCCGACAATACAAGTCTGCTGTTTGTCTGGGGGATGTTAAGAAATGTCAGATTATAAAGTTTTAGTCTCAGTTTCGGAATACCCTTCTGACAAGAAGTTTCCGGAGTTTTTTTATTGAATTATTAAAACAAACAAATAACAATTAAAGCATATAAAATGCATTTTAATAAAACATTAATTTATTTTTAAATTTATTCCAGAGTACTACCCGAAATATCACAGTAATTTAATCATTAAAATATAATCCGTAGATATTAATAAACTAATGCAAGTCAACGACAGCTACTTTACATTAAATATCCTTTTTTTTTAACTGTAGAATAATTATTTAAATCACTGGAGAATAATTCCGATCATCAAGTTTAATTAAATTTTTAAGTTTTAAATTATCAAATGGAAGTTTAGAATTATAATTAAGTAATCAATCATTATTTTTTGTTGCTTAAAAAATTATATAACCTTAGCTAATGATTTAAAGTTTCAAATTACTAATTTAACAGCGTGAAAATAACAAAAACTAAATCAAAAGATGAAAATTATAACGATGAGTTACACATAATTTAGATTTGGGTAATAAATTCCTAAATGGACAATATAAAATAATAATGTAAACACCCAGTAATCACCCCTTATATAATCTATATTACTGTAATGTGATTATGATAATTATTATTTATAACAAATTATTATTATTATTATTACAACATTTTTGATCAAATTTATTATTTGGCATATGGTGGTGATCATTATTGAATTACATAAAATCGGGCCAATAAGGGACGAACATTGTATTAAAACAAAATTGGCATTAAATTGACCGCACAAATTAATTGAATTAATTGTACAAATCGAGCAACCAAAAAATATAAAATATATAAAATTAAAAATCAATTTTATTACTATGGACAGATGTGATAGAAATAAAATTTTAATTCGTATAAAATTGGGAAAATTAGTTTGAAAAGTGTTAACAAAAAAAAAAAAAAATATATATATCAAAATAACAAATCCCCGTAAGGCGGTTTTAATACATTTTTCATTCTGTTTTTTTTTTTTTCTCATCTTTATTTTTAAGTACATAATGTGATTTGATTCTTTCTTGCTTTTTATTTAGAAAATATACAAAATACTCCCTATATATTCCTTTTAAATGCTTACTGTAACTAGGATATACTTAAGTGCTCTTTTACTCTGTTTAAACATAGTACATGTAGAGTAGTTTGTTGGAGGTTTTGGTGGGTTTTTTTGTTTTGTTTTTAATTTTTCTACATAGAAAAGCATCAGAATGTGTGAAAAGTGATGACCGCAATCCTTTTTCCTATATATGTATATACAATTCTATAATACTTTCAATCCTATACCTATACCTTTCTTCCTTTTAGTATTTTGTGATCATAATATTTTTTCGTATTACTTTATTTTCTGTAAAATTTTAAACATTTATCGAGGGAATGGCTGTACAGTTCTCAAGGTACAATTGTTGGATTTTAGCAAATAAACTTAAATTTCTCTCATCATATGTGTCACTTCCCTACCATTTATTTAACAAAATTTTACTATTATAAAATTTTTTGTCTGTTTTTTTGCCAATATAAAGCTAAAAGGGGTAATGTTAGATGTTAATAAAATTGTGTTGGCGGGTATTATTGATAACATATATATATACATAACACCATAATACTTTATTCTAATGGCAAAAAATAAACTTTAAGAAACATTTTAGTTGCAAAAAAAAATATTTTTATTGTGGATTTACCATGGATTTTTTTCTATTAAATAAAATTTATTTATAGATGGGATTTTTTTTTATTGAATTGAAAACTTTTAACTATTAAATTTTTTTTCTGTTAAAAACTCAAAACTGTAGTAATTAACACGATAATTGGCAAACATTTTTTTTTGCTATGAATATTGCACTAGTTGAGAATAACAAAATCACATTGTCAAAGCAAAAACATAGATAGTTGCATATCTATCAATTGTATAAATTTAATTAAAAATAAAAAACGAATTAAATTGCATAATTAATGAGTATAATAAAACAGCAGAAAAAAAAATACATCAGTAATATGCAAAATAAAAAAAAAAGTATATAAATAAGACATTAGCAGTATTAACGGTTACGTTACCGTTAACATTAGCACCCATTTACAAGTGTTAGACAAACACATGTGTTTATATATACAGATGATAATGTTTAGGTAAAAAAAAAAATATAAAAATACACTGAATAGAAGGAATTAAATATAAATCATTAATGATATGTACAAAGTTGTGTATTTATTTTTTGCACAATAAATAAAACATTTTTGAATAAAATATTTTTTAAAAAAAAATAAATTATTTATCGTAAAAATCATGAAATAAAATGAAACTACATTAAAGGATTTAATTTATATACATTAGATACTCAATCTACTTACTTACTTACTTACTACACTTAATCATTTATTATTATTTTTTTATTAACACATCACTTAATTTATTTGCCAAAATACGTAAAACGAGGAGAAATTAAAAATCAAAACACAATTATTAGCCACGCGACATAAAGTGTGTCATTAATTTGAATTTAAATGGTGGATTTTGATTCGATTATTATGTCGTCTGTGTACATCCTAATCCAATTATAATAATTTTCTTTCTAATATCCATTTATTGTCTTTCAAATTGAAACTGGTATTATAATTCGTTATGGATTTTCTTTGCTAGCTAATTTATCATTGAAATTGATTAATTGCTTTATCCGAATGCTTCACGTCTATAATTATTCAATTCATTGTTGAACAAATTACCCTTATAAACATTTGTGATTTTAATTTTTAATTTTTTCACGTGAATAATTTACTTTAAAAACATTTTAATGTGACAGAAAATAAGGAACTTGTATCCTGTATGTGCAAAGGACATGACACTATAATGTTTTAGTTTTTGTTTATTATTATTGGTGTTGCTTGTATCGCGTACATTTAATAATAACAACAGTAAAGAGTAAGTATTTTTGCATTAAAATAAAAGGAGATATGATCGTATCGCATACATAAATTTTAAGTTAGAAAAATAAGTCAAGTGTAAAATTTTAAATTTAGCCACACTTTGTCAACAAAATAACATTCAATTATGTGAAACGAATTTTTTATAATCGGATTTATAAAAATTAAAATTTTTTTCATATAAACTGGAATCGATGTGTCTAGCTACTCTTCTAGTCTACATTCTACTACTTACCTTTGTTATTAAATTAATTTTATTTTATTTATATTAGGGAATAGGGTATTCTGTATAAATTTTGCTTTGTTATTATTTTATTTTTAATGTTAAACAGTTTAAACTGTTTATGGTGGAATAATTTATTCAATTATTTTTGCTGTTATTGAATTGTTAAATTGGGTAAATAGTGTGAAAATTATTCTAATTTTTAGAAATTAGCAAAATTATTCTTTTAAATTAATAGAAAATTTTATTGCTATGAAAACTACTGAAATTATAGATTAAAAATAATAGTAATCAGTTAAAAGTTCTGAAAAATTTGTCATAAAAGGTTACATAATTGCGAAATGGAAATAAATAAACGAATTATGGAATAAATTTTGTACAAATGATAATCCAATGGCGTCTTAACTAGAAATCTAAGTATTTTTCTACTATTTTAAAAAGATTGTCACCCCGATTTTTATTTTTCAAGCTAAAAAGGTGGTAAAGAGCAAGAAAAAGAAGACTATAAACCAGTGATGGCGAACCTTTTTTGGAAGTGGGTCAAATTTTGTTATTTATTTCTTTTTAGCACTAGCTCGTAGATCACAAAACCAGTCGCCTCTATTAAGAGAGAAATATTCCGTTTTTATGCATTTAACGCATTTCTCAGTCAATTCATTATTTAATTTATTTTTGTTGAAAGATTTTACAAAATTTGTTGAAGAAAATAATTTTTCACACGAATATGTAGACCCGAATTTCATTAACAGAGCATTTGCTAGTTTCTTCATTGATATAAAATTATTTGGTATGAAATCCCATACGTTTAATTAAGTATTTTCAAGTTTCAGTTTGGGAACATTGTTATCTGCATTATTTTCGCTTCTACTTCGGAAATCAAGTTTGAGTTATTTAAAAGCTGATAGGTTCACCATCACTGCCATAAATACTCTAATAAATACAAAGAAATCCTCTCAACAGTATAATTTTTTCCATAATTGACAGTTTTTTCAGCTAATTTATTATCAAATTTAAATACAATAAATAAAAATAATAAATACGACTTGCATATAACAACAATATAATTTAAATTTAAATTTAAAGAAATTATTAACAAATAAAAAAGAGTTCAACGATGTGTTAATAAAATTAATTTATATATCATTTAACGCAAAAAATTCTTTATAATAAATTAATGTTTTACAGTTAAAAATAAAATAGTTTTAAGTGGGTAAAAGGGTTGAATAATCTCTATGATTGATAGAAAATTTTTAACAAATCTTTTATTTCATATAAAATATATTAATAAATGTGTTTGTTTATAGTTGCTATTATTATTATTATTATTAAAATAATAATAATGACTAAAATTATAACAAACAAATAATAACATGAAAGGTAAATGAAAGGGGTAATTGAGTATCAATTTATTTATTAACAACAAAATTTTATTTAAATAATTGTTTTTCCTTTTTTTGGTTTCGGTATGTAATTGTTCACTAAATATTATTTAATATTTTTTTCCGTTTTTTAATATAATTTAATCATGTGTTAAAAGGCAAGAAATAAATTTGATTATTATTATTATTATTGCTTGAGCATTATGCCTGGGTTATAATCACGATGCATCGCATTCGACTGCTGTTAGCTACTAACATCAAGTAGCGCGACCAGTTAATAATGACGCTACAAAGAAACGTGATAATTCTATTAATTTTTCCCCATTTAAGACCTAAACCAAACCGATTTATTGCTTAAATAATAGAAAAATGTATGTTGATATGTTCAAATGTTTTTTTATACGAAAATCTTTATTATTTTCCTTCTTTTTTTTGCAACAATTTGCTAATTATCTTTTATTTTCTTTGATATTTACCGATTTTAGATTTATACTGATGGCGCAAGGCTACAAATTCAAAATTTTTAAAACTTGTCGTAGTAGCAGTCACTCCATTATAACTCAGTGTTTAAACTTTCATATGTTTAAAAGTGTGGCTAACATCAGTCGTATGCGATGCAACGTCATTATAACTCAGGCATTATGAAACATAAAAACATAAAAAAATATGTAATAATAATAAATGTTATTATCGTTTTCGTACAAACAAAATGATAAGATTTTTATTCGTATATAATATTCATATAGAAAAAGCGAAGAAATAAGATTATTTTATTTGCTGTATATTTTCTGAAGGAAATCAAATGAAATAATGGATAATAGAATTTGGGTCTGGGTGGTTAAAGGCTATCAAATTGCTTTGATTTGGTAAAGCAATGAATTTTTGTGTAAATTTCATTTTAGAAAAGCATCTTGTTGGAAAATCGTTTCAAATCAAAAAACGGTGACATAAATAAGATCCCAAGGGTCCTCTCATGGTGTGTATTGTAAATCGGGTGGGTGAGAATATAGATCGATTATATAGGATTTTATATTCTGTTTTAATAATTTACCATAACCTTAAATTTAATACAGTAAAGTAAAGAAGAGTAAATGATTGTTAAAGAGGAGACACACAAGATTGTTACTAGAGAATGAGTTATAACGATGACATCTGTGTATATTGAATTTCATATTAACTTGACAACGATTATTATATAGATACACAACGATTATTATATCCAAAAGATAATAACACAATGATACGTGTTTATATGATTATTTTATCCATTTAAAATGTTAAATTTAACATTATTATTACATATTTCGTTTATTGTATTATTATTATATAACAAGTGTTTTATATATAAAGATATATTTATTTTTATAACAAACTATCAATACCAGTATAATCGGAATCAGTCAATGACCGATATAATTTACTATAAATATATAATAATAGTAGTATGATCTCTCTATATATATTTATAAATAAATAAATAAATGATCGCCTTTTTGTTGTTTTCTAAAGCTCTGCCACCAATTTATATTATTTCTTTTGGATTTTTTGCTGCAACGAGCATAAAAATAATTCTTAAGGGGTAGTGTTATTATGTACAGAGTACATATTTTTTTTTATATATTTTTATTATATGCTAGTTTATTATTTATATATTAATACATATAGTTAAAACGTGTATAGTTTTTAACCCTCAATAAAGAGTAATCATTTTTTTTTTGCTTCATTCCTTTTTTATAAATTTATTATAACAGATAGATGTTGATGTAAATATATACGTGAGTAAGTGAGAATAAAAATAAATGTACAACGAATAAAAATTATATTTTAGTAACTATAGTTGGGTTTTACTTCTTCTTTTTTGTTGTTGAAAAGTTTTAAAATTTTATTTTTTTAGGTTGAATGTTCGATTTATCAATTGATTGCGACAAATTTTGTTATAAACATTAATTCAGGGTTTTATCACATATTTTTAACGAATAGTTTGGGAACTGTACAGCGAACTAGATATTAACGACTCACTGTGATTACTTCGAATGTTTTTCAGTACTCGAATACAGTCTCTCGGGTGATCTTTCCATTGAAATTTCTTTTATAATCGCATTTTACCATTCTCACGTGATTTTCTTAAATATTCTCATACTTTCTTTGATTTTTCATTATAAAATACAATCTACTGTGAATAATTCAGTCATAAATATATCTACTGTGGTCTGTGGATAATTCAGTCACAAAGCAATGGAAATAATAATTTTAATAAAAGAAAAAATTGTTTTTAAACTCTGTACAATTCTTTCGATCCTTGCATTAAGCATTAAATTTTAGTTTAAAATGAAAATAGTACAAAATAAAAAAATGAAAATAATCACCAGATGATCCGATACATGTAACAATTGATATTATAAACATAAAAAAATAGGGTAGTAGGTTGTATCGTTTGCTGGCTGGTTAATATAATTCGGTTCGTTGTTTGTTTCTAGTTTATTTATAACAATAAAAATATATTTACGTTTTAAGTAATTTTTATGCCAATAGATAAGTTTGAATCTATTCGATTATTATAACAAATTATTAATCGATTATTTTTCATTCATTATTTCTTTATGATTTTTTGAATAATAATCCGTTCAATTCTTATAAATTATTATCCGGTTGTTTTAGTTTTATTTAATTTTATTACAATTCAACTACATTTCCACACAATCAAATACAAATAACATTCGTTATTTAGTTATTTTGGTGTTAAATAAATAAAACAATAATAATAATAATGTCGATAGAGAAATATTTTAGAAATAAGAAGAAAAATATATAACAATAAAAGGGAATTTAAGGATAATAATATTTCCAAGTCAATTTAATATAGTTAAAAAAAAATAAATAATAATACTTTGCCCTTTTTATTTTATATATTTGGTGTCTATAATAAAGTTTTACTATCCTAACGTAATAAAAGAAAGAAAAATAAGGATGAAAAATGATAACAAACTAAAAGCAAACGAAACGGATCAATCAAATTCAACGTGAAAATGCAGCCACTGTAAATATATAATTGGCCAATTTTTCATATATATATATATATATATATGCCCTGCTGGCACTGGATACAATAAAAATTTTATACAATCTCACCCTCACTAAATTGTTGTTCATTTTTAATGTTAAACAAGTGGCAACAAATGTCAGGTGTTTGTCTTGCTATTTAATTTTTTATTATGATTGTGATTTTTCTTCTATTTTTTGCAAATACGAGTAGAAAAACATAATGAGGAAAAACTGGATAAACTTACTACATTTGATCAATTTGTAATGTCTTAACATAGTTAAATTACACTCAATTATACAAGCAGCCCAAGTATACAGCAGACACCCTAACTTATATAGCTTATAATACCTTACCCTTACCTTATATTTAGTCACTTAATTAAAATGATTTTTCTTTTTCTACTTACACAGTACTTTAAAGTAAATAAATTTTATCTTATTTTATAATTTTTGATAAATAAAACGGTGAGAAATTTTTCGTATTAGATGGTAAATATATTTTTTGTATGGTTACGTACGGTAAAAGTGAGAAAATATATAATTAGATCATCAACAAAAAAGACATTTTTTTCTGTTGTTTAATAAACGAAAAACCACAAGATAAACATTAATAAGAATTAACTAAGATGATTGTCCCTGAAACTAATTTTAAAGAAATTTTTTTATAAAATTCACATCTGGTTAAGTTTGTTGCCTTAACAAATTATATATATATACTAAAGAATCGTTTTAATTTTAAATTTTTCTATCTTGACGAGAGTTAATACTTACAGATTCTTTGCTTATTAAAACCCTTTTTTTTTTTTGGTAAAAACTTTGTTTTTTGGCAACTTTTGTTAAAGATATTAACAGTCTTGTAACCGCAAAAACATAACTTTATTAAATAAATTTTGTGTTTATGTTTTTTTCTGGTGTATGCGTGACTCTTTTATTCGTTCATAAGAATATCAACATCATCGTGATCATCATCTACAACAAAGTAATGAGCCGTTTAAGAGCAATTAAGGCGGCTTGCTAATTATCAACTCTTTTCATATTAATGAATGAAAAAAAAAAAAGGAATATTAACGGGAGACAAAACAAGACTACCGACCGCGCCCACAATAAACAGGCCTTTTGATTATACCGCATATGGGGTTTTTATGTTAACGAACGAACCGACGAACAAACTAACTAACTAAACCAACTAAACTAAATAAAATTATCTAACGAAACGTAACCAAATGAAATTTCAATTATTTTTTTTTTCGGTTACATTTTGTTAAACCAAATTAATAAAATTAAAATCAAATGCAAAATTTTGTATTATACATTATGCAAAAAAATAGGGGGCTCACAAAATTAATTTGACTTGAAATTTGCGGAAAAATGTAGTAGTAGCTATGTACATTCAAACTTGTTTAATATAAAAAGGACAATACGTGGCACAGTCCAGTGAATAATTATCCCTTTTTTTTCTTCATTCTCTCTGATTTTAATGATGCTGCGGATTATATTAAAATTATACGCAGGTGTATCTTGATTAGTCTTTTTTTTTTATTCATTTGTGTCACCAACTGTGTGGTGCAACAGAATTATTATTACTTCCGCTCAGCATGATTTTAACGATTGATTTTTTGGTTGCTACTTTAGCCAATTTTGTTATTGTCAAACCCTTAAATCATTATTAAATTGCTTGGGGTGGATTTATAATTATTATAAACTCTAAACAATAGAAAAATAATGATTAACGCTTAAATGAAGAGAAAACAAAATGATTTCAGTATATTAAACACAAAAAAAAAATTACTTTTGTGTATGCCAAGTACGATGTCACCATAAACTGTTCTACAGCCAGTACAAAACCACTTAAAAATGTTAATAATTTAGTTTAATATTCAGACGGTCAAGGTGTTATTAATTAAGATTAAATATTTTAAAAAATATATTAAATTTATTTTTATTTATAAACAAAAAAATAAAATTTTCAACCTGAATAATTTTCATTTAAAAACATTTAAATTAACGTAAGAAAAATTGCGTCTTTTTTGCACAAAAAATAATAATAATTTCCAATTGATAAATGCATTAGCTTATGTCTTTCTTATTTGTTTATTAATAATTTTACTGGATCAAAGTTACATATTTCCTTGACATAATCAGTTTTTCATTTAATTTAATCAAAAATTATTTTATTTATAAATAAAAAATAAAATTTAAATTTATTAGCATAACAAGAGTGTGTTTTGAGAGAAGACAACGAAATTACTTTACTATAATATAACTAATGAATGTTTAAACATATTATATTAATGTATTTAGAGATAAAAAATAAACAAACATAATTCTATAAATTAAAAATAGATAAACACAGATAGAGTTTTTCTTTTTTGTTCCTGTGTTATGTGATGTTAAGTCGCGTTTTTCTTTTTTTTTATATTTATTAATCGTTTTTATTTTCTGTTTTCAATAGAGACAAACCTCACACACAATACTAATAAAATATATTTAATGATGCCGAACTGAATTATTAGATTTTTTTCATTTTTATTTTTCATTATCTCTGTGGTTTTGAATTTGTTTCTTTATTTTATTAAAAAAATAAAGGAAAAGAAAATAAGAAAAGTATTTTCTAGTTGATTAAAGAGTTAACACATTTTTATTAATTTTAAGAAAATACTGTAAACGAAGTGAATAAATTTGAATTTGAAGATCTTTTTCGGAAATGATAATTATATAACGGATAAATTCTGCATTTAAAATAAAAATCATAATTTTCATTAAATAAACAATAAAATGATATAAAGAAGGAATGATTTAACGTATTGATTACCTGTGACCAGCTTGAACTACCATTATACAGGTTTAACAATTTTTAATAAACAATCCAAAAATCACTGATCGCGGACCTAACGATTTTTTACAAATATAGTTACGGACATTGTTTCAAAGGGATCTCCGAAATAATGCCTTCGGGTGAAAACTGTGTGCACGGGAAACAAGGGCTGAAACTATCACCACGGTCGAGCAGTAACTTTAAGTACGGTGCGAACATCGAAGTTCTGAAATGATTTATTTATTCTTACAGCAAAGAAATGGAACGCTTTACCAGCGTGTGCGTTCCCAAACCAATTTTATATCCAATCCTTTAAAGCTATTGTCCACAAACATCTTATATCACATCCCATAAATTGAAATGGTAGCTCAAAACTATTCACAGGTTGACTTTACACCGTAATTCCTAAACATGTAAATTTCATTATAAAAAATAATTATTATTATTATTTTATGATTTGTAATGAGTAATAATTATTACAAAAATTAGAGATAATCTGTGTAATTATATTGTACAAACGTAATAAAAATTAGATTTTGATTGAAACAAGAATTCACTCAGAAATTCACATAAGAATTCACTCAAAACTTCACTCAAAAATCCACTCAATGATCTACAGTAGAACTCAATCGATTCAACTATTAACCTAGACAATTTTATTGTACCAAAAGCTCAAATAAAACTATGTAAATTATTTCTATGCAGAATTACACCCAATTCTGTTTTTACCCGACAAAACCATGCATAAAAAAACACGTTTAAAATAAAAACACGAAAGAAACAACAAACAGCTCTGTTCGCTATTTTTATCGGATATTATACGTGGTCGCTATCATAAGGAATCAATTTTTTTTCCTAGACCGTGTTAAACCAAAACTGTATAAAAACAGAATTGTGTGTAATTCTAAAATTTACAGCAATTAACTATATTATCTTGAATGATTTTATAAATAAAGACAACTACCACCTGAATTTTCGTCTAAACAATACTTCCTGAAGAAACATAATAATATTAATACAATTTCTTGACATTTCTATTAAAATCTTATTCAATTTAAATAGTTAAAAAA
The DNA here is from genome assembly GCA_963942525.1 of Ptychoptera contaminata. Classification (NCBI taxonomy): domain Eukaryota; kingdom Metazoa; phylum Arthropoda; class Insecta; order Diptera; family Ptychopteridae; genus Ptychoptera; species Ptychoptera contaminata. Next base: position 40,089,362 of record OZ012637.1, on the reverse strand, counting down.
TTAAGTTGTTAAGGAGTAAACATATCGTCTAAAGGTCAAGTAAAACAACATCACTAATGTAATAATAGTGACAAAAAAGAAAAACACTTTTTAAATCTAATCTTAAATCAAATCCCTCTTTAAATGAAAAAAGAAAATTAACAAAATCATAACGAAGAAACTAAACAAAACAAGAACATTAATTTGTCAAAATTGTTATTTCAGTTCTAATCATTTATTTAACTCAATACCAAACACTTTCAGTCGTTTATTTAATATTTTTGTTAATAAAAATTTAAATTGTCCAACATAAAAAAGGTCTTTACGAATAATTAGCAAAAATGTTTAAAAATCAAATATAAAATGAAATAAATAATATTAATTTTTATTAATAAATTTATTTTATTTCGGTTTTTAATATTCTTGAAAAGAGTTGAGTGCTATATCCTGACGAGATTCACAAATACATTATCGCATTACGTTATTTCGTTTGATGTTTTTTTTTTTTTTATATAATATTTTTATATTTCAAAAACCCATTAATATCTCGTTTTCTTAAATCACATTAAATTGTTTTCATTGAAATTTTGATTCGGTCTAATGCGATGTGAATACACGTTTGTTGCTGTTACTGCTGTGGATATAATATTGATGTCACCAACAGCAGCTTAATGATATTTATTTATTTATTTTTTTTTCGCTTCTTTTAATTCCTTTAAATATCTTAATGGATTTTTTGCTTTATTTATTATTATTATTATTAAATTTTATTTAAATAAAAGATTAAAATATGAAAATTAATAAATTGGTTTTTTCTTTCGTTTATAAATTATTACTTAATTTTCCTGAGATTACAAGACGTTTTTTATTGTTGTGTGCCGGCTGATGTGATTCTTTTAAGGAACGACGTAGTAGTTGGTCTGATTTCTTTCCATACAAATCACAATAAACGCAAGTACCTTAACGTGGCTGAACATTTGCTGAAATACATTCTTGTTAAGATCGATCCGGAAATCTCTTACGTACCTAGAACTGTTCTGCACTTCCAAATCAATTTATTATTTGAAAAGTAAATGCCTTTTTCCCAAAATTTTGAAAAACTGAATACAATATTTGAGAAACACTCACAGCAGCTAGATATTAACGTGAAATGGAATTTCTTTTTTCCTTTTTAATTATATAAATGTTGATTGGAATGCTTGATGATGTGTTGAGATTTAATATTTTTCTTTTTTTTAATAATTTAATATTAATAAAAGAGTTAAGTAACCTAATTTACTGTCAATTTTCTGTTTGTTAACATTTGTATTACGCTACGAAATAGTCTTTTCGACTTATGTTTGTTTAATTAGTTTTTTTATTCCCCGTCATTAAGCAATTTAATATGCCGGTTGATTGGCTGTTTCAAGTGTGTTTAACGTATTTATTGATATATTTTTAATTATATAACTTTAGCCTTTTTATTTTCTTAAACTCATTTAATAGTTGTGACTACTACGCACTGCTGAAATTAGAATTAATTTTATTTTCTTTTAATATTTCATATTTTATTACGTGAAGATTAAAGTCTTATGAGTTAATTATCGCCTGTGTTATATCCAAATGGTTTTTTAATACTTTTACTGTATTTTGTAATTTTCTTTTGTAGATCTACAATGCTTGAGTAGCAATTAAATTGCACAATAATTTTGCTTTTTCCTTGGAAAAACATTTTAAATTACCTTTTCGTATAAAAGAACACACGTGTTTTCAGTACGCAGATACATTTTGTAATATACAGTCACCGACAAAAAACGTTGATAAACACCACTGTCTATAAACCAGATCTAATGATAACACCACTAATCTGTATGTCTACAACTCTACAATTGGAGAATCAAATCAAATTAAAACACAAAAATAAATTTAATTATTTTCTTTAAATTTAATATTTTCATGTTTTTCTTCTCATCAATCTTTTTTTAATATTATTTTTAAAATTAATTTTTTACTCTTATTACATAATGATAATTACTAAATAAATATTTTTTTATATATATTTTACATAATTTACACAATTTTCTCCATTTTATTTTCTTTTAATTTAATTTATATATATGAAATTATTATTTTCATTTATTAACCTTAAAATTTATTTTGATTAAATTATTACAGTGCGGATGCGTTTTTGCTTTCTTTATTTTCTTTCGTCATCCGTTTTTTTTTTTAGTTAAATTTATTTCTTTTTTTAATTTTTATTTAATTTAAAAGATTTCGTTTCTGTTTTTTTTCCTTTTATAATTTTGCCACAATCTTATCCATTTTTTACACAAAGTTTTTGGTAATAAGAATATCTTCTCTCTTACGTTAAACAACAAAAAGAAATAATAATTATCGGAGAAATTAATTGTTTTTGGTTTAATAAATCACAATTTAAAAAAAATATAACCAACAAAAAGTAATAACAAGGATTGCGCTTAAGAAAGAACAAAAATAATTTTTTGTTTTTATGTATGTGAATGTCCCAAATGATGACCGCCTAAGGGATGAAAATATGGTCCGTATGGTGGATATGGTACAGCGTGTGGATAAAGAAGGCCGCTAGCGTACGCCCCCGGTCCAAATGAACTACCAGATGATGGTGGTGGCACTGTTGGACTATTCACATCCATTCCAGGATTTTGTTTTTTCCATTTTGTGCGACGATTTTGAAACCATATTTTTACCTTTAAAATAAAAGCAGGAAAAACGAAGAAAATTTAATGAAAAATTCAGAAAAATATGTACGAAAAAGTAATTAGATTACCTGTGTTTCAGTTAAACTTAGACTCAACGCAAGATTTAAACGTTCGCACACCGATAAATATCGTGTCGTTTTGAATTTATTCTCTAATGACACTAATTGCTCGTAAGTAAATGCCGTTCTCGCTCTATTAATCGGCAAAAAATTCAAAATGAAACAAAAATTAATTATTTTCTTCTTAAACATTAGAATAAAAAATTATTTTTACCTTCTTGGCTTTGAACTATTGCCCTGTGATTTACCATCATTATTCCTAGATCGTGAACCGCCTTTTTTCGAGTCTGATTCACTTGTTCTGTCATCAATATCACTGCCCATTGTGTCATCACAAATGTCATCCTGATCCATATCATTCATATCAAGAGCTATTAAAAAGACAATTTATTTCATTAAAGAAATTTTATTTATCGAAATAGAACACAAAAAAACAGGTGGGTTAATATTATTTTTACTTAATGCTGTTACGATAATAAATTAATTATTTTGAATTTAATTAAAAGATTATAAATAAATTAATCTCTGTATCTGAGCAGTAAATTTTAACACTTGGCATTATATGCATACAGATAGATAGATAGATATATTTTTTCAAATGTTTAATAAATCGTTAACAATCCGCTTCTAAATTACAAAATAATTCATATATAAAATGTTTGTACAGCGGGATTTTATCGGTCAATTTTCTATGAAAATGTACATTGATACCAGCAGTAACCACAAACTAACAAGGACGTGCGTTTGTATGTTTATATGAGTTGTTAATGGTGTTATTTCTATTTGATTTATGTTGAAAATAATGTTAATTTTCTCATTTCAATAGTAGACAAATTTCACTTTTTCAATACTATCTACAGAATAGATAAATAAATAAATAATATGTAATATATATTCTCCCTAATATATCTCTAATGATATCAATAAAATCAATCGAAAGGGATCAACAAATCTACACTTTAACTAGATTTAATAGAATTGCCAATAAAATACAACATTTATATACCAAATGTAATGTGGACACTTGTCAGTGGTTTGACACCGACCAAAAATTACAAATAATATTAAGTGGATTAGGGTTGAATTTTCACTAATTATTATTATTATTTTGCATAGAAAACTAATTTTGTTATTATTTGCACATAATTAAATCTGTGCGATTTTATCAAATATTGCGCAATTTTTGTCAAACAGAAGACAAAGCATTAAAATGATTTACAAGAATTCCAATGTTATTCTAAATTATTATGTAAGATGGTAAGTAAAGTGAAGGGTTTTTCTTAAATCTGTGTTGTCCCTTTTTATTCTCAGAAAAAAAATTCAAAAAGACCTTTCATCCACCTTTTAAATAAGACTAATTTCCGTGAATGATAATATTAAGACAAGCGATGCGATGAATTAGGACCACAGAAATTTTTTGGAATAACTTACGGTGATTTAATATAATTACAACCCCTTTATTTCGCATAATAATAACCATTTAAATATTACTTAATTTTTGTAAATCTCAAGGAATTACTTAAAAGGATTATAAGAAGGTGAAGAGGAATTAAATGATAATTTGTGACCAAGGATTTTCATGTTTTTTTATTCTTTTTCTTCGTGTTTTGAATATTAATATTCCTTTAAGACTGACAACATTGCCCTACTGTCACTGTACTTAGGTGGAACAATTTAACAAAATCTATTTATAGTTTTTTTTTTCCTGTAAAATTTTACACCCTTGCTTGACATTACATGATTTTACTGTTTTTTTTTTTTTTTTGCCCTAAAAATCTTCGCATTTTTTCTTTTCCTAGTTTCGTGTCGTTAAATTCTGTTTTGTCAGTGGAATGATTTCGTCAGGTTTATGTAGTTTTCGATGTTGTTATTATTATTCTTGTTAATACACAAGGGTATAAACAGTTTCTAAACGTATTTCAATTTGCTATAATAACCTGAAAATCCCCAAATAAGCACAAAATACCAATAAAAAATTGTGAATAAGAATCAAATAAATTTATTTATATTGTTAACCTGTTGGAGTGTTTTCAATTTTAACTGTTTTTTTTTATTTATATTTAATTACAATAATAATTATAATTAATTGTGATTTTTACATAAACTACCGTTGTATTGTATATATTTATTTTTATTATTAAACAATTATTATTTTTTTCTGTTCAACATAGAGTATTTTTAGGGTCGAATAAATAACAAATTAAATAGAAAATCAATTACAATTGACCATAAGTGTCCTTCCTACCTAACAATGTTGAACGAACAACCAATACAAATTGTATTTGTTTTTTTTTTCTATCTGGCTAGTTATGGTCTGTTTATTCCCCCAACAACAATGAGAACAAAATAAGAAAAATAAATAATTAAAAAACAATTTATCAATCAATTTAGAATTGATATTTTTCTTTATTTTTTATGATTTATTTTTCTGATTAAAAGAAAGAAAGAAAAAAAACCACCCAAGGAGAATTAAAAATATTTTCTTAGAATTTAATAGCCATTAGTATTACCTACGGCTGATGACAATTAATTAATTAATTTTTATATATAAGAATAAGAAAAACATTATCACACGCCATTTTGTGTAATTGAATACATTTGATTAATCAATTATTTAAAAAAATAATAATAATTTTCCTGCTTATTAAAAAAGTTTTAATTGCATTTTCATTTAACGAAATTATTGTGCAGAAATTGTTTTTATTTATTTTATTTTAATTCAAATAATTATGCTCAGATATGACAATGTTAAAACATTGATTATAATAATAATAAGGGATGTTGCTTGTATGAATAACGTCGATGGGGTAATTATAGTTTAATATATTTTTTAAAATAATTTCAATAATTTATTTTTAGCGATTTATTAGTTAGTGTTTAATATGTAAAACAGAAATTTATTTTTATTATAAAAATAATACTTAATAAACATTAAAAAACCAACCCTTATTATGGTTATTATAAAAACATTATTCTCTAGATTTATATACTTTTGATATGATACTTTTATTATTATTATTCGGTGGTTTTTTTTTTTCTTCATTTATAATTGAATGGGGATTGGGTGGCGAAAATCATTTATATTTTACTACTTCAACCACTACATTAAATTGTCTGTGTCGTTGCGCGAATTGAGGATAATAATTTTACTCCTATAGTGATTTAACCAAGTTTTAGTGGGGTATTTCCATTAACATAAAAGTTTCCTTTTTTTCGTGTATATTATAAAGACGCATGCGTCTGTTATTTTTATGCTTTTTTATTCATAATTCATTTATAATAACATAAAATAGGGCGGATAAATTTGTCTAATAAATGCTGATGTTGTTGGTATAATATGAATTTTTTTTTCTTTATATAGCTAGAAGTTAGTTATTCTTTATTATGTTGTAGATTTTGCATAATAATAATAATAATATTAAAATTAATTTCTATGTGAGACAACATTATAATAATATTATTATAATTGCTTAGTTACGGTAACGTTGTTAACGTTTACATTATGGTTGTATTGTTAATGGTAACGTTAATGTTAATGAGAGCTTTTACACATTTACATATTATTATTAAATGATATTTATGTGAGTGACTATATATAGAAAAATTCTCCAGTTATTCTCTTCTATTTCATTAACATTATAATGAAAGCATAATAATAATAATAATAATAATAATAAAAATTTAAGCTCTACAATTACTACAACTAACTACAAACATTATTATTTTTTTTAAAAACAATAAAACATTAAATTATGTTAATTAACTAGCTTGTGCTAATTAATCGTAGAATATTGTAATATAATATTATTATCATGTCTATAATATCAGCGAAATAATAAGGGTTGAATTTTAATGCAACAAATTAACACTAATGTACACTACATATATGTGGTTTTTTTAATTTTAAACCGTCGGCGGTTAGATTTTATATCGTATTTCATATAAATTATTATTTTTTTTCTGCATGTGTTTAGCTATTAAAATTTTTTATTAGATCATTAAAAGTAGTTTTTAATTTTTAAATATTATGTGTGACAACAGTTTCTATGTAATATTTATTAATTTTAGTAAATTATAAAGAACTTTAACTTTTAATGAAGGATAGACTTTCATTCTCTACTCTTAAGTAAAGAGTTTATATTATTGATTCCAGGAAATATTATTATAATTTTGCTATTATTTTAGAATTACAGGAGTAACACTTCTTCTACGAATTAATCATTTTTTCCATTGTCTGAAGAATTTAGAAATCGTTTTACAGTAACTGTTTTCTTTAACAAAGTCAATATTATTTTATTTAAAGAGATGTATAGTTTGTTTCGCTAATAAATCGACTGAAATGTTTTTGTGACAATGGAATATGAATTTTCGATTAAAATTGAATATGCTGTAGGCTAACTAACATATCTTAGTTTAATTTGTTGAAGAGATTTTGCGAAAGATATCACTAGTGGAAAGAAATAAAATTTAATAAGTTTTGTTCTTTATATTACTTCTTAAAAGGGGTGAGCGTTATAGACTTATAAAGCGTTATACACTTAACCACCAGATTATGCATTTTACATTTTAGCTTATAATAATAAAAAAATTTTTACTATTCTGCAAGGAAATAATATTTAATAACAATAACTCGTCTTGTTAACTCGTACTCCCAGGAATAAAGCAAATAAAAAATAAATTATCAAAAAAAAAAATAAAAAAACACCAATAAAAGCTCGACTAAGTTCCAATCAGCGACACAAAACAATAAACTTAATCCATTTAAACATATTGAATAAAAAAAAAAAAAACTTTAATGGAAATAAGTACAAAAAAATTAAAATTAAATTTTCAGAGCTTAAAATTTTTTTTTTTTTTGCACAAATTATAAATAAATAAAAGATTCATCAATAAAGTTGATTAAAAATAATTTTAACCGTTTTTTTTTTCGTTGCTGTTATTTTTCAATCAATGCAAAGTAAACTTTCGCAAAAAATAAAAAAATAATTCAGTGTTTTTTTGCATTAAAAATTATTTTCAAAAAAGCTTTTAAAACTCAGTGTTTATTTTTCCAATTAATTTTTATTAACTATATATTGTTATCTAGAGAATTATTTCTGTGATAATAATAATATTGTTTTTCCATTAAATAATAAAATGATGGGAAAAAATGTTGAAAAACATCGATTTGCGGTTGTAAACTGAGATGTGCGAACAGAAGGATTTATTTTTCTTCTTGTGAAAGCGTAGGATTTTTTTAAACGTTGGAGTCATATCTAAAGATTGTGCAAGCAATTAGCTAATATGCACTCCAGTTACGTAAAGAATGCTTTATTCCCAAAGAACACATCAGTCACCACAAATTAAAGTGCACCTTCAGTGCAGACATTACACAACAGACATTACATTAAAGCGTAGAAAATCAATACAATTGATTACTCTATTACCACCTGGTTTGCATCAATGTTTGATAAATAAAAAAATTTTTATTAAAAATTATAATGTTTTGTTTTCCTTGTTAAACGACAGCAAATAAATGATAAAAGCGCGACAATTGTCCGTTTAATTTTTATTCATTTAAAATACAAATCATAATATAAACAAGGTGAAAAAAAAACCCCCTCCCAACAAAGCATTAATGGAAAATCAAAATATAAACTAGACTGAGTTAGACAGAAAACAAAATACAACCCGTTACTACCCACCTCGTTTTTAAATTAAAAGAAAAAAAAAGTTGTTTGTAATTTTTGTGGGTGGACAAACGTAACACGCGAAATAAATAAATACAAAAAATAACAAAACCCTGTATATTCATTTCAAAAAATTTTAAACATAATGAAAATCCTTTTAACGTAAACATTTGTATAGAAAAATCAACATTGAAACGTAAAAATTATTGATAAAAATCGATTTGTAAACCGAAATTGGTAACAGCAAAAAATAAACCGAAAAAATTTACTACAGCAGACACAATTTTAATTCACCTGAATTTGTACCTATTTATTTATTTATGTTCCTCTTTTATTTTTTTTTTCGAGGATTTGTTGTTTTTTTATTAACAATCCTAAAAAAATTCTAATTGGACTAAACGGACTAACTGATTTGATTTGTTTAAAAAGTTTAACAAAATCTGTGTCGGTTATACAGAGACTCGGGGGTGCTTTGTATTGTTTTTACACATTTATCGTAAAAAAAAAACGTAAAGTAACTTTTTTTTTGTGTTATCAATTCTCGGATTAGAGAGCTTTTAACTTTACGGTGAAAGTATATCAAATGATTTAATTAATAGACGTGTTTTGTTTAAATTTACTAAACAAAATATATGTAATTGGAAAACCTACCCGATTGTGATTCACTTTGATCATCGTCCATTTTATCCCTGCAATCATCGTCCCGATCATAACCATTTAACCATGGCCTACTACTGTTTATATTGAAATTTTTTGCCATTTTATCACCAATTTTCCCTGTGAATTTATTCGGATCTAATATATTTTCCACAGAGAATGCCAATTTCCTTGGACTTGTCTCTTTATTATTTGTTTCCACAACTGATTTACTATCAATAGAACGTGTTAAATCAACTGGACATACCTATGTCGTTAAGAAAGTATTAATATTGTAATTGAAAAATATATTTAAGAATTAAAAATGAAGCAATTACCGTGCCAACATCTTGAGATGAACTATCCTCATTACCATCAACAATTAATTCCTCGCTGGTATCACTACGGGCATAATTTGGTGCTAGTCCACCTAATTGTATTCTAAAACCAAAATCTGATAATTCTTTATTCGATGTCATTGCCGTCGTTGCAACAGCCGCGGCTGCTGCTGCCGTCATACGTGCTAATTTTAAACGCTCAACGTCAATATCATTAGTTTGCTGTTGCTGCTGTTGTTGTTGCTGCTGCAACTGTTGTTGATGTTGCAATGCTGAATATTTCAATGAGAAAGGATGTTGATGCTGGTGATGATGATGATTATGCTGTTGCGACTGTTGTTGATGATGATGATGATGTTGATGACTATGACTTGTCGTTAATACTGTTGTAGTCGTTGGTGATCGATTCAAATGCGAACTAATTGTCGTATCAATATCATTTGTTAATAATTTTAAATTTGCAATTGTTGATGGTACTGTTGATGTGGTCGTTGTTATTGTATTTGTAAAAGCAGGTGTTGTCGTTGTTACTGTTGATCCTGCCACTGCTGTTGTTGTTGTTGTTGTTAATAATCCGATTGCTGGTGTTATTGTCGTATTTGGTGTTGTTAAATGTTCAATTATTGAATATTTACTTAATGAATTATTACTTTCTGTTGTTGAATCAGATGGACTTAATCTGCTTATACTATGATCAGTTAATTGTTTTAATTTTTCTATTGAAAATTTTCCATTTGTCTCAATATCAATAATTGAATTATTATTAGAAATATTATCTTTAATATAAAAATTTGTTGTATCTAAGGAACGTTGTATTAAATTATTATTATCTTTATTATGATTATTATTATTAACACTATTTAAATTATTTATATTATTATTGTTATTATTATTAGTAATAATTGAGAATTTTCCTTTAATATCTAAATTTTTAATGTTATTATTATTATTATTCTCATTATCATGATGATATCGTGATGATAATAATACATTGCCATTGCCATTATTATTATTATTACTTTGTTGTCGTCCATCTAAGCGAATTTGTTCATAATTTCCAAATTTTATATCCGTCGGAGTATTATTATTATTATTACTTGTTAAAAAATTTGTCTCAATTAATCCACTTGTTATTCCATTTAATTTATTATATTTAGGTGATGTTGGACTTGGTAATGGACTTGTTACTTGTGGACCAGAATCAGAATTTGGCGATTGCATTCTGACCATTATTACAAATCGGTAAAAATAAATATAATTCTTTTAAAAAGTGTTTAATTAATTAATTATATAAACATAAACAGAAATACAAATAAAGGAAAAAGCAAAAATTACTTGTCACCCACACATCATACACTTTTTAATCCTTATTTATATAAACATTTAATTAATTTAACTACACTAATGTTAATAAACTAAATAAATCACATTTATTACTCGAAATGCACATGCACTGCTATTTATTTATTATCCACAAATTATTTCTTTTCCTTCTTATAACTGGAATCACTTTGCAATTATTATTATTTCTTTTTTATTATTATTTTTATTAGCAATTAATATACCGAATAATATTACAGTGAGAAAAAACACAGAAATGAACTTAGGATGCTGAAATATTAAATTAACGAACTATCCGCAACGCAATGAATTTAACGACTGACTGACTGACTAAATTGTCTGATCGTTTGTTTGTTTGAATTTTCCTTCTTTTATTTTTTTTCCATCCCAATACATATATTTTTCTTATTTTGTGATAGTCGCCGTTTAGGAAAAATAAAAATAATTTTCCTCCTAACATCGGTCTAACATATGACGGAGATACTCTCGTATTTGTAAATACATTTGTTGCGTGATTTTCATGTACAAATACTAACAACAGGGAAACAACAAATCAGATCCTAACATTAAAATAAAAAGGCAAAAAACATCTACTACTTATCTGTTGCTTGTTACTACCTAGTAAATATGTTGGTAAGCATTAAGTATATTTTAATTTTATTTTGCAAAGTGAAATCTAAATTTTATTGTGGTGGGATATAAGGATGGATTTCTTTAGAGAAACGCCTATGAATATCTACGATTGGATATTAAAGAACATTTTTGTGAAACTCCGCCCGCTTTTTATTTATCATTTTAGATATTACGGAAATTTATCTTCTTTATGTCATTGCGATTATACAATTCTCCTAGTATTAACATTGGGATAGGGGCTTTCAGGATATTTATTTATTTGAGACTTGTTGGTGGTGGCACTTGTTAATATTAAACTACTATTTTGTGGTTGTTACGAAATTGAGTATACAGAATTATCTTTAGTATGATGTACGCCAAAATGAGACATAGGATATTTATATTAAAGCAACACACCGGATAAAAAAGGAAAGAAAAAAGAATTTTAACTCCAAATATACATCAAGCATCCCATTTTAATTCACCCTATACTGACTGGCTGTACTACTGAATTATTATTATCTATCGTCACCAGTGTTACTGCCGCCATTTAGTACTCATATTAAGTTCTATCGTATATTTTCATAAATGCATTAAACATTAGCATATCAAATAAACATTAAAAAAACATGAATAAGAAAAATGATGGATGATGAACTGAAAAGAAGGAAAACATCTCTCTACTATGGTTAAAAATATAATATTAAGTGGGTGGTAAATGTGATTCGTATGAAAAAATCCAAGTAAATAAAATTTCGTTGGATTGCGAATATTTATGCTTTCGGTAAGGTTTCTTGTTCATTTTTTATGTTGTTTTATGTAATTAGGAGTAATTCGACTATAAATGAAACATTAAAGTAATTGGCGCAATATATTATTAGTTGTTCTTTTACATTCACAATTATTCGTTTTTTTATTGTTTGTATTTAAGTTTTATGTTTATCACTCTGGGTAACTGCTGGCATTATGCTGTTGTAATGTGTTTCCGTGTCATTGCAGTAAATATTAAATAATTTTTAATAAATATTTATGAAATCAATAAAAACATACAATGTTTCTGAAAAAAAAAATATAAGAAATAAATCATATAATACCGTAATCTAAATAAGGATTATTAAAATATTCTAATTAATTATTTAAATTCGTAAATTAGCTACCGCAATAAAAGTAAAACGAAAGAAATTCATAAAACTATTTTATTCACTCAGAAGTTAATGTTAAAAGAGACAAAATGACAAAGAAATTACATAAAAACATTAAATATTTAATGTTTTTTTTTTGTTTTGTTTTTTGAAGTATCATCATCATCATCATTAATAACCGCAATGGGATGTTCACACTCCCATAATCCTTAAGAACAAATTACACATTGTTAATTGCATCAAGATTGTTATGAAATTTTATATAGAAATTTGTTTATATAGTAATACATGTGTATGAATGAATAAAAGTGGGCGACTAGAGTGGTTTGGCGGATACAGTGGTGTTATTTAAGTAATTCTCAGTGTAATAAAATGTTAAATGTCTAACAAAAACTCAAACTAAATATATGTATATAAATTTTAAATGGTTTTCTCACCACCCGGTAATATTTAATAAAAGATGTTGATGATGATGATGGCTGAGAGTGTTTTTAGTATCAAACGTGCTGGATAATAATAATAATGGTGATAATAATATTCTCATCCTTAACATACATTAAACATGTATTGTTATTATAATTGCACTTATATGAATGTGTAGGTTATATTAAATATTATATTAAGAAAAAATAAACATAATAATATTGTGGAAAAAAGATGTTATTTAATGGTTTTACGTTGTGACTAAATTCTACATAACATATAACTCTGTACAAACAGGACTAGACATCCTTAAGCAACAATAACAACGATGGATTTTTTTAAAAAAATAAAAATCAAGAGATTTACGGGGTAAATACCGGAAAATTAGTGCATAAATGACACGCCCATATACCCAACCAATCGGAACAAGGGGAAATTGGTTTTCAGATTTTATTTCAGTCTTTTTCCTTTTACTATTATTTTGTTTATTTTTATTCTTTCTTTTTTTATTGTTATAATTTTAAATTCTATATCCTCTCACATTTCAATTTCTCCAGTGCTTTATTTCTCCATTTAATAAAATCTACGATAAAATAATGATGAACATAAGAGGGTTGATTGCTGGTTGTTGTTACTGCTACACGTCTATTATTATAACTTAAATGTTCTAATGTGGAGTCGCCATCATCATCTCACCTAAAAATACAAAAAAAAAAAAAAAATACATGAAAATTATAACTTATGTGCAAAATAAGAAAGGAAATTATTAAATGGAAAATCTTTTTATATGTATATTATCCTTTTAAGCGATTTTGTTTTGTTTATTTTGATTATTATTTTGGGTAATGAAGATATAAGGTGGTTATTGTAGATAAATTACCCCTTTTTTAACATGCAAAGTCATATTCTCTATGTAAACAAAATAATAATAATAATAATTTAAACTAAACGATGAAAATTTCTTCGACCCTATAAATATTTTCACTATTAAATGCTTAAATACAAAAAACTCTCGGTATGGGGTGTAGTAATTTAGAAAGATTTTCATATTATGATTTAAAATTGCAATTTTTATGTTTTACATCTTGTTATTATTGTTATTTGTTTAACAATAATTTTATTCGTTTTATGTTGAGGATACATTTTGATGTTAATTTCAATGAAATGTTATTTTTTTTTGTTGTTTCTATTAATTAAAGCATATATATGTATATGTATATGTATATGGGGTGGTGGTAATTATAAATAAATAAAATTTAACAATGAAAATATGAAAATGCTGGAAAATAGAGTTTTTCGTTTTTATATAATTTTTATCATTAAAATCTAGTTTTCTAATTATTTTTTAGGTTAGAAATGTATACTCATCTCTCACACACAAACATATTATGTATATCTAAATTGGTAATTATGAAGATAATTTTAGAATTATTAAATGTTTTGGTTTCATCAACAAGGTGTTGGAAAATAAAATCCTTTTACCGTTTTGTGGCTAATTATATTTATTTTAATTATTCTATGTTTTTTTTGAACCAACCTCAACAAGAGTGTAACATTATAAGCGTCTCTAACAGCACCAACCAAAGCTTGATGATTTTTTTTTCCCTTTGCAATTTTCCAAGCATGTTTTTGTGGTTGGTAATTTTTTTTTTGTTTAAATAAACCAAAAATAAAAATTAAGTTTAAAAACATTATTTGGAAGAGGGGTAATAACTTTTCTTTTTTTTTCGTTTTGTGTAACTTTCATATTTAAGGGTGAGCTTTCGTTGTTACTTTTGTTGTTGTTTCTGCTTTAAAATGGTTGTTGGATGATGGGTCATGTAGTTTTGGGAGTTTTTTTTTTTTTATTACATTGTTAATGCTGACTAACGAGATAGCATGCAGTAATAATTGTCCATGGTGTTTTGTGCCCGTTTAAAATTAGCGGTTGAATTGTGTTGATTTTATTTTGTGGTTTGTTTAAAGATAAACGAAACAGAAAAAAAAAATTAAATAAATTCCCATCACACCACTCATCTTCGTTATTACAGGATTTGCTGCCGTTGTTGATGGTTTTTCTGTTCGCTCGATTTTTTTTTTTTTTATCATAAATTTATCAGATCACGTTTAAACAAAATGACAGGATCATCATCAACGCAGAATAAATGTTTTTTCATCCGGTTTTTTTTTTTTGCTTCGCGCTTTAAGCTTTTGTATATTATAAAGTTGATCTGATTTTTGTTGTTGCTTGATGATTTTCATTATTTATGTTATTTTTTTTTTCGGGTGTTACATATTTATCGGTAATATTGCGTGACTGTTTTTTTTTTGCTTTGCATTTCTCACACCAATCATAAATCTAAAAAAATATATAAATAAATAAAAATAAAATTAATAAAGAAAAAAAAATACATTGGCTTACATGGCAACACTCTATTTTTATCAGGGTTTAGTTAATGCTGGTATTTCTGTTGCTCGTTGTTAGTAAGTAATGCAAAAAAAAGCTACAACAAAAAAAAAATGGAAAACAAAACAAAATAATAATAAAAGAAAAAGCTCGGAAAATCCGTTACTAACAAATTCATATTCAAAATAATATATATAGCCGTGTGTATAGTTAGTAGAAAAATATTGCATAAAATAAAAATAAATAAATTTCAAAAAAAACTCCCTAGCAGAATCCACCCATAACAACCACTGACATCACCATCCACCCACCCATCCAGTATTTTCATTTTTATTATTATTTTTTTTTTTTTTTTGCTGTTTTATTAAAAATTCATTTCACAATCTACACGCGTGAGACTCTTGAATATTTAATGTTAACGATCTTTTCTAGTTTCTGTTGTATTATGTGGTGGATTGCTGGTGTACTGCTGCTACTGCTGCTGATGCTGTTTGTTGACTTTATTTACTTATTTTTTGTTTATATTCTGTGATTCAGTTTTTTTAAAGGTATTTTCATTGGTTTTTTTTGTTTATTTTCTAGTTTATTAGAGAGACGACGTTTGTGCAATTTCATTCTCAAACAAAATTTAAATTAAATGATATGAATGCACTTTAGGTGTTTTGGGGTTTTTGAGTAACTAAGCGAAATATTATTAATTTATATGATTTTAATTAATTTATGATTAAAATTTTATAATTTAACGTGAAATTGACTATTTTATTGTTGAAATTTATAGACAAATTATTACTATTAGAAGTGAAGAGATATTTTGTAGCTGTAGCAGCAACGAAACAGAGTAATAATCACAGAATTAAATTACTAAAACAATGAATTAAAGTAAATCGAATAACAGGGAAAGCTGGGATCTTGCTTGTGCAAACAAAATTCATCAAAATTTCTTCTTCTACTACTTTTTTTTTTGTTATGTAAACAAAATTATGAAATTTTATAAAATAAAAAATTAAA
This sequence comes from Ptychoptera contaminata, assembly GCA_963942525.1. NCBI lineage: Eukaryota > Metazoa > Arthropoda > Insecta > Diptera > Ptychopteridae > Ptychoptera > Ptychoptera contaminata. The sequence goes on along the minus strand of OZ012637.1, from coordinate 40,073,052 downwards.
ACCAAATTAGCATATCGTTTATTATACACACAGAAACCCATACCCGTGTACAAAGAATGTAAAAAAAACCACAAAACAGCAAATCAGCAACAACAAATAAAGGGAAAAATATAAACTGCAAAAAACCAACAACAAAAAAAAAACGGCATCTCGAGAAGGAATAAAAATTTGATGTAGAAAAACAAAAAGCGAACAAAAAAATGAATAAAAAATTCCCAAAGGAGTAGGTGGTATAAAATGGTTAGGTGGTTAGTAATTGTGTTAAGTGAGTTGAGCTGAGTGGGGTAACGTTCAGTAATGTGTTTCATTTTTATATGTTTCGTTGTTATTTTTTTCATCGCTATTATTTTATGCTACATTTCGGTTTCATTTTGTGATCTCTTGGGGTGGTTTAAAGATTTTTTTATAATTTTGTTTTTCTTTCATTTTTTTTTTGCCAACATCAATGTCTCCCTCATTTTTGTCGTTTATACAATTTTTACACATTATTTTGCGTGATATCATCACATTGCCATGGTTTTCGCTTTTAAAATTTACTTTTTTTGCATAAATGTTACTCGTTTTTCGTTTTGTTTCCTTAAATGATGATAAAGTTGATAAACAAAATGAAATAATAAAGTTTAGATCGTTTTTGGTATGCTTTGTTTGTTTGTATAAAACAAGAAAGAAATTTCTTCTCTATTATTTAAAATAAGAATTAGGTAAGAAACTAAGGTAAAAATTATCAAACATTTTCGGTTGTTTAATTTTTTAATAAGATATCTTAAATGGATTTCAATTGGATAATTCATTTAATAGTATTTAGTAAATTTCGTTACTTTTTTAATCAAAAATTTATGACAATAAGATTTTCTTATATTATATTCATAACGTACAACATTTTTGGTGTACCTGTCGGTATATTTACATTATGTTGTTTTACATTTTCGTTGGTATTTCGTTTAAATATTTTCACCACTATTTTGATATTTAAAGTAATAAAAATAAATTAACAGTATTTTTGTATGTTTTTTAGGACGAAAATCGAAAACAAATATAATTAATTTAAGAATCGCTGCTAAAAGGTAGATAATTCTAGATAATATTACAGAACTTTTTCAATCACTGATAAATTAGACTCGCTTAAGTATCGTTGCGGAATTCACGATTGTTTACAAATATAGTTACGAACATTGTTCCAAAATAATGCCTTCGTGCGAAAAACGTGTACGGACTGGAACTGCCATCCACGGTCGAGCAGTAACTTTAAGTACGTTGCGTACATCGAAGTTCTAAAATGATTTCTTTACTCTCGTACAGCAAATTAATGGAACGATTTAGCAGTGTGTGCGCGTTCCCAAACCAATTCAATATCCAATCGTTTAAAACTAATGTCCACAAATATCTTATATCCTATCCCATAAATTGACATTGTAGCTCAAAGCTGTTCACAGGTCGACTTCACGCCGTAATTCCCTAACAAGTCAATTTCATTATAAAAAAATACGCTAATTGCAGACAGCTTAAATAATCGCAATTTTATATTTTCTTTACCCAGAAAATTTATTAGTATTTCTGCAACATAATTTAACTAGATAAAGTCATAATTTCTGTTCAACAATAAAACTGTTTTATTATTATTATTATTATTTTTTAACACAAGAAATTTACTTGACTTATGCGTGACATACTTGTGACACTTGACTCATCAATAGCGAAGGTTCTACAGCGTAAAATATAAAAATATTTAACATAATATAAAAATAGAATTATCGTTATTACAATTATACGATTATTACGTATTAATTTCATCAAAAACAAATAATAATAATAAAAATTAATATTTCTTAAACACATAATTATATTATTAATATTTTTTTGTGAAAAAAAATAAAAAATAAAAACAAAATTAATTTTAATTATAAATGAGTTTTAAGCTTAACGATCCACATTCTATTTAGGCATTCAAAGTGTATAAGAAAATTTTTTTTAAGTGAAAACACAGTGTAAAAATGAAAAATACATAAAATCAAAATGACTAATTAAATAATCTTCGTGTAAAGAAATGCTTTTTCCATTATAAAAAATACCAAAATATACCGAAATAATATTTTATAATCATTAAAAATAGTAAATAACTTATTTAATAGCATTAAAAATGTTTCTTTGTTTATTGTTTTAACATTTTTATTGCATAAAAAGTATTAAAAGATTTTTTTTTTTTTTTTTGCAGTAAATTAACCAAGCACAGAAAAAAACTAATAATATGAATTAATAATAATAATAATTTTTATTTACCTAAGATGAAAAGAATATTTTCTTTATTATTATTATTATAGCGAATAAAATAAAATTTTATAATAATAAAAAATTGAAAATGGAATTTATGTTTTGGTATTTAGCGTTTAATTGTCGTACAGGTGCTTTGCTTTTTTTTTTTTATTGTTAAATGACGAAATGTCAGCAATAATATATTAAAAAATATTTTTTTAATTATATTTAAAAACCGGGAAAAGTGTTATTAAAAAAGTAAATATAAAGCATTTATAATTATTATTTAAAGAATTTGTGCAAAAATTCACCTTATAACACGCATAATAATATGATGGCCAAAGTTATTTGTCTTTTAATTGAAAAAATTTTGCACGAGATTTGCATCATTAATTTATTTGTTTATTTTTTAATAATTTATAATAATTTTAATGATGAGATTTTTTTCTTTACTTTGTATTTTTATTGCCAATTTTATTGCCCAGTTTTTGGGGTTTGGTGTTCATTTCTGAGTGAATAATACAATGATATTTAGTGCAATCGTGAATTTACCTGATAATAATTTTTGTTTTTATTTAATTATTTTTTAAATCCATTATTTACAATTTTTCATCGTTTCTTAAATAGAAAGATTCATAAAGTTGGCATCATATTACTGTAATGCTTCTTTCATGATGTTTTGCTTTAAGAAATTCTGTCTTCCTTTAAGGAACTTCCTGAAACATAAGTAAATATTATTAAAATTAAGTTTTTATACTAACTGATTAATTGCAACGGATTAGAGTACTAGCCTAGAAGCGATTAGCTAAGGGTCTCCTAGTGTTTTCAAGTGGCTAATTACTTGCTAAAAAATTAAATCAAATTATGTTAAATTCGCGTATTCAGACTATTGACAACAGGACGGTTGTCCATAGGAGGATTGTCCAAAAGACGGTTGTCCATAGAACGGTCTGCATTGGAGGATTGTCCAAAGGACGGTTGTCCATAGAACGGTTGTCTATAGGACGGTTGTCAATAGAACTCTTAAAATCTTATATTGCAAATTCTTATTAAAAATTCTTCTATTAAATAACAAAAGAAATAAATAACTTGAATCGTTTATTGGCAACATTCTAACCATCATATTAAGATTATTTCTTTTACATTTTTTATCATTTTATTTATTTAAATAATTTTATATTTGTATAAAATTGAGATTAATCTTTATTTCATAATTTAACAAATAGAACAAATAAATAAATAAATGAATAAAAAAAAAAAATAAAATATTAAGAAATTAAATTAAATTAAGAAAAATTAATTAAATATTTTGTTATGACTAGTTTTTTTTTCAAAATTTTAATGTCTTTATTTCTTCGTTCAATTTTATTAATTCGTTTATAAGAATTTTATTTTATTTTTTTATTATTATTATTATTATTATTATTATTATTATTATTATTATTATTGTCGTTTATGTATGTTTTTGCCAGAGTTATAACAGAAAACAAATAAAATAAATGTTATTAATTTTTTATTATGTACAAAATGAAATTGTTTTTTTTTTCTTCTTTATTATTAACGATTTTTATTATTATTTTTTATATGAAGGTAAATGCTTAGTAGTTAGTTGCTTGAATAATTTTTATCAATAACAACTGATTAACAATTATAGTATTTTAGAAATATAATTTTCTGTACAAAAGATATCAAATCTATTAACGAGCTAAATTGCTAAGCAGCTTAAGTATGTCCACTTAATAAGTATATTTATTCTGAGTATGGACACGCGACTGAATAAACGTTTGCTACTGCTGTGACTGTACCATATCTATTTGTTTGTTGTTTTGTATCATCAAGTTGTATTGTTGATACATTACCCAAGAGATTTTTATAACAAGCAATGGAGCATATATTCTTTATTAAAATGTAAAATGTAAAAGAATTTTAGTTTGTGAGCTTATAGTCTCTATATTTGGATGTTTGAAGCTTTTCAAATAGAACCGTAAACTTTTTGTTAGTAAAATAAAAGCATCTTTCAATCCTTTTCATTTATTAATTAACTAATTATTTGTTCAGACATAAAAAACATATTTTCATTCATCATTTCTTCCCCATTTTTCTTGTATTCAAAAATTTATTGTAATTACTAAAAGATAAATATTGTGAAAACTACAAACGGCCTACCGCACACAACATAATCCAGTTTAAACAAAAAATAAAATCAAAATTATCATCCAAATAGAATAAACCACCCGGAAAATAATAATGTTTTCAAAAGACAAACTAAACTACCAAAACAAGAATCTTAACAACGAAGATAGTAAAAACAGCATTGCCGTCGTCGTCGTTGTGTAATTTAAGCGTCACACATAAGAAATAAATTGTGATTGATGCACTAAGTTTAGCTCATTAAAAACGACAAATGACAATAAATTCTTTTATATATTGCAACATATTTAGTTGTGGTAAAGAGAGAAAAACATTTATCCACATTATTATATATATATATATATAGACATTTGTTGTTTAAGTATAATTGGATAGACAAATTTTCATCTTCTTTTTCCGTTTGTCTAACTCCGCATTAATGACATTTATTTTAACAAATACAGACAAATCTGTTTGTTTTCCCATTTGATTTTTCTTTATTTCTTAATTAAAAAAAAAAGATCTAATTAAATTATTTAAACATAATTAATATTAACTTAATTAAATTGTTTTATTGCTATTGACGACTAGTAGCTCATTTACTCACACATTATATGGCTGTACGCACAGGCGTTCTTGACTTAATTTTTATTTATTCGTTTATTCTAATGTGTTTTGTTTTTATTTAAATTCATTTGTTTTTTCTTTCTTTCATCTTTTTTAAAAAAATTATTTAAGTCGAATGTCATAATTAGACAATGTTAAATGGAATTTATGTAGTTTTATTACTATTAAAGCAATTTGAATTGTTTTAATGATTAAAGTAATAATACTCATTGGATAATAAATTATTAAATAATTATTATAACTGTTTATTGCAATTATGATTATTAATATATATTGTTATTATTTATGTTTTTATTACTATTGTTATTATAATTATCTTATTTAATTATCTGTGAGACATTTTAAGTAGTTACATTTGTTATATAATTATATGCAATTAGGTAATAATAAAATGTCAATTTTGTTGGCTTTAATAAAATGTTTTGATAGATTTTTGGCATTACTTATCTTTATTATTGTTTTTAATTAACAAATTAACCTAATTAGTGATTAGAAAAGATGAAAATTCTTAAATAAAACCAATTAATGTATTTTTCTGTTTATTTAATGCATGTAAAACTTGGCTAACACCGTTTCCTGCACTTGCAAAGTGAATCTTATTATTTACCGGTCAAATGACATCATAAAATGTTTTAATTAATTTAATTAAGTTAAAATAATTAAAAAAAAAGAAAATACTAATTATTTTCCCAAACATAAAAAAAATTATTTTTTTACAATATTCATAAAAATGATTAATTGGTTTCGTGGATTTGTCACCTAACCATAACTTTTCCTTTTTATAAAACGCAGCTATTTTTGTCATAAAGGAGGCGAAAGTAATAAATTAATGAAGAAAAAAAAAGGATAGATTAAAGCTAAAATAAAATATATACACCGAACCGAATATCATTTGTGTTTTCCTTTCATTTATTGCGCAAATTATTATGTGAAATCTATGAGTGGCATTACAATTACAGTCAATGTAAATAAGTAAATAATAAATTTTTAAGATTAGACGTGTCAACGTGTTGGTTAAGTTTATATGTGATGCTTAAGCTACCTATAAGTTACTTAATCCTTTTTGAGTCTTATTTTTTTTTTAACAACAAGAATAAAAAATTTAACATAAAGACATTAAGCTCTTTCCTTTTAAAAGTAGGAGAAGAAGGTTTAAGCTTATCATTTCTCTTCTCATTTAAATTAATAACATATTCTAGTGAACATGATGATAATTCAGTTGTCTTTTATGTTTTGATTTATTATAAGATTATTATTCAGGTAGTTTGTAATGAGTTTTATTGTGTGTGTTTAGCGGAATTTGAATTATTGAAATTTTTTCACTTATATATAATGTTTTTCATTAGAAAAAATGTTAAAAAATTGATTTTTAATTATTATTAATTGATAAAACTAATTACCATATTTTACGGACTATAAGACGCGACTTTTTATTTTTAAAAATGAACTCAAATATTGCGTGCATCTTAATATATTTTTCTAAAAATTATTTTATAAATTTAAAGTGCATCTTATCGGTCGATGCGTCTTATCACACTGTGCGTCTTATCGCTCGGTGCGTCTTATACTCCGTAAAATACGGTAATATCTTAATAGAAAACTACATTAAAACAAGAAAATTAATGACACCACTGAAACTCATCTTAACTAACAAATATAACAAATTTAACAAATCTTTTTACTAAAAGTGAAAAATTTATAATATTTTATCACAGAAAATAAAACAAAACAAAACAAAACTCTGCTCTAATTCATACTTCAATTATTTTAAATACAAATGACACTTTAACTAACTAACAAACTAATTAATTATATATATATTTAAGCAAAACAAACTAACTAATATGAATTAATTTAATTTCATTTCAAATTTATTTTCTCATTTTATTTAATTTTTTATTAAGTTAATTTAAATGAATAATGACTTTTATTTTGGTTGGCTGCGCACTTTTGGCATTTTATTTTTTTTTATTGTTATTTTCATCTTTTCTTCATGTGTTCTTCTCTATACAATTTGTTGTTTATTTTTTTCTGGCTTAAAATATTCTTATTATTATTTACAATTTATCTGTGTATAGCCCACCCATCAATTATGTATGTTTTTATTTATTTTAATTTAATTTCTATTCTCTTACTTCTGTGTACGCTTATATCATGCTGCAAGAAGATAAAAAAAAAACTGCAAGGAAGGGAAAAAGCAAAAACAACCTAATTAACAAAACCAATTTGTTTCTAATTAATGAATTTATATTTATTGTTGGTATTTCTAATGTTAACGCTTGGTGTTAAAGTTAAACTCACTGAAATTAATTGAGTTAATTTTATTTTGTTAAAATAATAAAAACAAAGTTTAAACACAATAAATAAGCGAGAAAATAATAAGGCAACGAGGATCATATGTACATAAGAATAACATATATTTAGATACGAAATAGGGTGATACAGAACAAGTCGTTTTAAGCGACAATAAACAGAAAATCAAACTAAACGTTTGTCTCGTCATCATATGGATGGAAAATCGACAAAATTTGACACATGTGGCATATTATTACACAACATATCATGCCCCACCCTTTATAATAATTTTACATTAAAAACATATTGTTTATTTGTTTTATGTTTTTCCTATTTCTTCCATCTGCTACTCCCTGTTTCTTTGAGTACATTTTTGTAACATTCCTTCAGATAGTGTTAAGAACAAAAAAAAATTCATTTTATTTACATTTTTCTTCTTTTTTTTTGACACTAACAAGTCAACTAATATGTATTTCGTTTGGCCTTTTTTTAATTGAAATTAATTTATTTATTAGTAAAGTGTTTAAAAAAATTATTATTACGTTATTATTAAGACGAAAATATAGTTTTAACAGGTATATGCGCATATTACTAGCGTTTAATTTTAATATAAATTAAGTAAATGCAATGTTAAGTAGTAAAAAATGGCAATTAACGTATGATTTTTGTTACTTTAGCTACATAATAAAAATAAAAATTAAATTAATAAATTCAAAATGTCAGCTTTGACTTAAAATACACAAAAAAAAAAACAGTTGAAAGTAGAATAATCACGTTGAAAATTTAAATTTTCTTTTGTTTAAATGCCGCGTGCGCATGCCATTTGAAATATTTCTTAAAAAAACATAAATTAAATGTTTTTAATTAATAAATCACTAATTTACTTATTTATTATCCAATTGTTGTTATATTTTATGTTTGCTTCATGTAATTACTATTTTCATTTTACTTTATTAAAATCTTTTAATCTCTAGCTTGTCATGTTTTTTGTGTTTTCTTTAATAAATTAATTTTATATAATTTTCTGTTTTATTTATTTATTGTTAATGAAACTACGTGCCAATATTATTATATATTTATCATTTTAATTATTACTTATTTACTATTTTTTATTATTATTAATTTTAAAAAGGAAATTTTTTAACCTGTTTGTTTGTAAGTATGCTGTGTCTAATAAGAATCTTGGATATTCTTGCAGTATTCCTTTGGGAACAACGAGGAACGAACAGTCAAATATGCTAAAATAAAACCAAATAAATCAAGAATTATCTTTAAAAATATTCTTTAATGCATTTACTTACATTAATTTAATTTTTGATTGCTTAAATCTTGTTTAATAAATGAAATTCCACCATTATATGTGATTTTCGTGAAAATACTGTTTTTAAGTAAAATCACCACACTGTTGTCAATTAAATAATTTAACAGTAAAAAATAAAAAAAAAACAAAAATTAATAAATAAAACCGAGAGATGATTATAAATCAATTTTCTGTTTTTCAATTTTTTTCTATCCAACATAAAAACAATTCATCTCATGATACTGTTGGCTTAGTGGAGAAGAACATAGAAGAAGAAATACAAAAAACAAAAACAGAATACGACACATGTAATACCCAAATAATAATAAAACTACAGAAGCTGTCGCGCAACCATAAATGCAGTCAGCCACATAAAATTAAGTGATTCGAATCTTTTGTGTGTTTTTTTTGTTGTCTTCTTATTCTTCTCCAATGTAATTTTTAGCTCTTTAAAAATAAACAAAAAAAAAAATTAAATAAAATTAAAAATAAATAAAAAATTAACAAAAAAAAATGAAAAATATGCATTTTTGTGTTTTTTAATTTTGTATCTGGTGACAAATTTGACACGGTTCCTCTTCAAAACACACCAAATACTAAAACACAAAAAAAAAATGTTTTTTTTTTTCTTTAATTATTTATTAATTAAAACATATTTACTGTACAGGGTGACGTTTGCATTGTTCCCTTTGACACGTTTTGTCTAATTAACCAGAAGAATTTATTGTTTCAAGTGTTACCAAGTGGATAAATATAAATTATTTTTCTTTGTATGCAATATATAAGCGTTACTGGTAACAAGGCATTACAATGCATAATTATTATCTTCTTAGTAAGATGATTAGCCAATTCAGCACTATATCCTCCTGCAATTATTGTTTCCTTTATGCTAGTTAGGCATTAAATACTCTGAATTTTTAACTGCAATTTAAAAGAAAAAATATAACAGTAATGCCGTGTCTATGTACAAAATTATCCAATTAGATGAGACACTCTGTAAATTATCTGCCTGATAAACTTTTAAAAAGCTCACACATGAACAAATCTAATTACAAAAGCTACAAAAATAACAAGAAAAACACACGAATAGCAACCACAAAACTAAAAAAAAGCAGAAATTCGTTGTTGGATGGAAAACAAACCCAAAATTACTTTCCGCCGTGTCATATTCATTTTTCCTTTTTATTGTTTCTTAATTAACGACATCAATCAAAATATAATTTTTATTTTTTAGCATTTTTCTATGACATTTTTTTCGTTAATAAATAAATAAATAAAAATATTTATTTCTGCCATACAGACAGATGACAGACACCGGTAACATTGAGCCGTTGAATATTATTGGAAAATTAATTAAAAATCAATAAACACTGTCATTTTTAAAATGGAATTTAGTTGAATGAATTTTTTTTTCTTGTTTTTTGTTGCTTTCATCTCATTTTCCTATTTTCTAAAGTTGAAAATTTAATTGAATCAGAAAAAATTGGTAAAAAATATAAAAAGACAAAAAAGGAAACGAAAATGTGAAATAATTCTCTCAAGCCCTGCCAATATACGTTACAAATTTTCTTTCTAATTTTTTTTTTTGTTATCTAAATGAATGACAGTTTTTTAATTGCAATCACTGTGCAAAGAAGAAGAAACTAAATGGAAAAAATCCTCAAATCTATGGAGCCGTATCCAGGAAGTTATTATGACAATTTTCTTTATTTTTTTCCTATTTTTCTATATACCAGTGAAAATTTTTTCAACTAGTTAACAGTAAAGTATCAAACCACCGTAATAAAGGATTTCTGTCGCCTTTCAACACTTGTGTAGAATTTTCATAGATGGCTTATAGATTTGGAGAGTTAACTGTGCACAAACTTAAAGTTGTTAAAAAGTAACAACTTCGGTTTAACTTATCTGCAAGATACAATAGATGTCACAAAATTAATATACAAAAATTTTCATTTCGATAGTTGGAAAAATATTATGTAATTGTGGGGTAAACACGCGTACATTAAATTGTATAAATTCATCCCTTTTTAACCAAATGACATTGATAGAGTACATGTAAGGAAACACAAGAAAATTTGACCTTGCCATTATTACTAGGGATGCATAACACAGAAGAGTCATTTATGATTTTCCCACTGTACATGGTGGTAAAACATTTCACAATACATATAACGTATAGTAACAGTACGTAGCATTCACCCTTGTTTAGTTGTTGCAAGGACATTGTACCAACAATAATATTGTTTTGTATGAAACACTTATACTGCTCAAATCATTGTATCCTGGTAATATATTTCGTACAAGGATATTTCTTGGCGCGAAAGGTTAAATTTTATGACGTCGTCTTCAGTATACTATAAAATCTAACAGCTGTTTTATTTCGGTTGGTTCGTAGTTTTTCATCATATTGCGCTTGATTTTCTGATGCTTTTAACTAAAGGGAAATATTTCCGATCCGTGATTTTTCATATCATGTTTTCCTATTCAATATGTTTCGCTCAAATATGCGGAATATTCTCTGATGTATTTGTGCTTATTGTTGACGTCGTAAAAAGCAATAAAAATATTTATTTTTGTTTTATCATTTTTCCTTTCATTCAAAATAGTTACATGTGCGCGACATTATTATATATTAAAATAAAGCGCCACATAGTGAAAATCCTTTTATGGTCGATGTTATTTTTGGACAAAATTAAAGAACAAAAAATCAAAGAGTTAAATAAATTTTTAACCCTTCTTTATATTGTGCCCATCTTGTAGCAGGCAACAAGAAATCAAAGGAGCAGATACGACACTGTGCGCACAAGTTTTTCCAGTCTGTCGTCTGTTTTTCTATCCTTCGAAGATGCTAATGTGTAGGTGGATTTTCTTGAAATAAATCAGACACACCCCTTGGCATTAAAATTGCTGTGCTCTTGCCATACAGATACATGCCACATTCCTTGCTACTGTTACGTCAGTAAATAAACAATAAATACTTACAACGAAGTTACGACGACGTAAGCCAACAATTCCATCGCAACCAGGCGATCATCCAACGGAACAGGCACACGTTGTAATAAGCACAGCAAAAAAGTGCACAGTGGTTGTTTTGTATTCGGTTGGTTCTCTCTCGCTATTCGATTGGCTTTAACAACAAGTTGTTGTTTTACACTGCCAACGGCACAGGGTAGTTATACAATTTCGTTTCTTTTTCCGTTCGCCAAGAATTGTGTTTTGTAAGATTCTTTCAATTTTTCTTTTCCCTTCGAATGCTCATCCGGATTCTAAAAAAAATAAGAAAATAGTTACGGTTAAATTAAGGAACTTGGGAAAAAACCCTAAAATCGAATAAGGATCAATAGAAAAATTTCAATCAAAGCAATTAAATAATTGACAAATTGTTTAAAGATTCTTTTCAGAAATGTATTTTCTAACAGAAAATGTAATACGTAAGAAAAACCGGAGATAAAATAACTGAAGCACCCTAATCATCCCTTAAAAGGCATTGAATATTCTTTAAGGGTGCAAAATCGACCAGGCAAGCATACGTTCAAAGAGATTGTCTCCTTTAATGTGAGTCGACTGTTGTTGCCTTTTTTATTTTCTCATTTATCGGAGAGACAACTTTTTTAATATTTTGCAGTTAAAGCGATATACAAATGTATGCGTGTTATACACATTTCTTCCCCTAAATTTAACCGTAAAATCAATAAAACGAAGGTGTGGCCTAAAAGTTTCCACAGTTTTATATATGTTTCCCTTATATTTATTTGCTTATAAAAATGATTAATAGTGGGGTGAATTTGTTTTATTGCAAATAAGAAAGAAAAAATTTGTTTTTATTTTGAGTGAGACAACTGTGTTTTCAATTTTTCTTAAGCACTATACATTTTAAGGGTTGTTTTTTCTGAACAGAAAACATTCTCAACTACGATATTTTTCCATTCATATGAAAATCCTTAAAAGCGAAAGTACATAACAAAGATATAAAAATAAATATCTTAAAGAAAAACGGTCTGTAAAACCACCCTTAAGAAAATTAATTATCAAAAAATTCATTTTACTAAAACATTAAAAATTTTATGATGAAAATAAATTAATATTTTTTTTTTATGTTAAATTTGCAACAATAAATAAAACAGCCGAAAAAAAACACTGGACGATGAAATGTAACAAAAATTTTTACTGTGAATAAAATTCTTGTCATTGTTGGCCGTAATAAATGTCTATCAAAGTGACATATGGAGTAAAATATAATTATGAAAATTCCGAAGAAATAAATACAAATATGTAGGTTTTTTTTTTTGCGCTATAACTATGAAAATAATTATCATGTATGGTACGTGTGTGTCTGATTTCGTCTATTGTGTAGTTTTCGTGGTTTTGGACCATATTTCTGCAATTTTTAATTTATTTTCAGCGCTATTTTCCCTCCGGTTACTTGAATTTTGTTTTTAATTTATTTTTTTTTTAAGGAAAATTTTCCATTTTTATTTAAGCTTAGCTAGAGCATTTGGATGGTTTTCATGTCTTAAATTCTACGTAATAAAAAAACTTTATTATTTCAAAATTTCATGGAACAGCATTAACTAAAGTCCAAAGAATGTATACCAAGAAATGCTATCATGCTTTCCGAAATAATTTCTTTTAATATTTTTTTTATTTTAGCTGCTTGAAGTTGTCTCAGCCCTGAATAAAATGTCAAAATATCCTTGATTTTAGTAAATTACAATAATTGGAAACACCTATTCTCCAATGGAATTATACAGAATCAGACTAGGCTTTATTATTCCAATGTAAGAATTTACGTTTATTTACAAAATTGCTAGTTAAGCTTTTTTTCCATTCCATTGTTAAACGAACAGCGAACAGCAAACAACTATGTCTACAAAAGTAATGCAATTTGATTATAACTTGAATACCATTTATAACTGCAAATAAATGTATTTTTCTTTCTAATTTTTTGCAAAAACATATTAAAAATTACATTCTAACGACACAAAAACAAAAAACTAATTAAATCTGTTACTTGATAATTCTTAATAATCCTTTTCATGCTTTTGCAATCACAATTTATTCAACTCATACCATTTAAATGCCTTTACAAAAGTGCAACTTTATTAAATTTTTGCCATTTTTTATAATTTCTTCAAAAGAAATTTTATTATTTAATCAAAATTAAAAAGGAAAAAAAAAAAAAAAACTTTTTTTAACATACATACAATTATTAATGAATTTTCTTTAGATACAAAAAATAATAATAATAATCATTTGTATTTAATGATAAAATAAAAATGCGGAATATTTATCCAAAAAAAGAAAAAAAGTAACATACAGCAGAAAAATTAAATTGAAAAAAAAAAATCATTCAGTTACATTCATTAAATTTTTTTTTATTTTTGAGATAAAAAGAATTTCATTTCGTTATTATTTATTTACTTTTTAATTTTATTTCATCCTCAAATAAAGCTAAAAAATTGTACACAAAAAACGAATTTTAATTTGCATGATTATTAAATCTTTCATTTTTAATGTTTTTTATAGAGAAAATAAAAAGGATGTAGAGATGTGTAGAATAAGCGGAATTTTAGGGGCAATACAAAAAAAAAAAAAAAGCCACCGTTTTTTTAAAAATATAACAAACGGCAAAGTTGTTTTTAACTTTTTTATCTCTGTGATTTTTTGTTTGTTAGATACGCAAAAAAAAAAAAAGAAAAAAGTTAACAGAGTTAAAAAAAAAAAGAAACATTATTTTTTTTTTGATGTAATAAATAAATAAACGTCATCCATCTATAATCAAAATGATGGCAATGGCAATGGCAAGTAAAAAGTATAAAAAAAATAACCACGCACGTCATGTGTCTACAATTTTGTGCTGTTAAATTTGAAAATAAAAAAAAAATATGTATATTAAGGACGAGAAACATCAAAGCATATAATATTCACTGCATCAACCGCACGAGCAACATTAAAAAAAAATAATAAAATTAATAAAAAGAAGCAAATAAACGAACAGCCAGCACCAGGTAGCATATCCAATTAGGAATAAAATTAAAAAAATAAAAAAGAAAAAAATACTTTTAGTTTGTGATTTGTACAGTTTTTTTATCCTTTTTCTTTTTTTTTTTGCAAAAGATAACATAAAAACGAATTCATCAGTAACTAGAAGCAGCTAAGCATTATGGACAGTGACCAGTCGCAACAAATTAATACCGTTCATTGAACACGCGAGACGATTTCATATATTTTTGTATCTAAAAAAATAATAAATTTGTTTAGTCAAATTTAGCATAATTTTCGGCGATAAATTAAAATCTTTGCTGTATATAAAACTCTAATTGACAACACACTGTCATTTCTAATTTGTGGTTAAAAATCTTTGCAAAAGTTAAAGTGAGCCCGTTTGCGAAAATTATCCTCAACAAATACAACACGAATAAAATAAAGTCTGTACTGTTACTAAGAAAATTTACAAAAATCACAACAAAACTATTTTCTCTAAAAAGTAAAAATTAAAAACGCCATTTAAAACTATAAATCAAATAAAAGGCATCAACCCTTAAGTAATTATGCATAAAATACTAACATTAAAACCGTAAGGTGCTAACGTATGTTTACTCAACAAATAATAAAATATTTTAATGATTTTCCAACAAAAAACATGTAACAACGTCATCATAATTATGAAAACAAAACCGAACAAAAAAAAAAACTGTATTTACTACACACTGCCACGTGTATGTCAGAGATTTGTTTATTGTAATTGATCCAAATTGTTACTATTTGCAAAAATGAATGAAAAAAAAAATGAATTACCAGAAAAACACAGAAACATATTATTTTGATTTTTCAAATAAATAATTGATGTGGAAAGATATTAAAATAATTAAATTATAGAAATATTTAAGAGTTGACACGTGTTTGGTAGGAACCCTAAACAAATGTGTATTAGGATGTTTTTTTTTTCAAAAATTTTATGTAAAGGTAGAAAAACAAAACAACAAATAAATGGGCAAGCATTTCCGTTTCAACTTGGTACTGTGTTTGTTGATTATATAAATATAAGCAAGTAACAACAAGTACCCTTGAGTTGCGTTCAATAAATTTCCATAAATTTATTTATTTTATAATTAAAGCGTGAGAACTTCGGGAAGAATGTTTATTATTTCTTTTGTTTTATTAAGGGATGTTTACTTGTTATTTAAGGAATATTGGAGTTATGAATATACTCCAGTTATATCGTAAGTGCTGTAAAATAGATATTTCAGATATTCTTCTATATTTTCTCAGAGCTTTCCTTAATAAAAGTGATTTTATAACATCTAGCTGCTACAATTCATTCTAAAATAACGCAAGCAATTACGCCCAAAACTATATTTACATAATTACATAAGAAAATACCTATGTGATCACCGGTTAAAAATAAAAACCCATAAAACCAGAAACACCTTGTCATAACAATAATTCTTTAAATCTTCATAATACTCATTCACAACAACATAAATTGAATAAAACTTAAATAAAATTTGACTCATAACTTAATATCTAACTGAGAAAAAAGGCAACAAAATAGGATAATAAAACTGAACAAGAGAAAACAAATAAAACAATAATCAAATTAGTTAAAAAGGCCAGAAAAACACAAAACTAATAAAAACTAAAAATCCAACAACAGGCCAAAATAGTTTCTAAAACATGTCAAAATTACTTTTGAACATGTAATAATCAAAAATATCTATTAAATCGAGGCAAAAAAAAAACAACACAACAGACAATATAAAATAAAATTATTATTGTAATAAAATTTGTTTTCTGTTTATTTTTTTAAGTTATTTCGTTAAGGTGTATCTCGTTAACAAAACGATTTTCTTGTTTCTTTTAGCACCCCCTGAAACTGCGGTTACTGCGTCAATTTCTATTCTATACATTTTTATTTTATTATTATAAATTTATTAATAAATTTCAACCAACCAAAAATAAAAGGATAACGTGTTATTAGGTTGTTGTGTTTAATTTATTTTCTAAATTTTCATTCATTTTTTTTTTCTTTATTATCACAATTTCATGTCGTGTTCTTCTACTTATAGGTATTTTTTTTTTCTGAATAAAACAAATAAAATAAAATAATTAAATTTGTGTGTTTTTTTCGGTTGAAATTGATTTTAACAATAGAAATTATAGACATTTTGGCTTGGCTAATGGGTAGAATTCTTCTTTACTTTTTTTTTTTTTTGAAGGTAAAAATGTGTTAATTGGTTAATAGTAAAAAATGTTTTTAGGGGTAATATAAATGATTTTGTTTTTGTTGCTAGTAAAAGGATATTATAAATAAGATAATTGTTTTTTAAGGAGATATTTCATTCAAAACTGTTCCCGAAATTTGTTTTTATTAATAATTTCTTAGTTCTTAGGAAAATAACGACAAGAAAGATTAATTTGTTATCAAACAGCATAGAATAACTCTTTATTTTTGGCTTATTCTGTTTTTAAATTCTTTTTAAAACAATTCACTGTCCAATACCCAGTACATATTTTAATTATTTCGCTTCGCCTAGAATCAGTGATGGCAAACCTTTTTGGGAAGTGGGTCAAATTTTGTTAATTATTTGTTTTTAGCACTAGCTCGTGGGTCTGTCGTCTCTACGAAGAGAGAGATATTCCGTATTCTCAGTCAATTCATTACTTAATTTATTTCTGTTGGAAGATTTTACAAAATTCGTTGAAGAAAATAATTTTTCCTATAAATTTGTAGACCCGAATATCGTTAACAGAGTATTTGCAAGTTTTTTCATTGATACAAAATTATTTGATAAGGAGTCCCATATATTTTAAATATAATATTTTCAATTTGTAGTGTGAGATCATTAATATCTGCACTACTTTCAAATAATATTTCTGCTATTACGGAAATCAAGTTTGGATCATTTCAAAAGCCTGCGCGGGTCAATGTGTCTGACTCACAGGTCTAAGATTCGCCATCACTGGCCAAGAATCTACGTTTAATTATGCAAAAATATTTTCAATTAAAAATTATTAAACATCAAATCAGATTAGACAGAAAAATTATATTAATTAAATTATTTTTGTTATTTTTTTGTATTTTTCTGAAGGATTTAAAGTTAATTTTAGTGTTATTTACTTTTATTTTGTTTTCGTTTATTTTTTTATTAGAGAATATAAATTGCTGTTATTTTACCTCTGTTGTTTTGTTCAATTAAATGATAGGGTTGGAGTAGTGTTGTCCAACAGTCATTAGTATTAAGTACCAACAAATGGCTTCTAGATTACCTTATATATACATAGAAGTTTGTATAAATAAATAAAACTTAAATAAATAGAAGAATAAACAAAGTGAAATTATTAAATAAAAAAAAAAAAACTAAACTAAACTATTTCGCATTTTATAAGCATATCTCTAGGGCGCACCTATCACAAGTAAAATTATTTATAGTGTTTTTCATGCAAAGAAAATCATTTATATAATTTAATTAAAAACAGTTTTTTTCTATTTTTTAGTTTTCTGCAACGGACATACATGAAGTGGAGAATAATTTTGAAAAAAAAAAAAAACTATTTCATGAAAGTAACTATAACACCAATTGGATTGGTTTGTTTTGTGTTTAGCGTCACGCAATTTTCAACACTAGAAAAACTAGAAAAACTAATAAAAATACAACACAAATTAAATTAACTTAATTATATCATTTTATATTTTGGTCTTTCTCTGTTGTTTCCTTCATTCTCTATCTTTTACTGTTTTTTTTTTTCTAAAACAATTTTATTTTGACAAGCACAAAGAAAAGAAAAGAATGACAAAAAGCTCAGGGAGACAAATAACGACCATAAAAATGTGAGAAAAATAGATAATAAAAAAAAAACAACAAGAAAAATAATAATAATAAAAAAGAAAAACTAAATTATATCTATTTTCCCTTGTGGATAATTTATGTTTGATATAAAAATACACACAAACATAGCAAAAACAAAATTAGGTAAAGAATTTTCTTTTTAATTCATGCAAAAATATCTAAATATAATAAAAGAATTTTACTTATTTTTATTTCTGTTAGTGTTTTCCATTTGTCCAATAGAAAATTAATAAAAAAACCGAAAAAACAAAAATGTATTTGCGGAATTTTTTCATTAAGTTGAATCACTTTAAAAGCTTCACGGTTTTATGATTATTTATTATTTTTTTTCTATAGAAATATATTTCTAGAGTACCTAAAATATTAACATGAATTTTTATATTAATGGTTAATTTGTAATTTTTGATGCGTTTTAGATATACATACGTACCTGTGTGTGGTTTTAAATTGCTTCATTGTGAATACGAAGTTTCCTTTCAAGACTTTTCTCTTACAATTAGTTTGTCTACTTGTTAAACTGTTACTTTTGTGTATCACAAGCGTTGTTAAACTCTAAAAAATAGTAAAAAAAATAAAATATATTTATTAAATAATTACTAATAATTATTTTTTCATAATTATATATATTAACCATACTCAAAAAAATCATTAAAGTTGTAACAAAGTACTAGCAATTACGACCAATTAAGAGTAATTTCCACAATTTTTATTTGACTTTTTTTATATTTAATAAACAATAATTATAATAGAGTGGACAACAAGCTCAATTACTAAATGCTTAAATAATTGCTTCTTGTTCTCATTAAAAAAAAAAAAAAAACAAACCATTATTTGGTCAAATAAAAATATTTAAATAAAATAAACACACAAGACAAAAAAAAAATTGTAATAAAATAATATAATTCACGCCCCAAAAGTTCATTTAATTTTTTATTCTATATATTTAAGTATATTGTTCTCAATAAAAATAAAAAAACGAAAATGAACATTCCACACCTCAAAACACGCAATTAGACTACACTAGACCAGCAATAATCTGGAATAACCGAAAAAAAATATCAAATAAATCCATAAAAAAAGAAGAACAAAATATGAAAAATTCTAATGTAAAGGATTTGATTAAAATTCTAAAGTTTTACCATAAATAATTAATGTGTGCAGTCGATTAAAAGCCAATAAACAAATTTTCGGATTTTAAAGATGTTAATGCAAATCTTTATTAAAATTCCCCATTCAAAAGCTATGGATCATATTTCTTGCAACAATATATAAATTGCATACTTCTTGGCGATATATTAAAACTAAAATGTCACTGGTACCATGCTTAATTAATTCAATAATTATTCCACAAACGATACATCATTATCTTCGAATTATATACGCTATAAACAAGAAAGATAGAAAATATTCATTAAAAAAAATACCATAATTGACAATTTATAAAAAAAAATACCTTTCTAGAACATTAATCTACTGCATAACTATCATGTAGTACGAGTAGTCTTATCGCAATTGCTGGATTTAAGATTAAAATTATTGCAAAATTGTATAAATGTGGCTGATTTTAGCAATCAATAAACTGTTTATCAACACAAAAAAGTAAACAAGGATATACATATTACCAATAGTATTTCTGGTGAAAAGAGAAAAACTTTTCACCACAAAACTAATTTCAATTAATTTTATTACCATTCAATTCAATTCAATGAAATTGACTTAATTCAATTTTAATCTTAAATTTGTATCGCAAATAAAAATAAAACTAACAATAGATACTACGATGTCTCTTGAGTTTTTTTTTTTTCTTTTTACTTTTAAACAACATTATTGTTCACCATTGTCATATCGTAGCACGCAATTTTCTATGTTCGATTATATAAGCATTAGACGAATTAAACACTGAAAATAAATATAATAAATAAATTATTGTGTAAAGTGCATGGTTGTGTAATAGGGTTGATAAAAAGTAGACAAATAAAAAGAACTTTAGTTAAAAGATAAAATAATATAATGAACAAAATATAATCGATCTATTAGTTAAATTGATTTTCGGCGACTACTACACATAACAATAATAATAAAGAAAATAAATTTATTTTTTTATAATAATATATAAAATTGATAATAATCATTTAAATGTTATCTAAAGTTGATTTCGTTAGAAAAGTACATGGATAATGTATGGATAGAATAGAAGAACAAAAAAATCATGTTACATATTTATTTATTTTTTATCATAGTAAATGGTTAAGGGATGAAGAATGAAACATTTATTTATTTATTTATATACATATATTGTTTTGTTATAAAATGATTTGTTATTGCTGCTTTCCACTTTGTAGTAGAAAAAATTTAGATTAGAAAATGTAAAAAGAAAATAAATAAATCAAACAGCAGCATGAGTTGAGTTTGCTTCGTTCAACTTATTGTTTTCTTTATTGATTGAATGATTTCTTGTATATATATATCGTTGTGTTTTAAAACCACTTTAAATTGTTTTTTTCTTTCCTTTTTTTCTTTAAGTGCTCAGTGCATTATAGTAAAATCTGTTGTAATTTATTTAATTACTTTAAATAAGAATTAAAGTAAGAAATTAATTAAAAGACAAATCTTGTTATTTTACAGAAGGGATGATAATTAAATTTGATTAAGAAAATCTTTGCTAAACTTCATAATGATAAATGTTGCTAACAGTCTTCACATAATTATCCTATTTTGCTACATTACAGCCGCTATACTAACAGAAAAAAAACTAGTTACTTTACTCCAACATTTTTCACCACAAACCAAAAAGTATTGAAAAATGACAAACAAACAGAATGACAAAAAAAAACTGCAAAGGAAACAACAAACAAACATCAAAACACAAACGCTATATTCAGAATAATTTTTAATTTGTATTTTTTCTTTCTTTTATAACATAAAAATATTAAAACACAAAGAGCACAAATATTCATTAATAGCTTGAATTTGTCTATTATATTTGTGCAGAGAAAAATGAGCAGAGAAAACAAAGACCGGAAAGCAATCAATTTTTTATTATTATAAAAAACGTTTTTCTTTATTTTTCTATATTTTAATAATAAAAAAAAATTGATTAAATAAATAATGAATAAAAATTGATGTCGATTTAATATTTAAGTGACTTTTTTAAGCGCTTATGTACAATTTTTAAGTAATAATCTACTTTACCAGCTTAAAAAAAACACCCCAAGTTGAATTTTTGATTATTTCGGGGACTTCGATATAATATTAACAACAATATCATCTACCTTTATAAAGTAAATAATAATAATAATAATAGAAAAATCTAGTTAAAAGCAATTCTATAGCAAGTGAAATTACAAAAAAAAAAAAAAATAATAAAAGAATTCCTCCCATAGATTTTTCTATTTTAATTTATCCCACCACACCCACATTGCATTTAATAATCATCTCTCATTAACAAAGAATTAAAAAATTATTATAATAATGCAAATAGCGACGCGACAACATGTTGTCTTTTGTGCATTTTACAAGAATAATAAAAATTGAGCAATTTGTCATGCAGAGCGTGGGTGTAGAAAAAATACTTAATGGCTGCTGCTGCTACTACTGTGGTAATTTATTGTGTTTTTTTTGTTTTTAATAGCAAATTGTTTGCTTGTATTTATTTTTTTTTTTGCCAATTAATTTAATTGAGCTGTTAAAATAAATAAATAAATTACGTTTTTTTATTATTATTATTATTATTATTATTACAATGACTTAACGTTAATGGTTCACAAAAAAAAAAAACTAGCACGTTTTCAGCAGCATTAATTCATATAAAAATGTAATATCTACATACATACATACAATTCTGCAAGAGCTTAACAAAATAGTTTAATGATTTTCAATTAAATTCTTGCATTGATTCTTTCTACATATGGTTATCGTTTTTAATTTATTTAAAAATGTTATAATTACTTATCGTTGTGCAAAAAACAAAAACTAAATGATCAATAAAATTAATTATTAAAAATAATAATAAAAAAATGTGGCCCCCTCCTATTAGTACAAACAACGCACAAACATATTAAAATATATTTTTCACATTTAATCTATTCAAATAAAAATTAAACGTAAATTAAATAAAAATATAAATGGTCATGTTAATTTACCTGGTAAATATATGAATATTACGACCATTCTTCCTTCTTCTACTTTTGTTTGTGTGTTATTTATTTATTTTATTATGATTATTATTATTATTATTATAACAATTTTGTTTTATTTTCACTTTTTTTTTTTTTTTTTAAACGCGACAAAATATCCATTCAAAATGTAATTAAGTTTAATAAAAACAAAAGGAATAGCAAATGATTAGGATTGTTAAACTGTTTAGGGATTAAATTAATGAAAACACGAAAGATATTTATAAAGAAGTCAATGAAGAAAATACATTCTAAAAAATATCCGATGCAAAATCATAAAAGCTCTAAGATGATACCGAAAATACCGAAAGTTCTTACCCAGAAATCAGTGCAAATTCACGTCTTTTCTGTGTTACAAAACTAAAAGAGCTTTTTCAGACATTTTAAGCTAAAAAACTGATTTCTGTTAAACTTTGACAAACACAGAAACTAAGCAGACAATTTAAATGTGGTTAAAAATTGTATTTTTATTTTATAGTCTCTAAAATTCCTCCCTTAGGTATTATTTACACATTTTAGTTCTTTTATACCAACAAACTTACTCCACTTTTCACAATATTCTCCACTTGCTTTTACTTCTTTTTTTTTAATTTATTTGAAAATAGAAGAAGAATTTATACTGTATATACATTTTTTTGCTATATTTTTTAATTACTTTCATTAAGCTAAGTGGAATAATGGAGTGGTTTCAAATTATTATTTTTATTAACATTATTATTATTATTATTATTATTTATATAAATATTTTTTTATGATAAATATAAAAAAAAAAAATAATTCTTTTCTGTTTTTTTTATTATTATTATCATTCTTGTTTATTATATTTTGACAAATTGCTATTTTTCGTGCGATCACAATTTAACAAGTTAAATGATGTGAGGTAAGCTTTTTATTTATTCTTTTTTACTATTTACCCTGGTTAGCTTTTAACAACTGACTGTCATATGGTATGAGATGTGTGGGGTGTGCATTCTAACAGACGTTACTGTTCTCATTTTTCCCTTTATTATTTTATTTTTTGTTTTGTTTAATAAAAGATAGCAAAAAAAATTTAACAAAGTGATTATGTTTAGAAAGCAAAAAAAAAATAATACTTTTATCATTTGTTCAGTGATGGTTCTAGGTAATAACAATTCAAGTAACAGTTTGCCTGAATTTAGGCGCCACATTTTATTCGTTCAAAATCAAGGATTCAATTCTACCATAGCAAGCTCCAACTCTGAACATACAATGTTCCAAATAAAAAAAACTCCCTATCAAAATGAAGGGTAGCTACTCGAAGCAGTAAACTAACCACGCCATCAAATCAACCCCAATTAATAAAAACAACAAAAAACCACATAGAGAGAGAGAAGAAAATTAAAACTAAACAAGAAAATTACTTGAAAGATGACACAACATAAACGCTTTTGTTTCAACTTAAATTATGACCGAAGTAGCTGCGAAAGCTTACAACATGGTAACCTAGTGTTTATATTAATTTGTCTAAATTGGTCGCCATTTTTTATCCACATTTTTGCTATATTTTTTTTCATTGTTGACATAAGTTACAAATAAAAAAAGGGGAGATCCGTCGCTTTAGTAGAGTTTTGTTGTACGTTTGGCTGTTCTACAGCCGTTTAAATGTTAATAAGACGCAAAGAATTAAAGAAATAATTAGGGGATGAAAAATAAATATATATATAACTAATTTAAACAATTTACTTTAGACATTTAGTAAAACAGGTAAATGGTATTAAGTCACACTAATTTTAGCTAATTTATATTTTTGAAATAAATCAACAAAAACAAAAAGATTATGATTGAATTGTAAACAGGGATTCGATTTAATTAATTTTTCCTGTTGAGAATCTGCCGCGCCTATTTTTCATTTTTGCACACATGTGGACCGAAAAGACGCTCATTGTATGGTAACAAAACAATTGAACAAATGATTAAAGAAAAAATATTTCATAAATGACTTCCACCCCCAAACGCCCATTTTTAAATGTCTTTTTTTTTTAAATATATTTTAATTTAAATTTTTCACAATTTACGTCCCTTTAGTTATGCTTTATTTCTATGAGATTTTTCATTCTACTATTTACATTCTATACTTGACTGGCGCACACACATGCAAATATGCTTTCAATATTTTTTCTATAAAAACGTGAACAAGTGAACAAAAAAAAAATTTGGATTAATCAGTAAACGGTTTTTGGTATTTATATATATATATATATATTTTATTTATAAACGAGAGGGATGATATTCAATAGATTAAAGATTGAAATAAAAAAGAAGCGAAGAAAAAAACCTTTAAAAACAAATTTCTTTTTTCAATTATTTTCCTATTTTCTAAATTAATGCTAACATCGTTTGTCGTATTCTCTCGTTAATCTTATTTTCGGTAAAATCAACTTAATCTTAGAAAATTTTCTTCCATTTCCTCAAGTTAATCTATTTTATAACATTGTCACTTACTTTATAACCTCATGATGACATTTTAATCATTTCTTAATTTGAAGTTTTTCCTCTTTTTGTGTATTACTCAGGGTTGCTCATCGATAAAGCCGTTTATTATTCTATTTTGTCACCTCATCATGCAATAATTTTAATATGTTTACACACGTGTTCTTCGTAAGTATAAACTAGGAAAGCCTGTTCGATAAATGGAAAAATTAAAAATAGTTTCAAGTAGAAATTATTCGATGTAAAAACTATATAAATACCAACAGTACCACAGTATCCGAGTTAATCAAGAAAGTACACTTCAAACTGCATATTTACCTGCAAAAATAAATGTTAAATTAAAAAATAATTAAAAAATAACTCATACCAATCAGTTAAACATTCTAGTTAAATATAATATTTAAAATTTCTAATGCGAAATCTCTATTAAACGAAAGATTTACTAAAGAAAATAAAACGACCCTTGCTAGTTGGAATATAAGCTTGTGTCGTAGATGAACAAGTAACAATAATAATAATAATAATAATAAAAGCAACAACTAAATAAATGGTGGGTGGATGGTGATGATGTTGGGTGATTTTTAATTTTAATTTTCTTCCCTATTATACAGCTGAACAAAAAAAAAATAAATAAAAATAAAAGATTTTCTTTTTTAAGTACAAAGTTAAAGTAATGTGGTGTCTTTTCATTACACTTTATGATATTTATTTGTTTGCAAAAATAAAAATTTATAGGAAGAAAAATTACCGCAATTTTTCTTTCTTTATGGATTATGGTGCTCATTCCAATGTTATACCGCTAAGCATTCATAACATATTCCGATTTTTTTTCTTGTTTTTTTTTTTTCATAGTCAATTCAAGAATCTTTTCCATTTTACTGTTTAACACATTTTTTATTTGCGATTTTCTTCAAACGGCAAAGATGAAGAAGATAGAAAATTTGCTAAAGATTTTACAGGTAAAAATGAGAACAAAACTATCATCATTATTATTATTATTATTATGTTTTCGCTCGCTTCGCTATTTATATATCATTTTTCATTATAGAAAAGTGGTTTCATCTTCTCTTCAGTATCTTTTTTTTTTATTATTATTTATTTATTTATTTATTTTTAGTGTGCTTTCTGTGTGCTTTTTTTTAAACATTTTTTATTATTATTTTTGAGTGATTACTTTACTTTATGTTATGCTCTTTTATGTGGTTTATTTAACTTAACAAAGTGTTTTTTGCTGCTCTTCATATTGTTGTTTAAGTTATGATTGAAAAAGCTTAGATGCAATAAAAAATAAATCTACGCTTTTTAATTTCCTAAATCTAATGTGTATAGTAAGTGTTTTTCACTGTACACTTGTGCTATGTGTGCAGAAAAATAACGACTTTTTTTTTAATTGATGAAATATTTAATGCACGTTTCATTATTTAATGGTTTTTGTTAATAATTTTTTCTTTTATTTTAACAATTTACTTATTAACGTTGTGCTTAATTTGTAATTGCTTTATGAAAATTTACCTGTAATTCGTTAAGCATTTTCTGTATGTTAATTTTTATGCAACAGATTAACTTGTATGCATGCTTTTTAAGGGTGGTAATCTGTCTAAAACAGTACATCCGACATATTAAGCAATCTAAATATTCTTTTGTTTTTCGTAAAGTAAAAGTTTTTTTTAACACATAATCATTACCATTAACTTAATTACGCTTTTTAGGTAAAATTTACAATTAATAGTCGACTCCACCATTAACTTAATCAAAGCGGTTAAACAAAGCTTTAAAAATAGAAAAAAAATAACACTACCACGAAATAAATAAATAAAAATTCCTTATTAAAATACGGAAATCAGTATGTATATACTACATATTTATTTTGTATTTTCATTTTCATTTTACATACATTTCCATCAATATTTTATGACAGTTAATTTTCTTGTCGACGTCATTATCTAAAAAAAAGCACAAAAAACTTTTTCCAACAGCGAAAAATGAAAATTTAAATAAAATTATTTTGCATAAATCTTATATAACTTTATTCTTTCCAATAGATTTTTTGTTTTAAAAATCATAAAAATATTTATGACAATTTTTTTTTGCTGTGCTGTGTTAAAAAAAAAAAAAATGTGACAAAAAACTAATTTAAAAATTTAAAATTCTATTCATCCATCGAGTTTTTTTATTACTTTATTTGAACATCAGGATGATAACAAATTTTTCGTTTAACATTTAATTTGCATTAAATTAAGCATCTACTATTTAAGAACTAATTTATTCAATTAAATATAATTTAAAAAATAATAAATAATTACTAAAGGAAAATGTTAAAAGTTAATAATTTTTCTTGTTTTGTATGCAAAACATGGCAAAAGTAATTTTGCAAAAAAAAAAAATAAAGTTTCTGATAGAAAAACAAAAACCAAAAAAAAGTTCCGTGAGCCAAAGTTAAATAAAATTCTGAAATTATCATATTTCAATGAAAATATACGAGAAAAAATAAAATAAAATGTAAATAAGAAATATCATGAATAAGTTTATTAAATTTATAAAAAAAAAAAAAAAAATTCCGCTTTTCTTTCGATAAAATTGTCTCCTAGTTTTCGTTTATTTTTCACGTTGTTTTTATGTTAAACGAAAAGTTTGTTCAATCTTTTTCTTTTTTTTTTTGGCTCACTGTCGTTGATATTTTTTATTATCATTATATGATGATAACATATTTTAGGAAAAATGCAGAGCTGTACTTGTGTACAGTATATTATTCGATGGTATTTTACGAGAATAATAATTAATCAGAGCCAATGGATAAGCTTTTATTATCTTAATTATTCCTCATTAGCAATTGCAATGATAAATTAAATTATAATTCTCATTGTAAAACTAGAACAAGTCTACAAAACACACAAAATTGGTTAAGGACACCGAGATATATAATTCTGACCAGTAAAAACCAAAAATCACTCCAAATTTTTCAGGATCTTCTCAAAGCTTAACCAATAATTCACCCACAATAAATCCATCTCTGTTATATTATTTTATTTTTGCAAAGAAATGAGCAACAAATTTAATTTTTTTTTTTTTTATCTAAATTCATTTTATACAGTTCACCGCGTTGAACAATTTCCCCAGAGAGTACTATTATGATCATCGTTCCATGTCGCACCAAACGAAAAACGAAAAAATTAAATAAAAATCATGGTATTACCAGAAAAAGAGAAACACATAAAAAGTAAAAAAAAAATTGGCAACAAAACACCCAGTTTAACAGCAATCAGAAAATACAAGGAGAAAAGCGGACAAGTAACCATCACCAGTTACCACATCCCAATTACATCAAACGACAAATAACATTTATTTATACAAAACTCTCTCTGTTCATACAGTTATCGAGTTAGTTTCCTTGAAAAATAAATAAATTTGTGGGTGGTTTTTTACTTAGCACAAGTAGATATATTCCTTTAACATAAATAAACCCTCTTGGTTGCATGCAGCAGACAACAACCATATTGTTGTAAATATTTCATTTCATCGTTTTGTTCGTTTTTCTCGTTAGTTTTATTGTATTATGATTTGATTTCAGTTTATTACGTTTTGTTAAATTATTATATTTGTGTTCAAGATTATGCATTATTCTGTTTTGCCAAGAATTATTATTTTATTTTCTTTTTGAATTCTTGCACACACAAAACTAAGTATTTACAAAACTAAGTATTTCATATCTATATTCTTACTGCCACACCACACAACTATTTATTTATCGAAATTTATTTCTATATGACTAGTCCATGTACTTGTTTGTACAAAGATTTACAAAAACATAATGTTTTTGAGTTTAGTCAGTTAAATCTTGGTGTTAAAAATATTCCATTTTCATTAGATTTGTTTACTTGTTTAATAACTATTCTATCGTCAACTTGAGTCAACAGAGTGTTAAGAGGTGTTAATATGGCTAGTGGTATAAGCTATGATTTCTCTTTCATTAGTTTTAACATTCAACATAATAATTCTTATATACCGCTCGTTATATAAATATTTTTTTATTACATATTTTTGTTTATATACTTTCTTTTGTATTTATTTATAGAATATAAAAAGATTTATATTAACCAAACTATTATTTTGGTTAGGGTATTTTGATATATATATATTTAGCACAGTAGTAGTGTGATATTTACTACTAGAGTGAAAAAAATCCATTTAATCAAGTAATTTTCTTTTTTGATGGTACACATTCAGATGTATTTTTTAGATAAATTACAGATTTACTCCTCTTTATATTTTAATTAAAAATGTATTTATCAGATTTAATGTTAATTTAACATTTATTTTATTATAAAAACCCAAAAATAGGAACATTTGATTGATTTTCATATTGTTAAATTTGTTTTGGCAGCTCATGTTAGTGTTTTTATGAAATTTAAGAGAAACACAAAATATATGCATACATATTATCTACTGTTAGATAAATTAGGGTGAATTGCAATTATTATTATTTTTTTATTTAGAATATTAACTGATCAATCATATGTATTGGAATAATTTTTAGCTTTTAATTTACTGACACATAATAGACACATTTTAGTATTTTAATAAAATTTATTAATGCTTGCAGGGTCGTTGAACCGTTTTGCTAATTTCTCTACAATTGTGGTAGAATTAGAGTTACGAATTTGAAAATTATTTTTAATGAAGTTATTATTTTAATACTGAAATAATTGTTTTATTTTTTATCATTTATTCGCTATAAATCAGTGTATTGAATCTCTGAATCTATTTCATATTGTTTTTATTCTTTTTAACATAAAATTTATCTTCTCTTGAATTAATTAGCAACCCTGTTTCATATAAGCTTATAAATAACTAATAATTTAATACAAAAAAATTTACAATTTCTATATAAACAACAAGAAAGAAATAATAATAAATAGTATTAAATTAGTATAATAATGACTAAAAGTACAGTGAAAAGAATTATAAATTTTCAATAATAATTATTATAAATTTCGCATAACCCAAAAAACAAAAATAGAAATAAATTTTAATTTATTAATTAAATTAGAATAGTAACAAAAATACAAAAAAAAAGAAGAAGAAGAGAGTTAATAATAGCATTAAATAAATGAAAATAAAATAATTATTTCTAATGATTATAAAGCTTAATTTAAGTCATTTAAATATATATTTAAAAAATATAAAAGTTTGTATATAATGTATGTGTAATAAAATAAATGCGAAGTAAACAGTACAGTTAAAAGCTTAATTTTAATTAAATTAAAAACATTAAAAACATAAAACAAATTAACTGTCATCGTAATTTCATCTTCAACTACAGCACAACCTACAAAAGACAAATAACACACACGAAAAATTTATATTTGAAAACACCAAAAGATATTAAACATTTTACTTAAATTAAAAAGCATTCAAATATAAATCTAAACCTTTTTAATTTGACACCACCACCAGCTGTGCGGTGTTAAATGTGTTAATAATAATAATAAAAAAAAAAAACGAAAGTAAATTAAACTTAAAAAGAAAACAAAATAAATAAATAAAAGAAAAGTGCTAACCAGCGGTGGGAGATTTATGACAGAGAATAAAGTGAAAAACTCGACTGAAAAAAAAACTTTGCTTTAAGGGTGGCAGGCAGGCAGGCAAGCAAAACAGAGAAAAATTATTTAAAAAAAAAAAAAAATATGAAAATCATAACACAAAGTGGTTAAGGATGGCTCGCAATGTTTTATGTAATAACACAAATTAAGTCATTATTCATGTAAACATCAAAATTGACTTAGTTAGACACACCATAAAGTAGCAAAACACCAGAAGCAGTAGTGAGTAGAATAAAACCAAAAGCGGGAAAAAAACCCGCTGTTTATTGTTGTTTATTTACACCATATATAGTAGCAGATATAACAGATGACAACCCACCTACGTAATTTAGTTCACCCCAGCAAAACAGAAAAAAAACACACAGCAAATTTAAACAACCGAAAAATAAACGAAGCGCAAAAATAAAATGCCAACCACAAATTAAGTTCAATTTATATATTTTGGTGGAAAAAAAATCTCAGCTCCCCGGAGATATCACATTAAATTGTAAATTTTTTTTTTCCACCGAGTTGTCTTCTTATTTACTTTAGGGGGTAGAAAAAAGGTGAATAAAAGTACTGGACATTTTTTTTAACAGTCGTTGTTGCTGCTACTGCTGCCTATTAGGGGTGTATAATTGTAAATATAAACAGAAAAATAAAACAAAATACCACCCATTTTATGTTCGTTTTGTCACAATACACAAGCTAAATAATTCTTTTTTACAGAAACTTGTTTTGTATTGTTATTTTCTTACTGCGTGCGCATTACAATGAAGGGTAGAAGAAACAAATATTTGTGGTAAAATAGTTAAAGTAATGTCTTAAGCATTTTACGGTAAATAAACAAGAAATAACAGAGATTTAAAACTTTTTAACTGACACCCACGAATTCATATTTTTTTTTACTTTACTCAAAGATTAGGCATTAGGCAAATCTTAACTACTGTATATGTAATACTCAAGCACTATAAAAATACCATTGCTCCCTTAGAACAGTAGTATAATACCAGCAACAAAATAACTATATAAAAGTTAAATAAAAATGGTTGGTAAAGGGATAATAACATCAAATCACAATATCCAACACAATTATACGCTCTTTTCACTTATTTATTTATTTATATTTGGTAAATAATTCTTTTGGTGTAATTGCTTGTTTATTTTAGGGGTGGCTGGCTTTAAGGACTGTTTTTGTTTTTAGTAAACTTTATAACTTAATTTTGTTTATATAATAATAAAACGTTGTAAATAAAACGTTGACTTTTAGTCGTTTAAGATGCCTTTTTAGAACCTGCTAGTTAATTAATTATTTTTTAATTAGTTATATATGAACAGAGTTGAATTTAGTGTTTTCAGATTAGAAAATTTAATTTATAGATGATAACGATATTTATATGATTTCACAATTAATTAATATTTTATACAAAAAAACTAAAGCAATTGATTTAAAGTTTGTTAATTCTATGAAAACCGCAATAGTCTTATCAATTGCACATTGAAAAACTGCTCTGATCTACTCTGCATTTATGACATCAAAGCATCATATTGTAATAATAAACTTTAATTAAATATCAACCCGTAATAAAGAAAATTATTTCTAAAAAAAAAATATTAATATGAACAGATGCTGGCAGAAATATTTATTTGACTTTAAAAATAATAAAAGGTTAAAGTGTTAAAGTAATATAAAAAATAATACAGTACAATAGAAAGGGTTTTGTTGGGTATATTATACTCTCCGGTATTCTCTATATAATAATAAAATGTAATCATAAATGGTTTTAAAATATGAACACCGTATAATTGTAAAACGTGTTTATGATAATTAAATAAGTTTTATGAATATTTAATTAACCTAAACATAAAAATGAAAATGAAGAAAACAAAACAAATATATTAAATAAATTATTTTAAATTTTCTAAATTATCATTATTTAAAATATAAAAAAAAAGCACTAACGAGTAACATTATAAAACTAACTAAAGTAAAAGATTAGATTAGTTAAAATCCATTAAGGGATTTTAAGATAAGAAAATGAAAAAAAAAATAAAACTCACCTTATTATCTAGATTTTATCATCTTAGTATTCAATGGCAGTGAGAAAGAGATTTCATTTTTATTGTAATTTTTAAATAGCAACATTAACATCAAAGGATTTTGCTATATTTTTTAAGATAACAGTTTATGCTGGGATTACATGGTCTACAACTATGTTAGAGCTTCTGTGAAAAGCTGTAAAAAGTGTGAATTTTATAAATTTGTACCTTTTTGTGGTTTTGTGAATGTACAAACATCTAATTCACAAACTTATGGAATCTAGACACCTGCATAAATGCAATAAAACTGTTTATTGTCTTCTAAAAGCAAGTTGTAAATTTATAACCAATCGTAAAGCAAAAACACAACCCTAAAATTAAAAAAAAAAATAAAATGCAATTAACACATATCAGGTAACTAAGAACATCTTTGTTAGATACTTTTATTCTTTTAAACGGAATTTTTTTACCAATCTATTTTATAAGGATTAACTTGAGTCTTAATTGCGTCATTTGGAGCAGCGCTGGACTTGCATTTTACAATTTCATCCTAATAGTTTCTTGTAGTTCTATTGAACCAATATTAACACTAATCCAGGTTTATAAGTAAAACTAACCACATGGATTCTTCACCTTAAAAGTATAAAGAAAATAAATTTTAACAACAGGAAACAACATGGTAAAATTAATTACATAAATTATAATTATAATTACTAAAATTGCTATTACACCAAACAGAGTTTTTTTTTTAAACGTATATTCACTTAGTTACAAGTATTACTAACTACATAATAAACATAGACAAAAGTATGATAATAGCTTTTTATGTTTGATGTTTCATTTTATTATTCTATCTGCATGCTTAACCTAATCAAAGTTTTTTTTTTTTTTCTGCACTAATTTAATGTTTGTTTTTCCTTTGTTGCCATTGTTTCTTCAATAAAAATTTAAAAGGTTTTCATTGCATTTTCGTTTAGTTTTCTTATTTCTTTCTGTCTTTTTAATAACTCAATAATAAACCAATGATGTGGTAAAAATAATAAAAACTAGTAAAGTAATTTATAATGTTTAATGGACGCACTTAACGAGCCAAACGATGACTCAATCATTATTAAAGACATTTTTAACATCAGTTTTTTTATTTTTTATTTTTTAGTGGCTTGTTTTGTGTAATAATAAAATCGAGGGTGACAGTTTTCTTTTTTTTTTATTTTATTTAAGTTTAATTTAACTGAAACAAGTTTTTTAGCTTTATAAAATAGAGAGTATAGTGTTAATGGTAATGGTAAATGTTTAAACAAAATAAAAAAAAACGTTAGGATACACAATTTGATCCATATGGCCACTTTTGATGTTTTTTCTTCTTATTTCTTTTCACTAAACAACAATATGATGATCCTTTTTGTATTATTATTATTATTACTATTAACACGTAACGTAACTCAACTAACTAATACCAACAAAAACAGTACACATGAGTATAGTCGTGGTGGCAGTGATAATCGTAGTTTTAAATATGTAGAAAATTGTAATCTGTCAAAAAGATTATGGACCAATTACTCGGTGTAGGGTTTTTATTTTAAGCAATTCGTTGAATGTTATATAGCAGAAAATAAGGAAGAAAATATATATATATTAAACCACCCCAGATACAAAAAAAACATTCGAATTTTTAGCTTCAATATTCTGTTTTTATTATGTTGTTTTAGGGTTGTGTTTTGTCTTTTATTATTATTATTATGATGATTATTTAGATTTAGATAGAGAGAATAAAAGAATCGGTAAGGTGTATTGGGAATTCTTTTATCATTATTAAAAAGATCACTAGTCAACATTTTTATTTAAGCATTAATAGACTTTTATTTATTTATTTATGTATAAAATCTTTTATTATGTAGTCATTCTTTAGTCTATTAACTACGTTTTTATTTTTTTCTATTCTTTTGTGTTGCTTCTATTATTATCAATTGATTTTTCATTCGTTTCATTCTATCTACTGCTGAATTCTCGTTCATTTAAGGGTGGAATTAAATTGAAAGGTTTTATTAAAATAAAAAAAATATAACTATTAAAGGCGGAAAACATGTTTTAGCTTTTTTAGTACTTTAGTTTCTTTTTAAGCGAAATATGTATTATGAATTTATGAATTAACTTCTCGCCACATGTTGAAATGAAATTATAAATTAGAAAATAAAATATCTTTAGAGTGTTATTCCTATAAATTAATAACTAATTAAACAATTATCTATAATTATGTTTAATTTCCATCAATGACAAGTTCATTAAATAATTTAGTTAAGTAAAATCAAAGTAAATACGCAATAATAAATAAATAAATAATCTTTCAGATTAAGATAAGCGTAAAGATAAAGAAATTTTAAGGACAATACATTACATGAAATTTAATATTCTTAATAACAATAATATAATAATAATAATAATAAAAATGAACAATTAAATATTATTTTTCTAATCTAATAGAATTATAATTTCTTTTTAGGCATTCACAAAATAAAAAAAAAAAAATCAATAACATATCATATAACAATTTATTAATAATTATTTTATCATATATAATTGTGTTTTATTTAATTTAATTTGAACATCCATATGTTGTGCTATTTATTTGCGCCCATTTATTTATTTATTGTTATTTTTTGCTAATAAATTTAGTAATCTTAATTAGCCTAAATAATAATAATAAAATAAAACCCTATTAACACTAATGATTAACAATACGTATTGTGTTTTTACAAGGAAAAGAAAAATATTTTCTAGTAATTTTTTGTTTGTATTTTAATGTCACGCAGCATAATTCTTTATTTCGATTTCTATCTAAAACAGTATTTTCAAAAAATTAATTTAATAGTTTTATTGGTAGTTTCTGAAGTGCTTTTTAAGTCTAACCAATAGCCATTATTTTCATTTATTTGATGTGCATTAATGACTATAACTAATTATATAAAACAAAGACACTGAAAAACTACCTATTTTATACAATAAATAAATAAAAAAAAAAAACATATGTGAATTTGTTAATTTTGTTAGTGTAATTAAATTATAATTATTTCATCTTGTTAATTTTTTTTAAACAAAAAAGGGATTAAAAAACTCCAACAATATAATTGTGAACGTGTGCGCTGCGCTTACAGTTTTTTAATTTTTGTTTTTGGTTATTCCTCTTCATCTATTTAATTTTTTAATATCTATGATGTTTAGTGTAGATTACAAAAAAAACATAACCACCCTCTAGTCAACAACATGTGGTTTATATTAAACATTTATTTACAAATTTCATCATTTAATCTATTAAAATAAAAACTAAAAAAAAAAACATACAAACTGAATATAAAATTATTAAACCATAATCAAACAAATCAAAAATTGATAAAAATCTTAGGGGTGGTAAATGAAATGAGTAGCTAAATGAATAATGTAAATAAAATGAAAAACTGTAACAAAACCACAAGTCACAATATATATATATAATCATAAGCGACAAAAATGCATGACTTTAATTTTTAGGTTTTGTTTTTTAGGGTTAAAATAGTCATTTCACCCTATAGTTCTTTTCTTTATTTATTTTTTTTTTTGAACAAATTTTAATAGTAAAACTATAATTTTCATAATTTTTCATGTTGAATAATAATAATAAAAAAACAAAACCCAACAATTTATCAATGAAATAAAATCTTTTAAATAAGTAAATAATACAGGAAAATGTAAAATAGTTATTTCCGGACTGTTAAGTGTTAACATTACCATTAACATTTCCTTTTACTATTATTTAATTTAATGTAATTGATTTGTTTGACTTTATTATTTAAGGTAAATTAACTTACATATAATTAATTTTGAGTTTCATTTCAGTGCAACGTTATTTGATTTAACTTTTATAAGTTTAATCAGCAAACGATTAGTCTTTTAAATTAATTATTTAAAATAGATTTATTTATTGATGGAATAAAAGCACTATAAAGTTACTTTGATATAGTAAACATAAGCTTTATAAAATAATAATTCTAATACTTTGTAATAAAACAGTCGGCCAATACAGTTATTAAACAATTTGAGCAGACGTAAGTTACAATTAAAAATAATTCTTAAACATTAATAACTAATTAGATAATAAAGTTAATAATAATAATAATATTGAACCCTAAAATAAACACCCCACAAATAAATAAAAGGCAATCAATCAAATCATACATATGAATCTAATAAAATAAAATAAAAAGTTATTTTGTTACCTAAAAACATGTTTTTCAACTTATATACCGCGTAAGGAACGCACATTGATAAATCACCCAGAAAAACAAACATATCCAATAATCAACTATGTAGATGTATGTATGTAGATTAATCTCTAAATTCGTTTGTGTTTTTTTTTTCATATATTTCGCTCAACACTTTTTATTTTTTTTTCAAAAAAACATAAACATAAAAAACCATTTTATTTTTTAAATAATTTAATTTATTTATATTCTTGAACGCGCATTTTATTTTTTAGAACAAAAAAATAATAAATAAATAAATAAAAACTACATAATTGATCATCAATCACTCAATCATTCACTGTGTAACAGCATTTCATTGTTTTAGAAGAATAAGAAACAGACAAACAGCAGTAATACAGTTGAATTATATAAATAAAATTCAAAATAATATGCTGTTTTTTTTATTTATTTATTTATTATTATTTTAATTATAAGGGTGGATAGTTGTTTAGCAGTTAATAGTTTTCATTATTTATTTACTCATTTGTATAATCATAAATAATAATAAAAAAAACTATGTATTTTCCTTTTAAATATTATAACTAGAAGGGTAATTTTCGCAAATTTATAAAAATGATTAATACGATTATTATTTTATTTAAGCGATCCATTTAAATTAAACTCAATAAATAAGAATTTTAGACAAAAGTATAAAAAAAATCCGTGCTATAACCAGTCAAATTACTTTAGCTGATTAAAATCCTTTAAATTTGATTAATAAAAATTTTATTGATTGCCCTGAAACCTTCCCAAACAAAGTGTTCTATTACAACAATCACAATTTAATAATACTTAACAAATAAAAACTAATCGAGGAAGTAGTAATTATTGTATTTAATTTGACACCATTTGTCATATTATTGTCACCCCAATCATATTCAAACAATTAACAAATAAACTATTTCATTACGATTAAAAATTTTAATGTAATTTCAGGAAATTTTTGTTTTGTAAAATTTTATTTCAATAAATAAATAAACAAAAGTAGGCGTTATAATGTAGGATGCAAAAAAAAAAAAAAAAAAACATGAAAAGTGGGCTGAAGTAGTAAATTTCAAATTATTTTTCCTCTGCTATCGCCAGAAGCATAATTTTTTATTAAATAGTATTAACAAAACAAAAAACACGCATGCAGCTTAAAATGTAAAATTTTTCTTTATTAAAAAAAATAAAATCCTTGTAAATTATTTAGAAAAAAAAAGGAGAATAAAACAAGACTTATACGCGGTTGCCATACTGTTTTCTATTTATTATCCTTGGCGTGATGATTAAAGGTTTGTG
The DNA here is from genome assembly GCA_963942525.1 of Ptychoptera contaminata. NCBI lineage: Eukaryota > Metazoa > Arthropoda > Insecta > Diptera > Ptychopteridae > Ptychoptera > Ptychoptera contaminata. The sequence continues at coordinate 40,034,796 of OZ012637.1, read as the reverse complement.
TCGCAGTTTTTATTTGAAAAAAAAAAATAGTCCTTATTTATAACAAAAAACAATTAACAATTGTTAACGAAAATTATAGGTAACAACGTATTTAATTTTTATTTCCTTATAACATCATGTTTTTTATTTTAGGGGATTTAATTTGATTTTTAATAAATAAATTGTCGTTAAATTATTATAATTTTTATAATAATTCAATTAGATTTGTTTTTATGCAATGATTATTGATTGAACATTGAGGTGAGAAATTGACTGCTGATGGGAATTCATATTTATTTTTTTCTCTCTTAACAAACAAAAATTTATTATGCTAAATTACAGGAATAACTTTCGTTAAATAGCCGATAGCGTTTATATTACCAAAATTATACAGCAAAAGGCAATATACATAGTTTTGTAATAAAAGTTTTTCTTTAGCTTTTATATTTGAAATGGTAAAAATTTATTTAGCAAATTTAAATAAAGAAGTCTGAATGAATAAGTAAACAAAGAAAATGCACTTTGGTTCAGCATAAACCATTAATTATCAACATTTTTTAAGTGAAAACTATTTTTTTTTAAAACTTTTACCTTATAACGTTTATTATTTTTTAAATTTCTTTTCCTTTATACAAATTTTTCTAGCTAAATGAATCATTTTATTTTATTTTTTGATCAATGCATACAGAAATAAAGTTATAAATAAATGAAAAACACAATTTTCCAAATAAAAAAAGTCTCTTATCGATTGCAATTCCGAATAATAAAGAAATAAAAAAAAATATATTCAATATAATAAGAGAAGAACAGACTCTAAAAAAACAACAAAAACACTTTGGCAAATGCAAACAATCCCTAATCACCGATCGTTTTAAAATTTACACTAAAATAATTTTAAACAAATGAAAAAACAAAACGCAAAGTTGTTTATTTTAGTACCGTATTTTGATTATTATTTTTTTCTGCAAAATTTTAAATACTAAAACAAAGCAGATATTAAATGTGTTTTTTTTTTTCTTCAACAGGGTGGAATTTCCACTTTTTTATTTACTCTTTTAATTTGTAAAGTTTGTTTGTTTATTTTTTCTTAATTTTTATTAATTTTTGCACACAAAATGTAAGATAACTAGCTACGGTCTCGTCTAGACTCTCTAGACTATTTTTGTTGACAACAAAATTCGTTTTACTTTGTCTGTGCTTAATGCATAAAAGTTTTTTTTTTTTTAATAAAAATTAATTTTACTTAAATATAAGAAATTAATTAAAAATCATAAAATAATAAAAATGTAAACTCATCCTGTTCCGTAGTGCGCGAAATTGTGAATTCAAGTTGAAATTATTATTATTTATTTTTTTTTTGATTTACCAAAAGCATTAAAAAAAAAAGTATTTTACCAACACTTGTCGTTATTATGGTTGCTATGGCTTTGATTTTTGTTTTTATTTTCATTTCAACTGTTTCAACTGAACGATTCTGAATTTTACCCATGTGGTCATAAATGGTTTTAAATTCTAGCAAACGTGGATGCAATATTTCGCTTTTTGTTTAGTTTGTTGCACTAAGCGAAAAAAAAAAATTTTTTTTATAATAATAAAACAACAAGAATATAAACCGATTTACCTTTTATATAAAAAAAATGGGGAATATTTTATTTTTATTATTGTATTCATATTCTGGTAAGTAATTATCTGAATCAAAATATTTTTGACTTTACAGGTGCTTAATTTATATAACATTGTTTAACGAGTATATTACTTTCCAGAATCTCTTCCTTAATTTATAAAGCTCATCAGAATGGTCCTCAAAACAAATGTCCATTGCTATCACTATTTTAGAAAAGCGCGTACACTTCTTGTTGGCGAAAAATCCTAAAATAAAAAATATTATTAAATTTTCCATCCAGCATAAAAATAAAACATTAGAATCCTTCTATTAAATGCATAAAAAAAACCATTTTAAATAAAGTGCAAACCATTTTGCACATGATTTCACTAAAATATCAACCAAATACATCCTTTGGGAGATGCATACATATATTATCTGCATATACTTAGGGGTAATGGTGGCTGTGGTGGTTTTACTATTTATCTTGCATAAATAATGTTTTCATAAAATATATCATTATTATTATTATTATTATTACGATTGTAACCATTATAATAATTATCGTTTATATTTATTGAAAAATAAAAAAGTAAAAGTACTTTGCTGTCGCGGCATTGAACGATTTTTTATTGTTTTTTTGTTTAAAAATATATTTGTTGTTTTTTTGTAATATGAATCCTTTAATTATTATAAATATAAATATTATTTGTATCTAATTAGGTATCTAATTAAAGCAACTAAATGCATAGACATTATAGTTAGTAATGAATCAGTTAATCAGATTTTTACTTAGGACTATTAGTATTCCCTAATTAATAAACAATAATTGCGATCTGCTGCAAGTCTCCAAAATAATTAATATTTCTACAAAATAATCCTTTATAAGATTAAAATTATGATTAGCTGAGTAGAACATGAACAACAACATAGCTTCAGCACTATTGTCGTAGTGAGAGCATACAAATTAAACACAAAATGATCAAGCTCGAAAGCTGAAAAAATAAATAAAATTTAAAAATCAAGCAGAGACCACACAAAGTAGAACGTAAATGACAATATAAAAACCTTTAAAAATCCTTTTGATCATTTATTTACATCGTTTTCTTGCTCTGTTCCTTCGCTTCATATACGAATATCGTAGCAAAAGAAGAGAATTTATTAAGTAAATAACAAAATAATTACATAAACATAAATAAATTTCAATTATAAATATTTAAATAATAATAATCGAAAAAACCCCTAAAGGATAATAGCAATTTGTGGAGAAAAATTTTTTTTATAAAGATGAATAATAAAAAAAAAAGGATAAAGAATATACAGAAAAAAAATTAATAATAATGTCAATAAAGGACAAATTGTGAGTAGGAAAAAAAAATGACAAAGACATGGAGTAAGGAGAAAAAAGTAACAAATTTACTTTGCTTAAAAGGAAAATTACATAAACGACAATTTGCTTCATGCAATTTTTATTATTTTTTATTTTCTTCATTTTTAATCTGAACATTGATGTCTTCTGTCTGTCGGTTTGTTTGTTTATTTATTTATTTGTTTGTCTGTTTATACACAGTTTGGTAGAAATTCTGCTTAACTTTTATATATATATATTATCGTCATCATTATCATCATAACGTCGTTATAGCATAAGAGCGGAACGTGGTGGCGGTTTAACATGTATAACAGAGCAAAAAACAAAAAAAAATATTTATATATATATACGAAAAAAAGGAAATTTTTATCCAATTATATTCAAACGTATGGTGTATAAAAATTGCAGAAAAAAATAATAACAAACTCAGGTTAGGTTTATCCATAGTATTCGACTTCTTTTACTTTCTGTGCATTTTTTACTCTTGTTTATTCTGCGTCGCTATATGGCGGTTGTTATTACATTTTAATTTTATTATTTTCTTTATATAAAAAAAAATAAATTTATAAACACAGGGTGTTGTTTTGTTGATTTAAATTTAGCATAAAATTTTCCAGTTAATTATTTATTTAGAATAAAAAAAATCATACTATTAAATAGTTAATCGATAATAATTGATTGTATTTATGCTGGCAATATGCCTAAAGCTGATTTACAATTTATATAATTTTCCTGTATACCTTATTATTATGTAATTTTTCATTAATAATTATTAAATCAGATAGCTTTTGTGTTAAGGATTTTGTTTTCTTGTCTTATTTATTATTGAAAATTTTCGTCAAATTTTCGTTCAAATATCTTTAATATTTGTTCTAAAATTAACGTGTTTTGCATCCAAGATTACATATTATTATTATATATTTAGATTTTCATATGTATTATTAATTATAATTTGCGATTTTTGATTGTTGATTTATCATTTTATCTGTTCATAATTATTAATTAATATGATATGTTTAGTATGATACGTTTATAATAATGCATTGTTTGCGGCACTAGAGACTAACCAAACAGAATGTTTATCGCATTTATATTAATTTAATGAAATTAAATTCCAATTTATAATTTTTCTTTTAAATTATTATTATTATAATTATTATTTAATATTAGACATGGTTTTGATATGTAATTATGGAAAATAAATTATTGACATTCGGCTATCGCGTTGCGTAGATAGTTAATTTAAATATTTATTACAAAGCATATTAAAATATTTGACTTATTAGTCACTCTCTTTTGAGAATATTTCATTTTGGCATTAATAGGAATTTTTTTTCTCCTGTGGAAAAACAGTGAATTCTAGACACCTTTTTATTATAACAAATTTACGAACGTTTATTTCTATATAAATCCAAATGAGATTGTACTTTACATTGTATTTGTACCAAAAGTTTTGACTGATACTACCCAACTCTGCCCACAAAAACATTACTTTATTCCTCTTTATTTATCCACAAAATTCATCTTTTCATATTATTTTCAGTTTTTTTTTTTCGGTACTTTTTATTACATTTAGTGAGGAGTATTTTAGGTTTTAAAAAAATGGTTTTTTTTCTTTCTTCCTTCATTTTAAATAAACAACGGAAAAAATTTAACAACAATAAATTTATGAGCATAAAAGCAGAACGTAGTTATTGTGTCTGTTGAGTGTCAAAACACACAATTCTTGTTTTATAATAATAAAGTAGAAATGCGAATTATGTGTTTAACAAAAAATTTTTGAAAAAATGAAATTAAATTCAACAAATATTTTGTTCTGTTAAAAGGTATACGCAATTTGCGAGTTATAATATGCGCACGATAATAACATTATGAAATATTATTAATATAAAAAAAAAAAGATTCATAAACATTATCATTGTCACAATTTTCCTATTTTTAGGTAAATTGAATGCTTTTTCGCTATAGTAATTGTTGAACATAAATCATAATTTATTTCTGAAAATCGAATAAACATAAATTCATATTAATATTATTATAGTTTTAATGGTTTTAATTAATTAATTAATTTATCAACGAACCATAAATTGATTATAGATGCTACTATCAGGTGTGTTGATAATATGTTTTTTTGTTATTATTTATGTGGTGGCACAGCAGTTAACAGCATTTCTCTATAAGCAACGCAAAATATATATAAATTATACAATAACTAAGAAACTGTTTTTCTTTTTATTTAATCAACATGTCTCAATTGTTAATTAATAATCCAAAGCTAATTAAATCAAACAAATTATATAATCGATTCGAGAACAAATTGTTTAAAATTTCAATAAAATTACTTAATAAATTGATAAAAAAATATATAAATTATTGAATTAAAATTCGTATGAATTTTATTATTATTTAATATCAAATGTCAAATTACAAGATTAAAAACATAGCTGCTATAGTATTACATACTTAACGTTTATATTCAAAACATTTTACTTGATGTTTTTATTATTATTATTATGATTATAATAATATAAAAATGGAATTGTTTACGTTAAGTACATTAATTTAAGCATGTAACATGAACACCAAATAGCAAACAAAAATAATAATAACAATAAAAAAAAAACGCTTCGACAATGAGGAGAGTATACAGTGAAACCACCCCATAATACATTGTTGATCACAAAATACTATTTATATGGTGACAGTTTGTGTAATAAAAATGACAACAGAAGTAAATAGCTAAAAAAAATATAAACTAAATTTAATCATTTAAGAAACCTCTAGTTAAATGGTTGACACCCTTCCTCAAATATTCGAAGTAGGATCACTAAAAATAAATAAATAATTTCCAAATTATATCTATGTTATTCTAGGCTGTAAAATAGCATATATACCGATGGTATTTGAAGTCAAACTCAACAACATATAACATAAATAAAAATAAAAGAAAATTTAATATACTGACGTGTTATCTATTTTATTTCTTCATTCTTTATTTTTGTCAACCAACAACTATATATTTTAACATCCTTGTTAGCAAGATATAAAAGTAAATAAAAACAACGAATAATAATAATAGTAAAAATAAAATAAAACAGCAAACAACGTATAACAAACAAACAAATAGAAGAAAAAAAAAGTATTGTAATAAGTATAAAAAAAGTGAAATAAATTGCAGACAATAATGTTAGGTAGGTATAGAAAAAATAAACATGTTAAAAAGAAAGAAAGAAATAAATAAACTATCGTCTCTGATTACAACACAGCATCCTTCAACTAGCATAAAATTTCTCACCCTTAAGTTTGTGTGTTGCTTAAAGAATTTTTCTTTAGTAATAATGTTAAATAAATTAAATTACACAGCATATATTATTGTAAAATATTCGAATTATTCTTATTCTTCATTATTTATTAATAATTTATGCAAATAAATATTTATATTATTGTTTATTCTGTCAATTTAATCTCGACACTTCTCTCGATCACAACGTCATTACTAAACATTTGGAGACTTTCTTTTAATGCCCTTATTTGGCAATTATTTATTTCAATTTATAATAATCAAATGATTAAATGATTATTTATTAAACTATGCAAAACAGCTTAAAAATTTTTATGATAAATTAAAATACATAATTCTTTTTTTAAAAAATATCTCTTCATTTTTACATCCAGAATAATAAATTTTCGCCATCTTCATCGGATCAACTCAAACACATAAAATATTTCCACGTTTCAGAGGTTCAACAGTCATTTAACTTGCTTAATCCAATTTATTGCACAACAACGTAAAATTACACCTTTAAAAATGAATAATAAAAAAAAAAAATATGACACTTTGTCATACATTGTATTTCGATTATTTTAACTTTTTTGTTTGTCCTTTACAAATGCAGTAAACAGGATAAGAAGGATGGATTTTTATTTCTTGTATTATTTTTTCTTTTTTAATAGTTCCTTGTAGTTTTTTTTTTAATCGTTTCATTTAAAATATTAATTTCTTTGCTTCGTAATTTGATTCTTTTTTTTTTTTTTGTCATTACTTATTGTTGGCTAATTATTTGCTCACCCACAGCATGCGTAACAGAAGGAATATTTCGAAATGTAATTGATGTAAAGTAGAGATAAATAATGTAGAGAAGACAAAAGTAAAAACAAGTAATACAGAGAAATGAAAGATAATTTCAAGGTGGTTTCAAATATTACATGTCTTCTTTCTATAAATGACATTTATTGTTATTCGTTGTTATGTTTTTTCTTTTTTACTTTTGTCTGTTAACTAAAATGTTACCTTAATAGCACCTTTTAGTGTTAATGTTAATGTTTTATTAATAGATTAAAAGGTTTTTTTTTCTATAAATATTTTATTATTATTGTAAATTAGTAAAATTGTATTTTATTTCATTTAACATTTCCTGTTTCTCGTCGATTTTCTTAAATCTAGAGGAATTTTTTTTTTTATAAAACCTAAAAAATTTTTGCTGAAGATTAATAATTTCTGTTATTTATTTATTGTCGTTTTTTTGTAAAAAATAAAGATTATTTTACCGTAACCAGATAACACTTAATAGGTATGATAAGTGGCAGTAAATTTATTTAACCGAAATCAAGACTTAAACAGTCAACACTAGGAAAGAACAGCAACGAGATTAAATTATTATTTTTTACGTTAAAGATTTATTCTTATATTTTGCTTTTTTAAACAACAAACTTTACATTCTTCAGCCGCTTAAATCTGTCTAAACATTTTATTCAATTAAAAATTGAAACTAGATTAAATTTAATTATTTTAATTAATAAATGTTTTCTCGTCCATTATTATTTATTAAAGTGAAATTTACTTCTAATATTCTAATTTTTCTTTAATTGACCCTAACGCACAAGTTTTTTAATTAAAATAAACTAAAATTTAGATAAGATAAATGCATAATTTGTGTTCGTGTGTTTTTATTGCCTTCAATATAACAAAGTAACATATTAACCTATAAAAACTAACTAACATTCAGCTTAAGTTACCTCACTAAACAAAATAAAAAACCGAAAAAAAAAAATTAAATAAACTAAAACTGCATCTGTCGAATTAACGTTTGAGACACGTTTAAACGTTTATTTTATTTATTTATTTTTTTAATTTCTCTCTTCTCCATCTAAACTGCATTTAAAAAAGTTTTTTTTTTGTATTTTTAATTCAGTAATTTGCATATCAAATGAGATTACATTTTACACTGTTAAAAGGTTGTTATTAATTGTCTACAAAAATATAAAAAATTAAATTAAAATTGTTCACTGGCAAAGAATAATATTAATTTTTTTTTTGCTGTTATAATTTATTAATTAAAAATTTCATTATACCTGTACGATATATTGTTGTTTTATTTTATATTATTTATTGAATTTACTACTCTCCATTTATGTATACCACTCGGATGACATATGTTTATCGCTTTTTTTTTAATGTTTTTACGAACTATTATTAAAGTTAGTAATAAATACCACACGTGGCTATTTTTAATTCATCATTTAATTAGCATTATAATAATATTTTGTAATTCTATTAATTAATTTATTTATTTTAGGAGAGATAGTATATTTAGTTTTTTCAATTTTATGACAAGGTGGTACAAAATTCCAATATAGTCCAATATATAAACCTTGATATGCCCTAAAGAGTAGTACCCTGAGACTAAAAAATTATTCTATCTAAAGAAAACCGTCAAATAAAGAATAACATCCCAATCATCAATAAAAAGTTTAAGAAACAAAAATTTTGTTTGCATTCATTTAATCTGAAATCCAATTGGATTTTCGTGATAATTTTTTTGGCAAATCCAGGCCAGCTGTTCTGCCGTTTGGATTTTTATACTTAGATCTAAATTTTCTCAATCAATTGCACTGCAATTGAGAAAAGGCTTTTACCAGAAAAACTCTTATACATTTTTTTTTTATCCATGTCTTAACAGGACTCGAACCCGAGACCTCCTAGTCTTTCAACAGTGATCCTGCAACTGCGACTATTCGGTCGACAAGGTTTTCTAACGCTTCTGTTTAACAAGTTAGCAGGTCAGAAAAATTAATGAATCCCTTCAAATACGCTGACTCAAATGTATTTATGTTGTACAGTCGTTTAATTTTTTTTTTAAAAAACTTAATTTTTCGTTTAACAAAACAAATAAAAATGTTTGCCCATTTATTTTTCAATAAAAATCATATTAAAAAACAATGAGATTATTCTCAATAAACAGTAATTATCAATCAGCTTAATATTTATTTATAATAAAAATTAATAATTATTATAAGTGCCACCCTATGTATTAATATTAAAATAACAATATTTATAATAAATATAATATTATTATTTTTATATTTTAATTGCATATTTGTGTTAATTGCAATTTTACCTTTTAACAAAAAAAAATACTAGACCATTTAACGTTGTTTTAACGTGAATTAAGTGGTAATTCGGTGACAACATCGCGTTTTTTCATTGTATTTATTTGTTTGTTATTAATGAAATTATTCTGTATTTTTATATAAAAAAAAATGCCTGACTTTAATTTTTTCGTTAAATTCTAAATAGTTTTACACTTTTTTTATTTAATTTTTGAATTAATAGAAAATATTTTTGATTAGATATCAAAAGACAGATGTACAGAAATAATGGGTTTAAGTGAAATTCCTTTATTATTTATTATTCTCTTTTGCGGCTGTTATTTGTTATTTTTTTTTACATATTTACCTTGAACAGTAGTGAATCTTCGGGCATCGCTAATATTCGATCACTTTGAAACACTTTTTGATTAAAAATTTAATGTTTTTAATGAGAAATTATAAAAAAAATTAATTAAAACGTTGCTTTTCTTAAAACACGCGTCTATTAACAAATGTCACTAATTAACAATTGTAAACGATCTCCAAATATTATAGAAGCAGCAATAATTTTCTCTCTCTCTCTCTCTTGTTTTTTAAACTATCTCTTTTATTGGAGACAAAAATTTATAATAGTAACGCAAAATCCTATAAATTTGATTTAAGTCGTATTCTTCTCCCGATATCCGCATCGTTTTATTTATTTATTTATTTACAATAAATATATTTTTGCGAAAAATGGGAAAATCCAATTTCCCAATGTACAGTGTTTGTAAAGTAATAATAGCATACGAGAATATCGTCTTAACACAAGACACCATTAAATATTCATTCAATTGAATTATGGGTTTTTATACAGCAAAAGCAGCAGTAAAGATAGCAAGGCAAACAAAAAAAAAAGAAGTTATTGAAAAATGGGAAAATTGTATTTATCCCTTTATAACCATTTATCTAAGTGAGTATTTCATATATTTTTTTTTTCACTTTTTGTTCCTTTCAACTTTACGCGTATCAGGATTGTAACAATTTTTTATTTTTGGCAACCAAAATATTTTAATGCCACAAAAAAAGTTTTGTACATTCACTTTGGCATTTCTTTTTTCTTCTTGAATCTACGCTTTTTTGCTGTGGATTTTATTTTTTAGACGTTGGTACTTACATTACACATAATTTATTCAGGTGATTTTTTCTCTTTGCATTTTTTTTTTCGCTTCTTGTGATTTAAAACCATTTTCATCGTGCAGAAAAATAAGAAAAAAGAATATAAAAAAGCTTAAGATGAAGATTGAAAGTAAAATAAGCAAGTGAAGGTAAATTATAATAAATATATACTTTTATTACAACATTTTATTTATTGATTTTATTGCTTTTTGTGTGTTCTTTTCGCACTGCTTACGCTTTGTTAAATCATTTTTTATGAGATTATTTTAAATACTTTTCTTGCTTCCGTTTGTTATATATATATATTTATTATTTTGCTCATTTACTTTCAGTTTCTTTTGCTTAATGCATGGTATTTTCGTTATCACGTTTCATGTTACATAATAAACGATTCTTCTTGCTATTTCTATCATCGTTCCAGATATTGTTAATACCTTTGTTATGCACTGCAAACCGATTAATTTTTAAAGTTTTCTTCTCATCTTAATAATGGAAAAGTAATTGAAAACTAAAAGAAAAGATTGATATACGAGTTTAATAGTTTTAAATTAATTTCGTTTTATCATTTATTTTAGAGAAACTGGATGTTTTAGACATTTGCGGTGATCGAAGATCTTATTAATATGCAGGAATTTACACTATTATGTTTAATAAGTGTTCGAAAAATACATGTAAGTACATATGCATAAGGATAATATAGTGATTTTTATGTTTTAGCACGAAAACTGATTAAAAAGAAATATTTTTGTAAGCAATACGATTGCTATGTAATCAAGAAAACATTTTAAAATTAATAAATGCTCGTTGATTGAGTCAATATTGCAAGCTTAAGTGTTACTTACCATTTAAGTGATATGTAAAGTATAGTCCTTTAATTGATTAATTTTTAATAACACGATGTCTGCAATATAATTATAAAAATTTACCTGATGAAAAGCTGATGGTTATGCGATTGATAGAGTGCTATAGTAAAACATAGAAAATATTCAATTTTTTATTAAAAACGCCGTCGGGATGGTAATAAAATGTGATGACTGAAATCTATGTGCGCGCACAAATAGAAAAAAAAAGAGATTTAAATAAAAATAAAAAATGGAAAAAGCGTGAACAATCATTGCTGTAAGGCACAGCCAAACCAAACCAACAAATAAAAACATCAATGAATGATGGAATCAACATCAGCACCGGCAGCAGCAAAACACAGTAAAACACAAAATTAACAACATAGCAGAGTTTTACCACCTAGAAAATTAGTCAAACAATTTTTTTTTTTTGCTCTGTTAATTTCCGTTTTTCAATTTTATCCAATGAAAATTTGGTGTGAAATAGGCAAATTGCAAAAATTTGCGTTATTTTTTTTTGTTCAACCATTTGGTGTTTTTTTATTTATTGTCGACACGAGGAGTATTTGTTTTTTTGTTAAACATTGTGGTAGAATAATTATTTTATGGTTTGAGTTTTGATTTATTTATTTGTCTGCAGTAACAACATAGTAAAAAGATGAAAAACAAATTATTAAAACATTGAAAACAGTTTAAAATTACAACAGAGGAAAAACAACTATTTTGTTTAATGATTTTTTTTTATTTATTTTTATAAATGCGATTTTTATTCAATTTTATATTTACGGAACTGTATTTACCCACATCAAATATTGATGATCTGATTGTAGAATAACTATCTAATAATTCGTGCTATATACTAGTCTCCAGTCTCCAATCTAGTCTCTACACCGCACAGCATAAATAAATTTTTGTTAAATCATTACTTACCGCGCACTAAATGTCCTTAAGGATTATTTAATTTATAAAGAAAACAAAAAATAATAATTTTAGTAATAATTTTCACGTTTATTAATTAATTTTTTCTCTTTTTTAGTGTTTTTTTTTTTTTTGGTTTTCAAATTAAATTATTATACAATGACGACAAATTTACATTAAAGCATTTCCTCACATTCTCACAATTAAATTTTAATTAATTTTTTTTTGTTTTTCTTTAATTAATGTTTCTTAATTAATTAATAATTTCTTATATTTAAATTTTTCTTCTGGTTTTTTCTTCTTTTTTTTTTTGCTTTAAAACTATTTATTTATTAAAAATTAATTAATTTTTATTTTTGCTTTTAAATATTACTTTTATATATATATTTTGTTAATTAATTAATATTATTTATTTAAATTTACTAAATGACTATTTAAGAAACATTTATACATAATTTACATTTAATTAATTGCAAAAGAAAAAGAAATTTAATTATTAATTAAAAATTAAAATATAGTTTTCTTTTAAAATTATATTAAATTTTCTTAATTTTAGTATTTTTTATTTATTTAAATAATTAATATGCATCACACGCACACGTTCACACACATTAAATGTTTTTTTTTTTTATATTTTGTATAACATTTGCTTAGAACAGTTATTAATTCATTAATTATTTATTATTTTTACAAGAAAATTAATTATAATAATTAATTATTTAATTTAAGAAATAATAATAAAAAAAAACAAAATTCATTTACTGATAGATATTGCAAGTCCTTTAGAGTAACCTTTATTATGTTACGCTTAATTAATTATTTCGCTCTGTAAACAAAATAATTATATTTTTAATTTGTTTTTGTTCATTAAATTAATTAATTTATTTAAATTTTTATCAGATATGTGTTTATGTTTATGTTTTTTTAATGCTATGATTCACTTTTCTTTTTAATTATTTATTTATTTTACTTCTTTTTTTTTTGTTTAGTAATTTTGCAGAAAATGTTGTCGATGGGACGACAATTGTGAATCAGGAATCAAATTCTATACGAGCGATGATAGTGGTGGCCTTGGTGGACTGCCGCTTCTTGAGTAATTAAGATATGTAGGATGACCGTGTGGTGGTGGCGGTACAAAGCCGCTGGCACCTTCATGGTACAAAACTGGAACACGAACTAGACGTTGGGCTGCATGTGCCATATTCGCCATATTAGCCGCTTCTAATTCAGCAGCCAATTGTCGCTTCCATTTGTTACGTCGATTTTGAAACCAAATTTTTACTTGGGTCTCGGTTAAACGCAATGATGCAGCTAAGCCGGCACGTTCCGAGGAGCTCAGGTACCTTTTAAAAGAAATAAGAATAAAAATTATTTTCACATTAATCACAGAATAGAAATTTTAAAGAAATTACCTTTTCAAGTCAAATGTCGATTCAAGTTGGAAAACTTGTGCCCGTGAGAAAACCGTTCGCGTTTTTTTCTTACGTTTTGTTTGCATTTGTGAATTATTTGGTGACGGTGATGTACTATCATTTGGTCGATTCTCTGGACCACTTTCATCATCCTCCTCGATAATCTCGTTGCCATCATCATCCGATTCGATATTTTGCAAAAATGCTGGATGCGGTGGCGGTGTTTTTGCAGCAGAACTAGGCGGACTCAAAGATGGTGATGGATTATCAGTGGTCGTTGTCGTTGTTGTTGAACTTTCTATATTAAAAAGAAAATTTTCTAAATAAAACAGAAAAAAGAGGAATAAAAATATAAACAAATTGAAAGACGGAAAGAGCGACAAAATAAAAAAAATTAATCGCGTATAAGGAAATAACTAAAAATATAAAACGGTTTATCATGATGTAGAGGAAACCATATATGCGAGTAACAAAAACATAGAAAATAGCAAACAACACAAATGATTTGATAAAGATTAAAATCTTGTATCTAGTGTTAAGTGGAAATAATAATTATTAAATTGTTTTCAAAGTTAAACAAGTTAAGTAGTTTTATGCATTTATAAATTTCTATTATTGTATGGTATTTAAGTAATAAGAAATTGAGCTTAAGTTTCTTTATTCATTGCCAGCAGTTAGCGTGTGTACTACTTGTACAATATTATTAAATCCGCTTATATTATCACTTTTATGGATTTAATAATCTTTTATTGTAATTTACAAAGGAGCAAAGAAAAAGATCAAACAGAAATGTAATATCAACAAAAAAAAATTAAATATAAAATAGGTAATAAAAACGCGGTAACCTAATACATTGCACCATGGAATGTAACGTAAGAAGGGTAATTTGGTATTGTATATTTTGATTGATTTCATTCTATTTGAAAAATTAACTAATTTTGTGTATTCAACTGTAAGTAAGTTATAATTTTCTCACTATAAAATGAGATTAAAATTTTCATTTAATTATTGCAAGAATTACACGATTAAAGATTTTATTTTTGCTCTCTATTTTTAGTTAAAAAAAATTTCTACTTAATTAAACATAACATACCATGTGTTGGACTATGTATTGGCATCCGATGTGGTGCCCATGGCCAACCAGGTGGACATAGAGCAGCGTAACGTCCAGCTAAAGCACCCCATTGTGATATAAAACCTAATCTGTAATGGAAAGAAAAAAGAATTGATTATTTATATAAAGAACAAAAAACAAGGTAAATAAATTTTTAAGACTATTACGGAAGAAAAGGGTACATGCAATTTCCTGTTTAAAGTTATGTAAAACTTAATAATTTTTTATTATTTATTAATGAAATTCAAAGTTATCGCTATTACTTAACATTTTGAATAGATTTTTAGTTTGTCTTATATTTAATTTTTAAGGGTTGTTGGTTTTTTAGAAACTTTTTCTTTGTGTTGAGAAAATAGAAAAGATTTTTTTTGTGTTTTTGTGGTGTATCGTGTTGTTTTAGTTTTGCTTCTTATAAATAATTTTTTCTTCAGAAGGATATAAAATTTAAGAAACAATTTTATACATATCTAATATAGACCTAAAAATTTATGATGGGATAAAATAATGATTAGGAAAAAGTTTTTTCACCGATATTTATTATTTAAACAAATCCACAGAGAAGAGTAAAACATTAAACACTCCAGAAGTAACAACTTTTAGCTTACAACCATCAAAAAATCAAATCAAAGTTAATTAACATTAAATTTAATGTTTACCGGCTGATACAAAATACTGGATTATAAAATTTAATTTATTATAAATTTGTTAACATTTTACCTATAATTTATTAACACTTGAATTATTATTGACAAAACATTAAGTGACAACAAAAACACCCCATTATTATTGTGTTGAGTAAAAATTATTTCTAACCTTACTAATGTGACATGAATACCGAAAATAAATGAAAAAAAAAAAAAAAATTCAAGGATTAAATATAACAAAAAAAAAGAAGAAGATAATTATGTTCTCGTTCTTAAGTACGAACAGTAGTTAAGTTAAGTTTACTTGAGTTAAGTAACATTGTATGGACAATAGAATAAAATATTAAATAAGCCCTCGAGTTGGTAAATATACTCTCAAGTGGTTCTATGATGTGTTTGTAAAATTTAACCAAAACTAATTTACAAACACAACAAGGTAGAAGAAATAAAAACTAAATAATAACTGCAAATCGATTTGACAGGCATTTTAGCTATTAAAATAAGAAAGAAACGTAAAAAAAAAAATACCTTCAATGCAATACACGGCATTTTTGCGGCTTTTTTAATGCAGTTTTTATAAATTTATGTTTCGTATGTACTTTAGTTAGACAGTATACTTATTTCAAGAGGATTAAATGAATTGTTTTGTAAATTGAATTGTTCAGTGGCACCAATAGACATTTAAGTTATTTTTGTTTTTTTACTTAAATTATTTAGGAATGTTTTTCGGTTTAGTTGGGTAAAAGGGTTGAACCTTTTTTTAAATTTTTATTGCGAATTTTACGTGAAATAAGTGTAAAAAGTAACAAAATTTTAAGTAGATTGATGTACCGCCAATAATAGAAATTATTGTAGAGGCATGACCTATTGTATCCTTTAATAAGTTAATTTTTATGAAATTTTTAAGTCACTGAGTCACGATAGTTAAATGCAGTGTGTGTTACGTAAAGGTATTTTTAATAGATTTAACTAAAAAAAATAGAAGTTATTTATTATGTTATAATATATTAAGAAATTAATTTAATTAAAGTTATTTAAAAATAAAAATCATTAAGTTTGCATGCAAAACATAAACTTCTTGTCACTATAATTCCTTCCATTTTTTTTTATATATATAATCGTTCAGACAATGGCATTTAATTTATTTTTATTTTTTTCCATGTTATTCGTTTGTAAATTTTTTAGTTGAAAATGTTATTCTCTAATAATTATTTCACTGTGTTTTTTTGTTCTTTTTTTGCATTTTTGCTGTGGCTTCCTCATGTAATTCCTTTTTATTTTTTGCTACACGGTAAGCTGTTTTTAATTCATAGTACATGTAATAAAAAAGAGTTTAAGTAAGCAAGAAAATACGAAGAGAATGAATAACAAAAAATAATACAAAAATTTAGCATACATAATTAAATTTAATGTTATGCCGAGTTTTGTTTTTTTTTAAGTCTTCTTATGTTGTTTTGCAAAAATATGCTTAACTTTGCTTATACATTTTGATTGATTTATTATTTTTCAAAAGAAGAAGAAAATTTTGCTTTTTTAATAACTTTATTTAATTTTAATTAATTTCTTAATAAACATTTTTAATAATATGCGCCCGGTTTATCACTTGCTTTAAGCAAATTTTGTTTAAAATGTATGAAAATTTAATTTATTGCCGTGCGCAGACTCGTTACACTTAAAGTCAAATTTTAATATCTTCATTTTTGTTTTTTTTTTTTTTCGGTTAAAACGTGACGCCTTTTAGCGTCCAACCAATCATAAATGAATGACAATAAAATTACATCATAATCGTATGGTTAATAATAGCGCAAACTCTTATCACCTTTAAATATCTTTAATTTTATTCATAATGTCGTTTTGCTGTTTTCATTTTCGGTTGTTTGCTGCTTCTGCTGTTCGTTTTTTATTTGTTTTTGCCTCGCATTTAACAAAGGAAAGGGCAACATTTATAATAATTAAGCGCAAAAATTAAAAAGTTAAAACATTTATAACGATATAAGTCGAGAAATGCAATTTATTTATTCATTTTTTTTTTCTTGGTTCTATGTTGAAAAAGGGCGCCGCAATGTTATCATAATTTTAAAAAGTCACACGTTGTAGGGCCGCACACGCCACAAATAATTATCGAAAAAATAATAATAATTAATTCTTTAACATATTTAAATTACTACGGATGTAACCAATGAAAATATATTTCCGGTGATAATAACATAAATTTTTTTCATTTAAATTTATTCAACATTTTCTGATTAAAAAATGATTAAAACCATAAATATGGTTGACCCGTGTAGAGAGGTTTTTTGTTTTGTTTTATGCTTTAGTAAAGGGTTTTAACTATGTGGTCATTTGACGTGTCAACAGCAAGGGGATTTTTAATAAATTATTAATTATTTTGATATTTTAATAATTTTTCTACATTCGACATTTACATGGCACATAATTTATTAACGAATTTAATCGTGGATAAAATTACAATTCGAAAGATTAATCATTGATTAACTAATAAATTAATTTTTCGTTTGAACTAATCACAATGGAACCCCTGCTTTTGTATAATCTTCACTATTTTTTCGTTTAAGTTTCAATTTTATTTATTTTTTTTTATGCTGTTAACATGGATCATTGGACAGAGACAAAAATACAAATAAAGAAAATTAATATTTTAAGTACACAGATTGTCATCACATTAACAACCCTCTTATTGTGTAACAACAACAACAACAAACAATAACCGTAATAATCATAAAAGATAGAAAATTTAATGAATTAATTTTTATTTATTCGTTTATGTGTTTTTCGCAAAATTATCTACCCGCAAGGTGAAATCAAACTCAATGATTCTGAATATATATGGATGTCATAAGAATTTTCAATCGTCGTGTGATTTTTTGCAAAATCTAAATTATGATTATTAATGTTTAATCATCGATGATACTCTAAACAGTAATAATAATGCAAATATATTTAAATAAAATATAATAAAAAAATAAATCAAAAGAATAAAATAAAAGTAAATCATTGTTGCTGTCTACTGTGTATTAAATTTCATGTTTTTATTATTTTTTTGCTGCATAAAAGAAAACATATAAATATAATACCGCCACCCGCTTTATAGCTTATATTCAAGTCAATCAACCAAATCATCTTTCTCGTTTATTTATTTTTTTCCTTCTATCCTAACATTCATTTATTGTTCGCTTTCTTTATCTATATATAACATTTATTTAGAAATTTTAATATTAAATGTTTGCAATATATTAAGTAGAGACACTCACGTAAAATATATATATAAAAAATAGGGTCTTGCAAACTCACATATGTTAATATATATTTTTTTTTGGTTTTATTAAGTGAAAATTAATGATTTATATATTGATTTAGCCTTAATAAAAATAAAAATCGGCAAGAATATTTGTTATAAAGAAGTCAGCAACAAGCAGCTAAAGACTTATAATCACAGCTGCAGCGGTTTCGACGAGCATTTCTTATGTTATGTTTTTATGTGCTTTTTTGCTTTTTTAAATGCATAACGTATCGTTACATAGCATAACAATGTCTTTAATTAAATTTAATTTAATAAAATGAATTTATTTTTTATCGATTATCATCATGTTCTCTGATCATCCTTTTTTTTTTTTTTGATATTATTTTATCGTCATTCCGTAACCAAATAAATAAATATATGTACTTGTTGTTATACTTAGTTATGCTTTAAGTGTACTTAAGATATACATATATATTTTTTTAGTGACTGAATATAAATTTTAAGCGAAAATAAATTTACCACACACGTGTCCAATGCAAATTAACTTAAAAAAAACAAAAAATTAAATTTATTTTTTATATTAAAACAAAAGGGATAAAACAAGGACCCACCCTATTAATTACTGACAACTATTAATAATTACATAAACAGTAAAATAACCTTAAATTAAAATATTAAAAAAAAAAAATAATAAGTAAACTGCGCACACGTACAAGTAAAACTTTATTTCATCTGTTTTTTTTTATTATTATTGTTATTATATTCTGTCTTGTTGGTTAAGCGACTAGGCTTTAAATATAATTTTTTTTTTTATATAATAATCATGATTAGATGATTTGATAAGATTAGGAAAATAAAATAAAATTTATATACAATGAAAAGCAGCAGCAGCAAAAGAAGAATGAAAAAAACATACGACGCGTGTGCGCTTGACTTAACTGCATATAAACAGAAGAAGCAAGAGAAAAAAATGACTTAAATAGCTATAATAATAAAGGTATAGAAAAAGTTAACAAGCACAAAAACATTATTTTTTTTAAAATAATTTTTGATATTTAAATACATATATAGCAAAGCGAAGAAGGAAAAAAGATGAAGATAGATAATGATTTTTAGTAAAATAAACAACAAACGCCCATTAGGCCTTGTTTCCCCTGTTTACCTTTTTTTATTTTAATTTGTCATTAATTTTTTTGACTTTAATTAAATTTTCTCTTTTTTTATAGCTTATAGTTTTGTTATTTTTTATTTTAATCCAGTTAAAGTCACATTTTTATAAAATTTTGTGTACCTTGTGCATGAGTTTAAAAAATTATAATTTAAATGAACAATAATTGGTTAGATTCGGTGTTAATTTAAATTGTGTGTTTAATTCTTGTTTATTTTTATAAATTAAATAATTAATAATAACATCAGAATAAAAAAGAATAAACATGAATGATAATTGAATGTGTTTTATGTTTTATGCTAAGCATTAATTTGACTTAAATTATTTTTTGTCATTGATTATTAATTGATTTATCACTGTGCACATATTAAATTACATAATTTCACAATATGCAAACATTTCAATAAAATTTTAATTATTTACAATTTTATCTATTTTAACTCTTAATACAAATTATGCTAATTATATACGAATAAAGTTAATTATATATATATTTATTGATTAAGCATTTAAATATATATTTTTAAATTACGTTTGAACAACTAATTTATCCACAAAATATATAGTCCAAGTAGCAAAGCATAAAAAAAAAACAAATTAAATGATTTAATAAGAAAATAACATGACAGCAATCAACACATTTAATTAAATATTAAGTCACTTAGTTAAGTTATTTAACACGCGAATACTAGTGGAAATATAGAAACATAAAATAATATAAGAAAAACACCTTGTCTACCGCTTTTCTCTTTATAAAATTTTATTTATGTTTTTAATACAAAGGCGAATTTAGACTGAAAACATAAATTAAAAGCAAAATAAAATACAAAAAGAAGTAGCAAAATTATAAGAATAAAAAATTCATGTAAAAACAAAAGAAAATTTCTTTTTCTTCTTTTATTATAATAAAGCAGATTAAGCATCAGCATTAGCCATAATCACACACAAAATAAAAGAAATAAAACAAATAAACAACCAGCTAAAGACTTTAAATGGTTAATGTTTTCGTTAAAGAATAAATAAACAATAAACAGAAGAGAAAAGAAAAAAACCAAAGAAATTATAACAATAAACACTTTAGGCTGATTTCTGTCAAAGCGGTGTCAGCCTGAAGCACCTTAAGCTTAAGATGCATTGAAAATAATACAAAACACCACTAACAACAAACAGAAACTGTATAGATGATGGCAAAGCGTTAAGTATTCTTCGCTGACAATATCATCAGATATAGTTAATAAGAAGATGACAGAAACAAATAACAAAAAGAGGATAATGTGGGCGCCCCATTAAACAAGTATCTTAGCCTCTTATATATATTTTTTTTAACAGTTATAAAACTGAAAACAAATTCCACATCTACTTAAAGATTTTAAATAAAGAAAAGAAAAAAGAATTTTTTTTTAACGAGAAAATGGTGCGAGTTATTGTTGACTAAGTACAATGAATTTAAAAAAATAAAACTTTGCTACCCTCATTTGTTTTTGTGTTTTTAAGTGCAATAATTACACCAATTATTATTCATTTATTTTTCTTGTAAATATTTGTCGCGCTTAAGGAATTAGATTATAAACACCACTCTTAGTAGAGCATTTTTTTTTTCACAATAAATTTCACTTATCTTTTACATTTTGCATTGTTAATCCTTTTTCTTTTTTGCATTTTTGTTAAATTTATCAAAGTTTAAACCGACATTTCGATAAGAATAGTAAGCAATCCGTATTTCATGTTAAAATGAAAATTAACAAAGTGTTTTTTGTTCTTTTTTTTTTTTTAATTACCTGGATAGCATGGCGGCATCTTGTTGTCCACCAATTCCTGGTTGTGGTAATGTTGGTATTGGTGTTACAATTGGTCCTTTTTTAGCCGGCTCATTACGACTTAGTATGCTTGATATTGAAAAGCTTGTATAACCGGAGCCAGACGTTTTGCTTTGTTCTGTTGGCGATTTGGATGGACTTAAACGGGATTCCGTATTGTTATTATTATTGCTGTGATTATTAGAGTGCAGATGATGTTGTTGCGATTGATGCTGCTGATGATGATGTTGATGATGGTGTGAATTATGATGTTGATGATGTTGTTGTTGCTGATGATTATTATTATTACTATTTGTTAAATGATTATGTAAATGATGATGGTTATGATGTAGATAATTATTATTTGGTGTTAATGCTGCACTCGATGGCGTTATTGCTGCCGCCGTTGTTGTACCACCATTTGTGGTTGGTGTTGTCGCCGGTGTTGTTACATGCGATTGAAAATGTTGTTGTAATTGATGTGATGATAACGGTCTCGGTGATGGACTATCATTGTCACAACCGCCGGCACCACGAGGACTTGGCTCAGGACTAGAAACAACACTGATATCCACATCCACGTCTTGGGAAGACATTATTATTTTTATTAATTTTTTGTAATTTCGTTTATTAATTAATTAAATTAAGTATTGTTTTTCAATTGTTTATTTTTTCTACTAATTTAAATCCAATTAATTTTTAGCTTAAGTAACACATTTTGTTAATTTTCTTCTATTTGCATCACTAATATAATTAATTATTTATTTATATATTTTTTAACAACCGGCGGTACTAAAGCACCACTGAAAAAATATTTTTGATTTTCCAGCATAAAATATGTATTCAATTTTCCAAATGATTTGATAAAGTAACCGAATACTAATCACCTAGTAGCATTTCTATATTTCCTTAATTAATTACTTTCACAATATCATTTTTATTATTTATTTATTTATTTCTCACAAAAATTTTAATAAACACAAGGATCAAAGAAACAAACAAAATATATAATTATTTCCGCCTTATTAAATTATGTAACGATTCTGATACACAAAAAAGCAAATAAATAAACAACATTAAGGACCAAGAGAGCAAACCGACCGACTTAAAGTTATTTTGCAAAATAAACAATCCAAAAAAAAAAATAAAATTAAACACAAAAATAAAAACACCAATAACCGAAATTCGAATACACGCACAAAATAATTTTTCTTTTCCCTTATTTATTTTATTTTTTTCACTCAATAAAAAAACAAAATTTTCAACTCAAATTCCACTCAAGAACTAACCAAAATAAAAAAAATATTTTTTTTTTTGTTTCTAATTTAATTGTTTCTCGTGTGTTGTGTGTTATTGGGGCTCTATTTGCACGAATATTATATTATTGCCGTGTGGGTTGCCCGTTTTAATATGCTCTCTATATGTTGTCGGTTGAATAGAAAATAACGAAAAATGTATAAAAACTTTTTTATATTTTGTATTAAATAAAAATGAAATGAAAAATAGAAAATTATAATAATAATAATAATATGAAAAATAAAAAAGGAAAAACTAAAAAACCACTTTAGGGTTGCGTTTTAGCTATGTGTATGTAACTTTGGGTATTTTTACATTCTTTCGTTCGTTCTTTCCTTTATCTTTCGTATTTAACAAATTTATATATATATATATTTATTTTTTCACTTTTGTTATGTGTTTATTTTGAACGTTTCATTTCGTTTATGTTCTCAGCTAAAACAACTCACAGTCAACAGTAGGGGATGAATTAAACCAACAATAACAACACAAGTCGTCAAACAATCGTATAAATGAAAATTGGAATAGAAAAAAATAATACAAAATAATATACGTTGTTGCGCATCCTCAAATCGTATTATACACAGACACATATTTATTTGCCACCTCCTTTTACCACCTTTTTGTTTATTTTTATTGTTGGTTGCTCTCTACCATTCACATTAATAAAACGCAAATAAAATAACTATTATACGGGTGGTAGAAATTTCTAAAGATTTAATTTGTATAGAAAATTGTTTTAGAGAAATAAATTTGACAAAAAAGAATGAAGCAAAGCGATAATAAATTTAAGGGAATCAGCACCACCCTTATTATGGTAGGATATTTCTCCCAAATGATATACAAACGAAAGACTAAAGTAATAAAATTTATTTCATTTTAGTGTAATATTTTCTTGATGTGTTATTGCTGTTGTTACCACTGTAGTTGTATAGCTGTGTGGCTGGTGCTGTTAAATTACAATTCCATAGAAGGGCGAATTGGTAAAAATTTCACTTGCAGATTCATACATAAACACTGAATAGGCGTGGTTTTAACGAAACAATTTTTGCACAAATTACTTTTTATATTCATTTAGCCAATCCAAACAGTGGTTACACTTATACTATATGTGTACGACGTTCAGAGTTAACTAAAGTGTAAACATTATACACCCCAATTTTGCTACCTTTGTTTCAGGCACCCTTTCAATCATTTTTCTTCTACCTTTTTGTGTTTGTTTATTTTTTATCGTCATCTTCATCTCTCTGAATGGATTAAATAGCACTAAATTCAAGAATAAAACGAATGAAACATATAAAATTAAGATCGGAATTTACTACCCCATCTTTGTCGATTGTGCTTAATTGCAGAAAATTTATACAATGAAAAGAACTAATGGGGTTAAAATGAGGAACAATAACTATTTTATAGAGTAAAAAAGGAAGAAAAAAAGTTCTTTTGCAATGACAGGGGTAAACGATGCTTAAATTAACCACAAAACTATGTATCATAGCGATGGCAAGAGCAGCAACAGCAAATTGTTAACGTTTTTTTGGGGATGTTTGCTATGTAACCACTTTAACTTCTCCAAGTAAACAATAAAAGTTAAGAAAAAAATGGATGAATAAACTGTAAACAGTTGCTATATTTTGCTGCTGCTATTATTGTTGTTGCTTATGTCATCGGATATTTGATAAACTATTAAAAATCCGCTACCACCGCGTTTTCCTTTTGTTGATCTTGCTGCTGCTGCTGCTGCTGTTTTTTTCTTGTGATGTTATATCGCTACAACTATTGTTGTCATTTTTATTATTTTTACTGTTGTTGTTTTAAACTACCCCAAAAGAATAACCAAACTATTGTGCCATAGATTTACTAAATTCAACAACACGAACAACTTATACATTGCACAGCATCCATTCACTTGTTATTTCTATGTGTATATTATAGAGAACATTGTGGTGTTTGATTCTCTTCTTTATCTTTTCATCTCATTTCATGTTTTATCTTCTGCCAAAACAATATTTCTTTTTATTTATTAATTCTTTGAATTTTTTTTTATTATACTTTTTAAATGCTTTTGTTTTAGTTCACTGATCTCTCATCTATCAACTTCTTGCTATTTTATAGTATTATTGTTGAGATTAATGTTACATTTTAAGGGATGATTAGTTGTCTTACAGAAGCAAACAAAAAAAAACGAAACATCTTTGCTAGTAGCAATTAAGTATTTTTTTTATTTAAAGGTAATTGACACAAACATAAAATAATCAATCAATTAATTATGTAAAATATGTTTATATAAATTAGCATTGTTATTATTATTATTTTAGCCATGAGTGCTGTGTAACTCACATCATGATTATGCATGCTGACTGCCAACCAGTTAAACATGAGACTGACAAATAATTACAATAAAAAATACAATTTATTATTATATTTATCAAATTGGATTAATAAAATGGTAAAAAAAACAGGTAATTGAAAATTATTAACTAATTATAATTTATGTATTTAAAGTGAATATTTGTTAATTATAATGTTGCCAGAGTGTTGATGATTTAAGCCAGTGTATGAAAGCAATACATTGTCCAACTTATTTAGTTTAGTTTTTTCTACACTCTGTGGCTACATAACACATTGTTTTTTCTTAATCTTAATCTTAGTCATCACATTGACTGTTGATGCTTCAGTAATTATAACCAATAGAATACACAATTTTAGCTCTTTTTTTTTTTCTTAAAATAATTACAATTAATTAACCCGGTGAATAATTTAAAAATATTATAATTACTAAATTAATTCTTTAACAAGTAATTAAAAGGACTTTGTTTTTTTTTTGACTATTTAAAAACCATCTAACCATTGTCCAAATTCCAATGTTTATTAAGCATGTTGCGAGTAAATTCATTAAAAATTAGTTATACAGTTTAGAAATAGATAATAATCTATGACAACCCTATAAATGTAGAAAATTTTATCATAAATTTCCATAAAATCTTTAAACATCTGTTAAATATGTTATCAATTGACGAGACAATAGTTAATCGTATAGAGCCAGAAAAATAGTTTAATTAGATTTTTAGCGTATACTTCAAAACGTACTGTATATTGCTAGATGTTTTGCTATTTTTTTTTCGCCAATACAGATTCTTTGATATAATATAAACAAAAAATCAATTATCTAATGATTAATTTTCTAATTATAAAACATAATAATGCCGCGTTATTATATTTATTTGTAAGGGATGGTAAATATTCTGTATTATATTACGCACTTGCGCATATAATAATAATAACATAAAATCTTATTTAATCCCACTTTTGTTTTTAAAGATATTTTTCTGACACCAAATAAGAAAACAAGAATAAAGGGAAATAATGAATAAATAAAGGAAATAAATGAAAAATAATTTCTTGTGACAATTTTCTTACATACAATTGACAATTCTCCGCCCTTTTAA
This sequence comes from Ptychoptera contaminata, assembly GCA_963942525.1. Lineage (NCBI taxonomy): Eukaryota > Metazoa > Arthropoda > Insecta > Diptera > Ptychopteridae > Ptychoptera > Ptychoptera contaminata. Next base: position 40,008,420 of record OZ012637.1, on the reverse strand, counting down.
CAGTATTATTTTGTAGTAGCATCGTCGTCTTTAAAGACAAAATTTTATTAGCGTAATTCACGAATTACCGTTCGCTGATTTAAGGAAGTACTTCCTAAATACTCATTTGTTTAACGTTTATAAAATTGTGAAAAATAATAAGGAGAAAATTAATCATTTTGATTCGTTTAATTTTTCATTTTTTATTAAATATTTCCTTGTTCAATTTTGATTGCTTTTGAAGGATTTTCATGTTGTAAAAATAGGATTTTTTTTTTTGATTTTTATTAATCTATCTCACGCCTTTACCAATGCGCAAAATTCATTTTTAATCTTATTTATTATTTTCATCTAATTAACAAGTTAAACGCGCGTAAAATCAATAATCTTTTAACAAATGTTTAAATGTAAAATAATTAATATAAACGATGGGAATAGATAAAACGTATTTTTAGTTACAAATAACATCTTGTGTTGTCAGAAAAAAGTGCAGAAACTCGTTCATAATAAAAACACCAAAGAAAATGTAAAGAAAACAATTTGTTTTTACTATAAAAAGGATGTTCCGTATCTAAATGCGATTTTCAATTTATTCTTCGATTCATATGGTTTGCGAATATTTTTTTAAATTATTAATAGTAAAAAATGTTAGATTTATAACCAATAATAAGGAACTGTAGAAACACTTATAATTAAAGACAGGTGAATGATATAAAAACTTTGTTTTTTTTTTGTAGAAAATTTGTTTAATAAAAGCAAAAAATAGTCGGTTGAGATAGATTTTCTTCACTAATTAATGCTATAGAACAATCCAGAACAATCAGAACAATCCATCTTATAAATACAAAGCATAAACCGTGTGCCATGCAGAAGCCATTATCACCTGCATAAGTACGATTAATGCATTTCAGATAAACAAAAAATATTTCTCTGTGATGGCCATATGCCGTGAAAATTCGTATTCTTTATGGAAACAAACAAATACGGATCAAATATGTATAGAAAACTATTAAGCATATTATCTTTATGCATATTATTGGTATTATTGATACATTTTCTTATGCGCTTATACATATATAAAGAAAATCCATAGTCTTTGTCCATAATTCACTTTGTTTACTATTTTTATGATTTTACATAATCAAAAGGAAAAAAGACAAACAAACGAGAGAAATAATAATAACGAAATAAATACAATAAGAATAGATAAATCGTGTATATATATAATATTTATTAACAACAAAACACTAAATTTCACACAACAAAACAGCAAAAAGAAACAATTTTAATCTCAGAAAATAGTAACAGAAGAAATAAAAATCCGAAAAAGACAAGACAAGACAACAAGAATTATATTATATAAATATAAGATAAGAAAACAATGTGATGTGTTGTAATATTTACTTAATCCATTGGTATTAAGCACACCTTAAGCAAAGTAAAAAAAAAAAATGATTATTAGCAGCAGAAGCAGCAATTTCAAGAGAAAGCATAAAAATTAGCAAACAAACGTATAGAAATAGCAACAGAATTTAAATACAAGAAAAGAAAACTTTTATGGTTGAATAAATTGCTAAAAGTGCGATACGATGACAAAATAGTATAATCGCAAGCAAAAGCGAAAATAAATAGAAACCAATCCTTAAAAGTTAAGGACATTTATGTTTAAAAGTTCACAATTGTTATTGGATAATACATACAAAGACGAAACACAATAGAAAAATAAAAGTTTCTATTATCTGTGTTAAAAAAAAAATTCGGGTATCTAAATTATATTCACTTCTTATGTCTTATTTTGTTTGTTTGTTTGTTTGTTTGTTCACGCTATCACGCATCGTTTATTACTTTTAATGAACTTTCTTTTCTACATTTATCTTATTATTATTTCTATTTTCTTTTTGTTGGTGGGCGGTGGTCAAACAAATTTCTTCTACTTCTATTATCATTATCAATATTATAGACTATTGTGTGACAACCATTGTGAATTTTATTCTCCTTTATCTTCTGCTTTTTTTGATGTAATTGCGACAATATATTTGCCGCAATAAAGACACTATGGGTGCTAAAAAAAAATGCTAAATCGGATTATTATGATTATATGTTTGTCGGTCTGATGTATATTTGTTTATTTTTTTTTTTTATAGCCGCTTAGATGCTATTATGCCTTTTAAACTTTTTTTACTTTAATCATTTATTCATAAGAAATTTATTTTTATTTCTATTATTGTTTGCTTTTTACAAATACAATGTTTAATTTTTACAAAGATTTGATTTTTATGGAGATAGATTTGATAGAAATTTCGCAACAATTTGAATTTGATTGTTGAAATTAATGATTTTATGATGGGAATTACAGTAAATGTAAAATTTTCTCTGACTACAATTATAAACACTAATTTTTTATATCTAATCTGGTTAACATCCCCACAAATTCCAAGGAGTTTTAGCTATAATATTGTTAACAATTGAAATTTAACAAATATCCTTACAAAAACCTCCATATAATCGTACAAAAAACACTCAAAAAGTATTTTATTTCAAAGGTAACAAAACCGTCAAAATATCATTAAAAATTTTGTATTTTTAACATAAAAATCTGACCGAAAAAAACAAATTAAAGAAAAAAAAAAACGAAATTTTTAGCTTAAAAAACCAAAAAAATAAGCTCATAAACTCAAGAAAAATTAATTATTTAAAATTTTAGAATTATTGTTTTTTTTTTTTGTTCACATGCTATGATTGGCGCCAAACCAGCTGCATACCCAAAAAGAATTGCAAAAAATTTTTATTATATTTTATTTGTTTAAATAATAATGATATGAATAAATAAAATAATAAAGAATTTAAGAGTTAAACAGAATGTCGATCTAATTGAGTGAAATTATAATATATTTATTTTGAAATATTTTTGTATAAAAAGCAGATGTTTTTACTTTTATTTTTTATATACGAAAATACCTAGAAAGGTTGTATAGAATAGATAGTCAATTTTATTCATATGGAAAATAAAAACATTAAGTAATTAAGAAATAATTAAGAAATAAAATCTAGATCGTTTTGTAAGATCGAGTAGTGTTTAGATCAAAAAGAAAAAAAAAAGGGATATTCTCGATAGAGAGAAATAAAACACTAAGAAAAAGGGGTGAACGATCTTTATTATATGATGAAAAAGTTGATGTATTAAGCTTTTATCTGCTTAAATAGATTGTCATGTCTTGTCTTACCTTTATTTTACTTTTTACCCTTCTTACATAAATAAATCAAAAAACAACAAATGCGTTTACATTTAGTCAATATTTACGACGTAAATGTATTTCGCCTGTTTATACCACTCATACCAATAATCTACCTACACTAAGTGACACCGAGTCTTATCGATTAGCTTTATAAAATTTCCATTTATATTCACCACTTAATACAACATCATTATATATCATTTTATTCGAAGAAATTTATCACGTTTAGTGTTTTTCCTTTTCTATTCAAAAATATAAAATATTATTTATATTTTTGTTGATTTTTGCTTTAAAATTGAGTTTTATTATCATTTAATTTTCTTTTTTTCATTTGATGACATTGATTAACATCGTTTTATTAAATAAGAAAATAAGGGATGAAAAAAAAAGTGTATATCCCAACGTAATTAACTAATTAAGAGTAAATCAAATCAAATTACCAGTACAAGTGTTTTTTCTTTTTTGACATAGACTATTCTGACCACCCTTGGCATTTTGTACAGACATCAAACACTCAGCCAGATTTTTAATAATTATTATTTGCATAAAAACAAACAACTATAGCAGCTAATAATGTAAATTTATCTTATACAAAAACCTTTAAACGTTAAAATTAATTTTCTTTTCAATTTTAGAAATTTTCATTAGTGGAAAGCTACTCTCTGCCAACCAACACTGTACGATTAATTAAATAAATTTTAACTTCTGAAATCAATCGCTAATGATACAAAAAATTAGGTAAAAGATATATTTTTATTACAATTTAATTAGTGTGTTCTTTCTACTAAAGTAATATTCCGCTAAAAATTCAATTAATCCTGTAATTGCGGTATTCTCGAATAGCAGAAAATTTTTATCAAAAAGTAATAATATTTTGATACATAATACACGACGTCGTCACCCCAATAAACAATATTTTCTTATAAAAAAAATTATTAATCATTTTCACCACTTTATTTACATTACATAAGAAACAAAAACTAAATAATAATAATAATAAAACATTCATTATTCTCGAACAACATCCATTCAAACATTTTATTAATGTGTTTTCTCATCTCAATTATTATAAATAATGAAATTTTACTATAAATAATATAACAACCCTCTAATTGATGAAATTACATATTATAATGAGGACATAAACGTGTGTTCATCATATAAGTAACAATTGCAATGAATAGTAACAAAAAAAAAAGGGGTTTTTATTTCTGCTCTCTATTTTACTTTCACTAAAACAAATTTTTTAAGTATAAAATTCAATGAAAAATTAAATAAAAATGTAGAAAAAACTTCTCAAATTAAGTGGGCACGTATGATTGTTTGTTAAAAACAATTTTCTCAATCGATATGGTTTTTGATAGAAACATAATAGAAACTAAATAATAACAACACAAGGGTTGCAAACTAATTCATTGTTAGTATTATTATTATTATTGGATTATTCTATTTTATAACATTTTTACTGTTTGCAATTTTATTATTTTCTTTATTAGTAAAAACGGAATGATTATATTTGAAAGAAAAACTCGTTTTCCAATATTTAATTGTATTTGTAGGTGATGTTTTATTAGGTGGCTGTAATTGTGAGAAATATTATTATTAATATTTATTTTTCAAAAGGGTTTTGTTTAAATTTATGATTAAATAGACTCAGCTAGTTATTGATAAGGTATTCATACCTTTTGTATTTGGAAAATGCACTTGAATTTCTTTTTATGTGACATAAGATATTTATACGAATCAGTAGGCAGAGATCAATTGTACAAATAGGTATCTGTTGGTAATGATATCTTTCTAAGCAACTATCTACATCCATCAATCAATCGTTTAGGCGCTAAAACATCTCTTTAATTGGGACACATGGTATTTATGATCAATCTTCTTTGCTAATTTGTACCGTTAAAGTGTTTTTTCTTTTAAATGTTAGTTCTAAGCGTGTCAAAACAAGAAGAGAAAATAAATACCATTACGTTGAATCAATTAAAAATTTAATAATAATTTTAACGATTTGTTTAAAAGTCAACAACACTGTAGTGATTTAAGTGATGGAAAACTTAAATAGTTTTTAGAAAACTTTAAAAGCCAAAACAACTCTCCATTGATTCTAACTTTTGTTTAATTAAGTTTTCACATAAGAAACTACAATATTAGTTCTTGGCGCCAATTACTTTGTAATTAAAACACTTATTTCCGTACAAAAATATCTAAAACTATGTTGCAGCAATTATTTGTTATTCATAAGAAATTGAAAATTTCTTAACACAAAAGTTTTCCTAAGTGAAAATACTTATAAATAATTAAATCCGTTAAAATTTAACTTTAACATAAAAAGCCGCCTGGCGCCTAACAATTTATTACTTTTTTTTTTAAATATAATCTTCTTGTTAAATGGGATTAAAAATAAATGGAGAACAGAAGGCACAGGTAATCAAACTCCCAAATAATTTATTAAACAAACAAAAAATACTCAATCCAATTAAAAATCAAAAAAATAAATAAATTTTTAATCAGATAATTTGCAATTGTTAAAGCCGAAAATAAAAATGAACAACATTTCGCTGAGCTTAATTCGTTATGAATTGTTTGTTTGTTTATTTTTTTCATATATATAAAATTTAAGTAAACAAAGCGTAAATAAATACAATAATTACATAGGTAAACGTTTTGTTATTTATTTAATGTAGAGTATATGTGCATATGATACAAAAAATATTAACAATAACTGCCTGCCACCACAGTAAACTTAAATAAGAAAAATTCCATTTTCTTTGTGCACATGCGCCAAAGAATTAATATTAACAAAATATAAGTTAAAATATTATAACTGTAATAACAACATATTTAGACCACCGTGAAATGTAATAATAATTTCACCTTTTTCTACCCTCTTGTCTATTTTATTTTTTTTAATAATTTATTAACTTAAACTACTTAAAGAATGCGAAAAATTGTTTAACAATTGTTGGAAAAAATGAAATTAATCATGCGCGAATTACTTAATTCTTTTTTTTCTCTTCTATCTTCAACAACCAAAAAAAAATTTTGTTTTAAGTCTACCGAAAAAAATTGATTTAGTTTCTTTCTTTGCATTCTTTGCTAATCTCTTTGTTGCCAATATTTTTATTGTTATTATATTTTGCAAACAATAATATTAATATTAATAATAATAATAATCGTGAACAATGTCTAGACTTGACGTTTAAAAGGTTTTTATTTTCTTTAATTCTATTTATTAATGAAATACAAAAATATTTGGTACTGATTTTTAACTGAATTAAATGATATTTAGTGAGTAGCTACTGTCTGTCTGACTGTCTTTGACTGATTTCAATTCTTTGCGGTACAGTGGAACTCGGGATTTTGAGGTATGGGTCTTGTTTTAAATGAATGCTCACATCTATGGGCTACTGTTTTAGTATTTAGATAAAACTTATGAATTATTTCGAGAGAGATTTCTTGAAACAGTAGCCGAAGACATTATTGTCGATTTTCTAATGATATTAGGAATACATATCAAAGAACTATCGCAGAGCTTTTCTTAACTCCTCGCAATAACACAAAATAAAATATAGATAAAATTGCAAATAAATTAAAGTAATTAAAAAATGAAAATCAAAGAAGAATTATTTAATTAGTATATAATTTGTGTATATATATATATATGCTTGAAAATAAAATAAAAAAAAAAAGAAAGAAATACTTTAACTGAGAAATGTTAATCCCAGATTATGTGTTTACCCATGGGTTGTTGGATTGGGTGTTTGTGCTGAATTAAATACTAAAAAAATATATATATTTAAAATAAGATAAAATGTGTATAAAGTAAAGAAAGTTTATTTCTTGTTACACAAAAAAGAAAAATTAAAATATTATCTCGTTTTTCTTCGTACAGAGAAGGCACAGAAGGAACACATTTTCTATAATAAAAGTAACAACAACAAGATTTTACATTAAAATTTTGAACATTTAGTGTGAGTTTTTATACTTGGAAAAAGTTCTATTGGATGGATATGTAGTTGTTCATGTACCAGGGGGATGAAGTATTTTAATGGTTAAAGGTTTATCCTTTTACAACAAAAATCTTATACCTGAAAAATTAACTCTAAGACTCATTTAAAAGTCATTAATATAACTTTATTTAAAAAGTGGTGTAAAAAGAAAAATGAAAAAAATTACACAAATTGAAAATTCTCTACACTTTGTAGCTTTATTATTCGTTTTTTTCTTGAAATACATCATTTTATAAAACTCCATACAGTGTTATGTGTGTTTATATAAACTTTCCAATAACTCTCTTCAACTGCAAAAATATTTTATTAAATCATGTTTTGACTCCTTAAATTATAAAAAAGGAAAAAGGGAAAATTCACATACAAAAAATAATAATAAACATTAAAATGTCTACATTTAACCATTACCACCTGCAACAGAAGCAGCAACAACACCAGTACTACCACATAATGTTTTATTTGTTTAAGAAAATGGAAAAACAATTTTCTACAGCAAAAGCTGAACAACAAACCGTAAAACACCCTCCTTATGTATATATAAAAAAAAACCACCATCATCTACTTTGCTTAAGCAAACATCCTTAAGAAAATACCAAGGAGAAAGAGTAGACATTTCTGTATCTCTATCGTTTTAATTTACGTAAAATTTTAATGCTGAACAAAAGTGTTTTTTTTTTCTTCCTTTTTTTGCTTTATCTTTTCTGTGAACTGTTAACGGGGTGGATGGGTTGATTTGGTTTGGGTGGTAAAAGAAATCTTCAACAGATTTATCACAACACACACAAAAACAGCCATTTTTGTTTTGCTTTTTATAATTTTTTTTTTTTTATTCATCATATTCTTGTGCTTTTTTGTCTCACATTCCATCCACCCTTGCCTTTAACTTGTGTTATTCAAGAAAAATAAAAGGAAGAAATTTAATTCTTGAAACTAAACAACCCTACTTAGTATATATACTTGGAGCATATATAAAATTTAACAACTATTTTAACTTTTATCTTTTATTTGTACGTTTTTATCTATTTGTATTTAAAAAAGATACATTTGCCACCCTTATATGTGAATTTTCTACTTCATTTTCTTTTATATATATATTTTATTTTCTTTTCTTTAAACGAATTTTCTGTAATGTAATCAACGCGCGTATATTATACAAGAAACAAGAGTAAAGAATACAAAAACACTTTTTACCTCTAAAAATTTATCAAAACTTAAATCATAAGGGTGATAGAAGAACATTTATATAGAAATTTATTATATGTTCGTTCTGTATAACAGTGTTACATGATAAATTAAAAACAATGTTTAACGAATGATGATGATGCTAAAACGTAAGAAGTGGTTTTTCTTTAAAGAAATAAAAAAGAAAATTATAAGATTATTACGATTTTCTCTATACACATAGTTACTGATTTTAAATTATATTATTATCAGGCACAAATTAATAATTTTTATCAAATTAAGTTATTTTCTGTTTTACCGAAAAAAAATGTCTTAAGAAAAATATTTGCAAAAAAAAAACTTTGGCAAAAAGAAAAAGAGAAAAAATTCTTTTTTCTATCAAAAATTACCATAAAAACTCCTTTAAAATAAATTCCATAAAAGTTTAAACTTTCTAAATGTGCAAAAAAAATCCACTTTGCAAAAAAAAATCACCCACACAGCCTACTGCAAAAACCAAAAAAAAAAAAGAAAAAAATTTAAATACACAAAACAAAGTTGCTCTGCTAGCTCGGTATGTAGTGAAATTTAAACCAAAAAAATAAAAATGTATTCAGTTATTGATGCTGGCAACGAAATAACGAAACAAAGTAATCGACCAACCACAAAATAAGCTTTTTAAGCGAACATTGCGAAACAAAAGCGGGAGACAGAGAAAAACAAAACAAAACGAAAAATTAAGCAAAAGAAACATTAAATGACTTTTTGAAAGTTTAGCGAAAAAAAAAAATAAAAAAAGACAAGAAAAACCAGCAAAAACTTTTACTTTACCATCTATTGTCTTTTCTGGTTTTGCCATCTTCCTACGTACATCAACATTCACTCCTACATCATCATCATCATCAGCAATAGCATTATTATTATTATCAACAACATTATAAGTAATTTTCTCTTCAATTAAAGAATGATTCATTTTTATTACATTGCAAAGTGTACTAGTAGATTGGTACTGTTCAATGGGGGATGGTTTTAAGTGTATTTAACAAGAAGTAAATTATAGTAAATTGTTGTTAGACTATAGAAATAAATAAACAAAGAAACAAACAAATTAAATCCTTATAAATAAAATAAAAAAAAGTATATAAAGGTATATAATAATAATAAAACAATAGGAAAACAACCACCACAAATATTAAAACATTCAAACGCCATTAGTTGAACATAACCATAAACCACCTGAAAATATCTTTCTCTTGTTAATTATCAAACAACAATTAACTGTATCTTGTCAATATATATATATATACCTATTGTATATATTTATTTATTTATATAAAAACCATTAAAATTGGTTTTTTTGTTTTTACTAATTTTTATTTATATATTTCTTTCTTCACTTTTTCTGTTTATATTAAAGTTCAACAAGAAAACCCAAACAAACAAAAACCAATCAACCAATTTATCTTTTATCTTTGAATCAACAAAATCAACAAATAAATAAAATAAAATAAAAAAATTATAATAATAATAATAACAAGGGTTATTTAGAAACAAAAGAAAATCGCCTATAAATTAGTTAATTATGATAATAAAAGGGTGGCAAACAAAAATAAAATTAAATAAGAAAAGCCTAATCTTATTTATTAATGAGAAAATTGTACGAATTTTATTTGCTTATAATTTTTCTGTTTAATTTTCTAAGTTAGAACTGATAATGCCAGGCATGTACAAAGGTTATAGAAGTTCTATTAATTATTGTAAGGATTGCAATACTAAATAATTTAACAGCCCTAAACACCGTAAAAGCTCGGAAGTTTTCTTAATAAACAATTTAAAAAATCAACTATCTGCTACAAACGTTTCGCAGAATAAAAATAATTAAATAAAAACTATGCAACGAGGAGCATTTCGGCAGTAGCATGTCATTTTTCAATACTACAGAATTGTAATCAGTTTTAATAAAAGCTTATAATAATATTGGTGTTTCAAAACCAAACATACATACATTTAGCACTCAATTAGGGGCTGGTGAAAAACCTTCGCAATAACAACAAATCACTGTAAAGATTTTTCTAAAATGATAAAAACTAATAATAAACGCTGATTTAAATATATATTATACGTATATAGAAGAAAAAAATATAAATTTGATTAAAATGAACACTAGAACTAGGGTGGTATAGTACCGGTACAGCAACCCTACTAATAATATATCTAAATATCAATGTTAATGAAAATGTCACAATATTAGTTTTATCTGGGAAAAGTAAATAAATAAAAAAAAAACCTCTAAAGATCAGCGAGAGAGAAACAGAGACACGGGGATGTACAATTATAATTATGCTAGTAATTGGATTTAATTCCCTTAATAAAGAGTTTTTGCAATTTTGTAATTTTTTTTTTTACCATATAATTTGTAACAAAACTCCACCCAGTTTATGTATTTATAGGTATAGTTATTGCCGGCCAGGATATAGTATTATCACTTGCAACATTGATTTAGCGATGATAGTCATCACTTTAAACACATCAACAACTGTTTTACCAGAGATAGACATTTCACCAATGCAAATAGGAAATGTTTTTTAATTTATTTATAAAATCTTTTTACCTATTATTATTATGATTATTATTGTTATTATTATAAAAACTAATTTATTTGCTACTTTGCACTTACTGGTAATTATTTACCGCTTGTTGTGCTTATATTTAACAATGAAAAAATTAAATCAAAAAACTTAAGAAACCCTGTTGTGCGAGGTTATTTTTCGATTTAACTAAAAAAAAAAACTTATAAATCTATTGATTCACCCTATAAAGTCGGTATCTTTTCTTTTTTATTTATAAAAAAATATTAATTCATTTACTTAGTTATAAAAGTTTATTTGTTCGGTGTTGATTTAAGTCGGTTCTATAAATTTATTTTATTTTATATCAGCTATTGTAATTAGACGATTAGGGAATATTTTATTTCTGTTGTTCAGAAATTTGATCTTTAATGCTTTTTATAGTTTGTTTTATTTTTTTTTTTTTTTGCTTCTTCTTCTTTTGTACACATCTGTACCTAACGATTGATTAGATAAAGTACTTTTACTTGTGTTTTAAGTAGAATTTTGTATTTAATTTTTATTTATTATAAAGTTTGTTGATTTTAATAGGAATTGTTTAGTGAGATTAGTTGGGAAAATAAATACAAAAGTATTTCTTACATTGATTATTATGTTATTAAAAATTATTTTAATAGTAGAGTTTGTTTTTAGCAAGACACTACATTGTAAATTACTTCTTTTTTTTGTGTAGACGATAAACTAACGAGTTTATGCAGTTTAAAGTATTTAAAAAATGATCTCGTGCGAGCTTTTACTTGACACACAGTCAGTGATACATGATTATACCATGCAAAAATAATAAAAATTACCCTAAATCCATCTCTGCTCAGTAATAAATAAATAAATAAATATAATAAAAGAATAAAACATTGTTTATGCTTTAGCAAAGTATAAAAAATTATGCTCAATTAGAAACCGGAGATATTGAAATATGATCATTAAGACTACAAAGCTAATTATCCTTTTTATTTATTTAATAAAAACGTATAACCCCCTTTACACCCATTGCTGCTACTCGTATAAAACTTTATTTTATGTTTTTATTAAACGTTTCAATAATTCATCTAATAGAAATTAATTAACGTTTTTTTTATATACATTATATATTTAAACTCTGATTTTCGTTTTATTTTCACGTAAATGAATAAAATATTTATATAAATCCATCCATAAAATCCTTTAATTTAATTTTACTTCTAATACTTTGATATGTCATGAATCATTTATTAAAATTATTCTAAAAATATATGGAGAACAAGGGGGAAAATGAATAAGAATCTTGTGTATAACAATATCCAAACAAAATCGCTACAAATCTTTTGAGTCGCCGTCATCGTCGTTGTAGTCGTTATACAATTTTTCCATCAACATTATCGTCATCATCATATATAAAATGACCTTCGATGTACTGTTATTAGACAACACAGCAAAGTACTAAAACAAACAGAAACAACAAAGCTTCACTAATCCAATTTACAAAGTTTCAGTTTTATTATTTCTATTAAAAAAAATAAAAAGAAGAAAAAATAAATAAATAAAATTGAATGAAAAAGCTTTACTTTATTATGTCATTTATTCACTGTTATTTCATCCTATATACTAAATTTAAAATTTCAATTTAAAGGTAAATAAACGAAAAGATATTCAACACACAACAATAGCTGATGATGGCTGCTGCAATAATAACATTGAAAATCAATTAAATTGTTTGAAAAAAAAAAACGTATCGTAGAAAAGATTATCAACAAACAAAAAGCACACACTGGCGAACAAAACAAACGATGACATCATAAAAGCGAGCTTTTAATACTTTGTTTTTAAAAAAACGAAGAAAGGAAAATCACAATCGTATTTCATTGTGTTTGATTGGATCATTTACTCCATTCCCCATAGCAAAACAAAATAATAATAAAAAAAAACGATCCAACACACACACACATTATTTTTTCTATTTATAAATAAATAAATAAAAAAATTTATAACAAATCTTCTTATCGTGTCTCGTCGAATATTATTGCTTTCCTACTCTCCATTAGAGAAGCAAAAGTCTGTCGTTCAATATGTCGGGCAACACAATACTCAATTCGAATGCAGAAAAATCAGTCAAACAGTCACAGAAAATAGACCAAAAAATAAAATAAAAGGATTCAAACACATTATGCACACATATGTAAAAACAAAGAAGAACAAATTACATCGAACAAAGGCCCACCCAGCATAGAATATCTTTACAATGCCAAAAAAATAATAGGAAAAATTGCTTACATATTTTTTCATTTTCTATTCAATTTGGTAAAAAAAATTTCTAGCATAATCGGAATTCTCACTTGTTTTTTTGATGTCCCAAATATGTAATAGGTAAAGTGGTGATATTATCCTGCTTTCTGTTCTTATTTTAATGTAATATTTTTTTGGTTTGCAGGGATTTTTGTTTTTCTCGGTAATTATTCAATATTGCAGCAATGGATCTTAGAGAGGAAATTATCATAAACATAATATCTCATACATAGCAGTAATATGAATCAATCATAGAATGGAAACTATAAATATCTGGAAAAAAGTGTAAGAAAAACTTACAAGAAGTTATTTTAAAGTGTTTTTGAAAATAGTGTAAATCAGTGGTGGCAAACCTATGACCCGTGGGTCATACACTGACCGGCGAAGGCTTTTAAATGACCCAAACTTGATTTCCGAAGTAGACGCAAAAATGTCTGAAAGTAATGCAGATAATAATGATCTCACACTGAAAATATTATAATAAACGTACGAGATTTCTTACCAAATAATTTTGTATCAATGAAAAAACTTGCAAATGCTCTGATAACGATATTCGGGTATACATATTCATGTGAAAAATTGTTTTCTCCAACGAATTTTGTAAAACCTTCCAACAGAAATAAATTAAATAATGAATTGACTGTGAAATGCGTTAAATGCATGAATACGAAATATTTCTCTCTTCCTAGAGACGATTGAATTTGTGACCCACGAGCTAGTGCTAAAAAGAGTATTAATTAACAAAATTTAACCCACTTCCCAAAAACGTTCGCCATCACTGGTATAAATGTTGGACCCAGTTTTTGGTTAAAATCAGACTAAACTACATAGAAATTTCATTTATTAATTGTGAGTTGACTAATGCCTGTCATATTCACTTGCTAATTAAATACTAATGAAGATCTTTAATCAATATAATACGATTCTAAACAGTATCAGTTAGTGTAAAAGCAATTCTATGAAGTAATATAATATATTTAAAGAAAATTCACTGTAATTATCTAATAAAATTCGGCAAACATACTCATCGTAAAATAACAATTTTAACCTTTTTCACATACATATACATCTGACCAATGTCATCCAGAATACAAAACAATTTCCTTTTAACTCATAAATATAACAATAATATTAAATTAGATTATTTTCCATATTATTTAATTTTGATATATAAAAATAACAATAAAGGGATGAAAATCTATTATCCTTTATTATGTTTTTATTTTCTTTTCTTTTTTTTGCTTTAACAACCATTAATTTTCAACCACTGTTGACTGGCCATCATTTTGTGATTCTAAAACCAAAAATAAAATAAATAAAAATTCTATAAATTTGTTGTTAAGAATTGAAAATTAAATGAAATTGCTTTTGGGTATGGAATTTCCTTTATTATGTTTATTATTAAAATGAAAATGCTTTTTGCAATAAGAATATATATTTATTTATTTATGTTGAATTTACAATACTTAAACATCAGTAGCAAACAGTATTATCAGTAACAAAAATTGAAAATTTTTATTTATTTAACAGAAAAGAAACTATAAGGAATGAAAGAACGAAAATTTAATTCAATATTTTCTTTTGCCAAAGATTTTATTTCGATTTGTTACCTCTTCTGTAACATAAATATTGTCATTTTATTATTAATAAATTTATTTATTTATTTATCATTTTCCGGTTTTAACGATCTTGGGGAAATAAAATAAAATATCGAAAAAACAATAGGAAAAACAATTTATATATATAGAAAATGGGGAGTTTTTATTTATTTGTTTGGCACAAATAAGTTCCGAATAAATAAAGAATTTTCTTTTAATAATTCGGTATTATTGAGTTTTATAAGTAGGCAATCAATTTGTGTAAAAATTTAATTAAATTTGCAATTAACTAGCGAGATTATGTCATTGTTTTTATATTATTTGTCTTGTTTCAGATTTGAATTCGACTAGATAGACGATTGGGATGTGAGAATTCAGAAGTTTTTCCGGAATAACAGTAGAGCAATTTCTATGTTTTCATCATACGTATGTGAAATGTCCATAAACCTGATTTAATCGCATTTATCATCAAAATCTCAATTTTATACCCAGCAGAAGATTCCCAAGCAGAAGAAGTAAATGTCTTCACTGAGATATATATTTTGCACAACTAAATCATGCACAGCCTTAAATCTACTAAAATCAAAAATCTTCTTCTCTATTTTTTCATTTCACCCTAAAAATAACTACACTTATTCCAATCCTCCACCCAATCTATTCACACACGTAGAAGCACACAGAAGCGCCCAAGTAAACATTAAATAAAATGGCCGCAAGCAAGTGCAAAAAAAAAGGCAGCAAAATAAAATAAAATAAAATAAAGAAATCAAAATCGCAAAAGACCAAAAAAAAAGAAATAAAAGGAAACAAATAGTAAAAGAATCAGTGTAAATCGAAAATGAAATAAAATTGGAGGCTGGCAAGAAGCGAAAACAAAACAAATAATAAAAAGCCACACTGGGGAGTGATATACTAATGTATTTTCAAACAGATATCCCATTTTTATTACACATTATATTGTATTTTTCTGTTTTTATTACCAACATTTACTGTGGGGAGTATTATCCTGTGGAAGGGTGAATTTGTCCAAACTGTAATTTGTAGAAAAAAGAAAAACAATTCTTAACCGAAAGAAGTGCAAAGAAATTACCAAAAATATATCTATATACGTATAAGGAATGTAGTTAGCAATAAAAACCCGAAAAGAAATCAAATTCAGTTATTTTTTGGGCCATCTTAAATGGAACTTAAATGTAGCAAACACTAACCTGATTTTATTATATTTATTTTTGGATTCGACATTTCAACCATCTTTTCTGTATTCTTCCTAATCACCCACACCAATTTCAATCTAAATGATTGTTAAATTCTTCGTTTCTCATCGCTACGATTAAACGTATTTCTTTTACCAAACTTCTGATCTCGCTTTTTATTATTATTTTCCATTGTAGTTTGGGTTCATGAAAGTAAACTTGGGGCGTTAATATGTAACCGAAAAGAATTCACAATTTTCGTTTATTTTACTTCGATTATTCTTTTACTTTTGTCCTCCATGTTGACTTGATATATGAAAGGCAATAAATGTCGTTTATATATTTATTTGATAATTTATTATTGTTGTTTCTTTTATCAAACTTATTTATTTACCATTTTTTTCTTCTTGTTCTTGATCTTCCTTCCTTCGACTGTAGTTGTTGCTTGTAGATTTTTTTTTTTGCCATTATTCTGTCGTTTAGTAAATAAAAGAAACTTTTTTTAAAAAAAAACTTAAAAGTTTCGTTTTCGCTGTGCTGTAAACGAAATAAAGAAATATTGAATTATCTTAACAAAATTTTATAACTTTTATTTATTTTTACTGTAACTTCCTTATTTGTCTTCGTTTTTTTCTTTTTTTTTCTTATTTTTTTAAACAACAATTTTTTAGCTCATTAATAAGTTTTCATATTTAATTTTTTTGTTAAAAAACTTTTCTGCAGTGAAAAATAAAATAAAAACATTTATCTAAGATATAAACTTTTCTGATTATAGTGACATCTATGATTTAAAACAAAATATATAGATGATATTGGTCAGAAATCCAGATGTCAGTAGAAATGATATGTAGTAGTCAGTTTCTAATTTGAATCCAATGTTATTATGGGTAACATAAATGCAAAAACAATAGCAACTTTCACGAACTAAAATTAGATTATCAATAGAAAGGCGATTAAAGTTGTACGAACCGATTAATAATTTAATAATAAAGTCAACTTGATACGAAGCATTTTTAATTTTAATAAGAATATAATATAAATTAAAAAAATGTCTTTTATTACACGAAATTTATTAAAAAATGTAAGTAAAAATATAATAGAAATTTTTTGGTTATGTTGCGTAATTAAAAATTATTTTCCATAATAACAGGCACCGCAATTAAGAAATCTTCTTAAACCACAAATCAGTGCTATTAACACAGGTAACATTTAAATTTATATATTTTAACAAGATTATTTATAAATTTATATCTATTTTCTTAGCAAAATACTTATCGGCCCAAGTACAAAAACCAGCACCGGATTTTAATGGCACCGCAGTTTTAAACAGTGAATTTAAAGAGATCTCGTTGAAAGATTATAAAGGAAAATACCTTGTTTTATTTTTCTATCCATTAGATTTGTACTTAATTTATTAAAATATTTTCATGTATTAGAATTATTAATTTTTTTTTTTTACTATTTTACAGCACATTTGTTTGCCCAACAGAAATTATTGCATTTAGTGATCGTATGAGTGAATTTAAACATTTGAATACAGACGTAGTTGGCGTATCTGTTGATTCACATTTCAGTCATTTAGCTTGGACTAATATTGATCGAAAGGTTTGTTCTGCAAATTTATTAAATTTATCCGCATAAACTAATTAAATTTTAAATTAATAATCATACAGGATGGTGGCGTAGGCCAATTAAAATATCCATTACTCGCTGATATAACGAAAAGTATTTCGAAAGATTACGGTGTACTTTTAGAAGATGGTATCTCATTACGTGGCCTATTCATTATCGATCCAAATGGCATTGTTAGACAAATAACAATAAATGATTTACCAGTTGGTAGATCAGTTGATGAAACATTACGTTTAGTTAAAGCATTCCAATTTGTTGAGAAACACGGTGAAGTATGTCCAGCGAATTGGGATCCAAAAACTAATGCAGACACAATTAAGCCAAATCCAACAGAATCAAAAAAATATTTCAATAAGCATGGTTAAGGAGAAATTAATAACTAAGTTTTTTTTTTTACTGTAAATCGTTGTTTATTTGCATATAATCCCATGATAAAGTTATTAAAATAAACAATTAAATAATTTGGATATATATTATTTAGGAGAATAAAAAGGAATAAAAATAAATAAACAGAATTTAATATAAATAATTCATTTTGTTTTATTTATTTTAACAAACAACAAGAAAATATAAGAAATAAACGTGTCTGCATCTCTCCTTGCTACAACTATCGTTACAAATATAAATGAAATAAAGGACTTCATGTACTGCACACACAAACCTTTTGTTACTTTTGTCGATTCTTTCGATCCATTGCATTAAGTTCCCCTTGTTGCATCGATGCCTCGGAATAAATTCTTTTAACTTTTGCCTTACGTTCAACATCACTGCAAAAATAAAAACACAAAAATTAATTAAAAATAATGAAATAATTAAATTAAAAATAATAATATACCCCTCCATCTGCTTTTTGATTTTAATTTTATTAATAAACGCTGTATCACGTCGTATCTCTCGTATGGCACCCTTTTTCTCACGTTTTATCTTGTGCAATAACTTGTCATGCTCCAATTTCTCATTCGTAAGATAAACCTTTTTACGTCGATCATCATAAATTTTATTAATTATATTCGGTTTAATTAAACGTAAAATTTTTATATGATTATTATTATCACTTTGTTTATTTAAATAAATTAATTTTTGATTTTGATCGATGTCACTCAGGAGTGTTTTAAGTTTGATAAATTGTTCTTTGATTGTCTCATTGTATGCACTTTCATTGTATTTCTCTAATAAATTTATAAAACGATTAACTAGTAATTTGATACCGTCTTGCTTCTCTAATATTGTAAAGAAATTATTTAATAATTTTAATATTGTATGTAATAAACGTAATTTTGTACTATCGTTAATATTTTTACTGTAATTAATTAAATCACAACTATTTAGATGATAATCGTTTATATTTAAATTCATTTTATTCGCATCATTCATTATTACAAATAAATTCTTAACATTTGGTTTTGTAAATGTTTGAGGAACCTCTTTATAAACACCAATAAGACTTTTATTTAAGCATAAATATAGGACACCGTGTAAATAGTTGAATATAGACGGAAGGAAACGTTTTGTCTCACTTATTGTTTCTAATAAAATTGTTATCATGAATAAACCACGAGACACGTCTGCCGTTGTCCTTATTCTCGCTCTAATTAATATTTGATTAATAAATAAATAACACGGTGTTATGACTAAATGGCGATAATCGGTGGTGGGAAATATTAACGAGGCCAACTTAAACAAACACAAAACATTCAATTCCGGATAGTCTTTTGACGTTAGTTTGTAAGCATCGTGTTTCCTGATTAAATTTTCTTTAAATATTTTAACCGCCTCCTCGGGATTTAAATGTGCTAAATCGTATATGTGCGGACAAATACGATCGAAAATTTTAAATTTCTCTTTAATATTGCTCTCAGACACATCTGTAAAAATATCATCGATATAACTAAGTAAATAATTGTAGAGTGGCATTATTCGTTCGCTATTTTCCTTTAATAACTTAGGATGGTTATTCTTAATTATTCTTTCCAGAATTACACTTTGATAGTCCGGCAGCTGATTCTTTAACAGATTTAACAATTCTTCATAATTGTTTGGTATACCATAAGTGTATGGTAATTCTGTTTTTGCTTTTTCTACTAACCGTTGACGTTCTACATCGTTTTCTGAATTATTTGCATTTGGATTTGAAACATCATGTATTCCATTACCGACACTTGTCTCGTCAATCTTTATCTTTTTTGCACTGTTTTCACCAATGGCACTTCCATTTAATTTCCTTTTATTTGTTTCATTCTCCTCTGATTCAGCATCATCAAGTTCGTCCTCAGATTCAGTGTCATCTTCTTTTAAATCACTTAAATCATCTGTATCAGTTGAAGCATCATCACTTTCTTCGCTTTCTTCATCCTCATCGCCATCATCATCGTCACTATCTTCTAATCCGTTACTCTCCTTTTGTTCGTTAGATTTTTTAATGGAATAATCGTTATCATCATCAAGTTCTTCATTATTTTTCTTTTTCTTAAAATCAGTTTCAAAAAAGTCATCATCTAAATCATCGGCAGATCGATGTTTTGGCTTAATAAGTCCTTCGTCATTATTCATTCTAGCTAATCGCTCCAATTCCAGTTTTGCTAAACGTGATTTTTCTTTTTTCGTAATCTCTTCAAGTGATTTTAATTTATCTGTTGGTTCACCCCTAGGCTCAAATACCATTTCTTTAAGCGCCCTATCATAATCATCGGGAGCTGGTTTTTCATAGTTTTCCATTTCACTTTTACTCATTTTTCCCACCAACGGTATTAAAGTTTTCCAATCTTCGTCCAATTTCTGTGTCATATTATAAAGTTCTTCTAGTTCTCGAGATCGTTCAGCTTTCTTTCGTTTAGAATCAGAAATTAAATCCTCAATAGCCGTTTTACGATTTCTCGTATCATCATTTTCTCCGCCAAAATGAGCAACATCCGTAAAATTAGCTAAAATGTAATTTAAAAAATTAATCAAATTGTTCGTTTCCGAATTTATATTATTGACAAACCATCTAATTTTCCTAGATCCTCTTCATCACCCTCGTCGTCGGAAGCCGCTGTATCTTGGAACTTTTCGATTTCTTCCAATGTCTGTCCTTTATGGGTTAGCATCTCGTCATCATTCAAATTGAACAACGACTTTCTCTTTGAATGCTGTGACAATCTCTCTTGTGT
The DNA here is from genome assembly GCA_963942525.1 of Ptychoptera contaminata. NCBI lineage: Eukaryota > Metazoa > Arthropoda > Insecta > Diptera > Ptychopteridae > Ptychoptera > Ptychoptera contaminata. Next base: position 39,987,573 of record OZ012637.1, on the reverse strand, counting down.
AAAACGTGCTGTGGCAATTTCTTCACTTGTCATATCGCCACCACCAATACGCCGATCCTTGAATTTATTTGTTTTGTTTTTCTTCATATATTCTTGTCCTAATGTTGCCTTACGCCTTTCATTGGCTTTGCCTCTGGAAACACCCGGCAAACCACGATCACTCTTTCCCTTTCGTCCTATAATTGAAAATTTTTCACGGTTCACATGAATTTCAAAAGGATTTAACTTTTTCACCACATTTGCCTTCTTTTTTAACAGTTTCTCAGAGTTAACTTTATTGTTTTTCTTTTTTGCCTTCCCCATGGTTTATTTTGTTCTTTTTTTTTAGGTTAGCCACAAGTGAATATGAATCCAAAACAAAAAAATTTCAATAAAATACGAAATAAACAAAATCACTTTAATTTAATAACAAAAATACAAAACTTCTTACAATATATTTTATATTTAATAGAATCATTAATTATAAAATAATTAATTATTTTAATGTAATAATAAAATTTTATAAACAAAATTCAAAATGCACGTGTTTACTGTTGTGCCGCCATCAAAACATGACAGAACAAAACTTTGTTAAATAAAAAGACTATACTATTTTGACAGTTGTATAAACGGAACATTTACTAGGTATAAAACACTACAATTGCATTCGTTTATTCGTACAATTGTATTTTATATAATTTATAAACATCACAATTTCCTAATTAATTAATAAAATTACATGATTTAAATAATTTTAATTAGTTTTTGCTTTTACTAAATTATTTAATTAAGTATTATAAAATAATTAAAATCAATATTAATGAATAAAAATGTTATTTGTATTGTTATTTTAGAGAAAAATGTCTAAATATCAGATAGAGTCTAATTAAATTTTCCTGAACAAAAACTGTATGAATTTATTTTTTATTCTTTATTTAGAATATTAGTAAAATTTTTGTTAGATTAAGATTATAATTTAAATAAAAATTAATTTTATTTTATTTAATAATTTTGCAAATACAGATCATCTGCAGGAAAATTGCCTTTGTCTTTGTTTTAAGTGAAGATTCGTCATTTTTTTTCTATTAAACATTTTAACTTGGCGGCGGTGGTGGAGGAGGCGCTAAAAGATTTGGAATCCCAGCTAGTGGATTTGGAGGTGGTGGTGGCGCACCAGGCGGCGGTGGCATAAATCCAGCTGGTCCATTTTGACCCCATCCGAAATGTGGCATCATTCCTCCCCATGGCTGCAATTAAGAAAAAAAATTGAATTTAAAATTGGAAAAAAGGAAAAATGTTTTAGACAAACCTGTTGCATGACTGGAGGAGGACCACCGGTACCGGGCGGCGGAGGCATCATGGGACCAGGTGGTGGTAAAGCTGCTGTTCCAGGTGGTGGAGGTAATGCTGGATTTACACCAGACGTTGCTACATCATTAGGATTCATAGAACTACCCGGAGGCGGTGGTTGACTATTTGTCATCCATGGCATCATTGGTGGAGGGCCTGGTGGTTGAGTTCCTGGTGGTGCAGGAGGGCACTGTGGATGACCCATCATTGGTGGCATACCACCCATTTGTCCTTGATTCCATGGAGGCATTGGTGGTGCCATAATAGCACGAGGTGTAGATCTCTGATCAAACAGACCGAAACCACGATTTGCTGTTGGAGCACCCATATTACCATTTTCATTGCGTTTCTACAAAACAAAATAATTAATCATTAATTACTAAATAGTTTTTGCATAAAAATAATTATAAACTTACATCAGGCGGAGGACCTTCACCTAATTCTGCCATTAAACTCATATATTCCTCATCAATTTTAGCTTGTGCATTAGCTGATGGTGGTCCACCTTGACCCGGTCGTTTACTTCGACAATCTTTAGCTATATGACCAGCCCCGCCACACGATGAACATACAATATTATTTGTAATATTTGGTTTGTCCGGACACAACCAACTCTTATGCTCTGTAGAGCCACAATTTGTACACCGTGGACCTCCATCAGTTTCACGTAATGTTCCATTTAATTGTGCCAATTCACGTAATTGCATTCGTCGTAAATCATTGTGACCTTCCGGTACTTCTATACCTTGTCTTATTACTTCTTTTATCTGTATAGTTTATAAACAGGAATTTAAAATTTAAATTAAAAAAAAGTACTACAAGCCGATCTAAATCTTAATCTATTAACCTTATCAACAGCCTTCTTAACACATTCTGGATTACTAGCTGTTATAAATGCATGTAATGGTTCATCTTCACCTGGTAACGGTTGTCCATCTTTTCTACCAACTTTACCCTCTTTTACAGAGCCTTTACCCCGTATTATTATTTTAGCACCAGTTTCTTTTTCCATTGCTGCAATTAAAATAAAATCATTAAAATTTAGAAACGAAAATAAATAAATTAATGATAAAAATACCTTTAAGCGTATTCCCTCTGGGACCTATTAATAAACCGACAAAATTAATATCCGGATGCTGTTCTTGTGGTATTAAAACTTTATCACTAACACGAATTACCGGAGGTCTACAAAAAACCAAAAAAAAAAAAAAAATTAAATTAATAAATAAATAAAACAATTAATGGAAAACACTTACTTATAATCAGCTGGTGGCTTAAAATCTGGATTCATACATTGCATACGTAAGACCAATTGATGACGTTGCTCCTCCAATCGTCGTCTTGTTCTAAATTCACGTGTATTCAAACGTTTACCATCGGAACTATAAATTGGTTCAGGTGATGGTGATCTATTGACAGACGAGAACGAAAAACTTTGGACGAAAAAAAATTTATTAATTAAATTATCCCAATATTAATTATATATTATAATTATTTTTCCATTAATTATTTTAAGGAATTTTACATATATTTTTGCTCTTTTAAATAAAAAAATCATTTCTATGTTAATAGAGAAATTAATATGAAAAAAAAACCCAAAATTAAAATGGAAATAATTAATTAAAATATATAATTAAGGTTTTAATACGTTTTTTTGTTTTTATCATTATGTTTTTTTAAACAAATTTATCGTTAATTAAATAAATTTATTTAAAATCTTAATACTAAATTAAATATATATATATATTTAAAAAAATTAATTAAAGCTAAACTAAAACATAGAATTAAACTAATTAATTATCATTATGTTGAATCGCTGTAAGATGGATGATTTATCGTATTTTAATTAATAATCTTCTCATTTCTTTATTAATGTTATCCATAAGTATATTAATTATTATTCGTTAATGCTGTCTGGTTTAATTTATCTGTGGGTTGATTTTTCATTTATCATATTTATATATATATCTTTCTTTTATACAACAATTCTCTTTTTGTATTTATTTAACATTCAAGTTGTTTCTTGTCTTTGCATTTTGAATTAAAAATTAATCTTAAATGGGATAAGAAAATAAATGGTTATTAATTAAAAGCATCTATTATTAATACAGTTTCTTTGGCTAATTGAACAACTGCTGTTTAATATCCATTCATTTATAACCATAAATTTAAATTGTTTATACGACGCTGTTTTTTGATGATATTCTAACTAAATATTTACATTTTGCTACAAAATAATTTTTTCGTTATAATTTTAATTAAATAATAAACTAAAATAAAAGATTTCCCTATCTAAAAAAAAGACAAATAATAATCATTTTCGATTGTAGTATGTGTGAAATTTGTTGTCTTTTCTATTTATCCATTCCTTTTAAATTCCAAGCACACATTATTTTCCATTTTTATAATCATTTAAAATTCACTAGAATAATTTTAATTCGTTTCATCAATATTTCCGTATAAATGTGTGCGTTTAAATATTCCAACATATGATGTGATAATTCGTTATATACATTTTCTCCTTTATTTTTATCATTAATTATTCTATTTTCCTATTAAATCCATATGCTAAAAATGTAAATATTGCGTTTAAATGAATAATAATAATAAAAAAAGAAAGTATTTATTAGCATAAAAAATATTTTTTGTTGCCTCTAAGGTGTTTATCTATTTATAATATCGTTAAGCTTTGAAACGCCACGGGTGTTATTTTATTTTTTTTCAGTAATAACACATTAAACCAGTCTCTTAGTCGTAAAATTTATTTATAAATAATATTTAACAATTTCTTATTAATCTTGTTAATTACTAAAAAGAAAGGAAAAATCATTATATCAATATAATTAAAATTTTACTTTATCAGTGCGTTGGCATTACTTTTAATGTATATTTTCTTCCAAAAATTTTCTATTTTCCATTTTATTTATTACATTCTCATTGGATTTAATTGAATTTTATTCTTCCGATAACTATTACACAGACTTATAATTTTATTACTTAACTGTGCTATAAAAAAAAGGTAATTTAATTATTTAAAAGAAATAGACACACACGCAAAAAATATTTAATTAATTAGTTTCGTTGTTATCCATTTGAATGCCAAAAATTCCAAACTACTATTAACATTCGAATTTTTATCTCTCCATTTCTTCTCTTCCTTATTAACGACATTAATGTTAACACTGACACTCCATGACCACACACGATGAACAAATATTATTTATAATTTATTTTTGACATTTTAATGTGCAAAAAAATGACCACAAAAAGTGTATTATTACACGTGTAGAGAAATTTTTATAAAATATATATATATATTTATATAAATGCGTGTTGTCTCAAACCTTTCTTCTGGGATTTGTGGTATTCCCAAGTCGCCTGTCCTTAGTTTACGGCTGATCTCCTCAATTTGTAGTTGAACTGTAATTGAATGGGTTAAAAATCGAGGCAAGCCCCGATATTAGAAAATATAGTTAAAAAAAATGTTTAATTAATGTAAAAATAATTAAATAATAAAATTAGCAATTAAAAAAAATTCAATTAATTAATTATTATATATTTGATTCCCTTAAACAAACAAAAAAAAAAAAAAGTAATTATTTTTTTTTTATTTCATTTAATTTATGTAAAAGAAAAGAGATAAATTAATTAATTAATGTGAGAGAGAAAAAAAATTTATCACAACAACAGAGATTAATAATAATAATAATAAATACTTACGACAGGAGATTGTATATATATATGTATTGATCATTATTATATATATATACACATACATATATATTTAATTTAATTAATTTTTTTTTTTATCTAATTATGTTTTAATTTAATTTAATTAATTAAATAAAAATAATATACGATATTTATTAATTATAAAAAATTATTAAGAATTTGTTTGTTTGACTTTTTTTTTCTTTTTAATTTAATTTAATTAATTATTATTTTTTATAGAATAAAACCTAAATATTTCTGTAAAAATTATAAAAAATTTATGATAAATTTATGTTTAATGAAAAGAAAAAAACAAAAAAATTATTGAAAAAAAAACAAAAGAAAAAATTAATTAATTAATTAAAATAAATAAAAAACAAAAATAATTAATTGATTGATTAAAAATCCTAAAAAAATTCATTAACGATTATTATTATTATTTATTATTATTAAAAAAAAGTAATTGATTATTGATTATTATTATTAAATTAATTAATTATTATTATTAAATTTTCTGTAATGAATTAAATTGATTAAATATATTAGGTAATTATGTTTTATTTTTCAAATTAATATTATTTCATTTTGGGGGTTTTCGGGAAAGAAAGAGATATTTAATTATTTACTAATTAATTCGCTTTTACTTTTTTTTTAAACAATCATTTTGCTTATTATTCCTCATCTGGAAACAAAAATTTATTGTAGGATATGATGATTATGATGCATAATTGGAACAAATTGATAGATTTTTCTAGTGTTTTATCATAATTTCTTCTTCTATTTTTTTTTTTTTGTATACAATCAGAAAACACAAAAGAAAATGATAAGGGAAAATATTTGAATTAAATAATAAAAAGCAAAATAAAAACAGAAAAATTAGATTAACGAAAACAACAACAAAAAACATATAAAAGTAAAATTAATTTTGTGATTTTTCCTTAAATTAAAAAATAAATTTTCTTTTTTTTATCCTTAAAATACTAACAAACTAGAAAAATTTCGTTTAATTGAATTACCTAAATAGGCTTCCTGTTGGTGTGCACTCAATGTTGATGGCAATATTGTCGGCATACCCGGTATAAATGTCTTGTCATGATCACCACCACCCCAACGGGATTTTTTCTTCTTTTTTCTGTCATCACCACTTCCTTCGTCTAAAATAATTTAATAAAAAATTAATAACTTTATAAGCAAAAAAACAGGATATTTTATTTTTTCTCTTTTTTCATTTCTTACTGTCTGATAGGCCGCTACCGCCATTACCGCTAGCAATGCCAACACCACACATTTGCAATTGTTCCAATAGCATAGTATTACTAGTCGAATCATTACTGTTGCCATTTAGAAGGCCAGAAAAATTACGGGAGACTGTTTGTTGCTGCGTATGCAATTGTGATATTTGATGTTGTTGCTGTTGCTGCTGTTGTAACTGCATTTGTTGTTGTTGTTGAATTAATTGCTGTTGAATTAATTGTTGTTGTTGCTGCTGCTGTTGCTGGAACACCGTTTCTAAGATTGTTTGTGAAAAGTCTGTATGAACATCATTACTTTCTTTTTCCCGATTACTATCATGTTTTTCACGATCACGACGTCTTTCACGATGATTACTACTATCATTATCTCTATTTTTTCTATCACGTTCACGTTCATTACCGCCGCGTTCCCGTTCTCTTTCACGTTCGCCGCGACTTCGACTACGACTACGCGAATTCTTACGCCGACTACGGCCCCTATCGCGTTCTCGATCACGACCCTGATCCCGCACTTTTTCACGATCACGACTACGTTCTCTATCTCTGGACCTAAATCAATTTATAGGTTAATTAAACAAATATTATTACATTTAATTTTTAATTATTTACCTTTTTCTACGTTCTCCTCTGTCACGGTCTCTTTCACGATCCTTGGATCTATCTCGAGACCGATTGTGATCGCGTTCTCTATCACGATCTCGGTCGCGGTCGCGATGTTTCGAACTCATCTTAGGGCCCCCAATTTTAAAAATTTTAATATATTACTATACACAAAAAGAAATTAATTAAATAATAGAATAACTATTACTTAAACGTAGTATAGAAATGGCGACAGGTATTGCTTTTATAAAGTTAATTTTTACTCTAAGCAAAAATATGACATTCAATCGAATTCAAGTAAACTTTTTAATAAAATGCCGCATATGAAACATTGAACTGAAATTCTCTACAGATAAAATCTAATGTAAAATGGAGTCTTTATTGCTACGTTTGTGTACTAAATACAATCTGGTTCAAAAACTGGATTTTAGTACTTGCATTAAAAACACTGTGCGCTCTCTTTGACAATTTATAAAAACGAAGACCACACAACAAAAAATGAAAGGAAAATTAAATTAAACAAATTTAATTAAAAATTATTCACACAAAAGCTTTATTTTTTCTATATTTAATGTAACATAATTAATTTGTTCTTTTGTACTTAAAAATAAACTTTTACAAATAATACACCAACAGAAAATATATATTTATTATATCAATAATAATATTAAGAAAATTGTAATTTATATTCATTTATTTTTATTTCTATTATTCTTTTTAATATTATTATATGTATATATAATTATTAATTATTTATTAATACAATTTAAAAAAAAAAAACAAAGAATTAATAATAATTAGAGTATTTATTGCATCTTTTGTAATATTATTAATTTTTAATTAATTAATTTGTTTTAAATGGCGCCTTTCATTGAATTTTTACTGTATTTTAAATTGCGAAATTTTCTGGTTCTCGTTTTATTTTTAATAAATTTTCTATCTTGATTCATTTTCATTGCAATAATTAAATTTTAATTAGTTTTTACTTTATTTTCTTGATAATAATAAAAATATTTTATGAGTTAAATAAACATTAAAAAATTTTTTGTGTAATAGTAAGGCCATCTATTATAAATTTTTACAAACATATTATTCAATAATTTTCCATTATAATAAAATAAGATTTGACAATGAATTTTCTTTGCATTTAATTAATTAATTAATTGTTAGTTTTTCTAAAATAAAAAGTAAGTACAATAATTTTACTTATTTTCCATTTGATTTTACATCTTTTTTTTTTTTTTTTACTTATTATATTGTTTTTCTTCATCTGTTTAATTAATTTATTTAAAATTTAAAAAGAAACATAAAATTAACAAATAAAATTGGATGGATTAATAATTAAGTAAATTTTATGTATAAAATAATTAATTTTAATATATATTTTTATTCATTATTTTGTTGATTTGTTACTTTATTAATGGCACGCCGATACCTTAATTATATTAATTTTATATATGTGTTTTTTTTTTTTTTTATCTTTTTTAAATAAATCTTTTACTTTTGCATAATAATTTTTTGTTTTTCTTTCTTTTTGGCACAAATTGAATTTATTTAAAAAATTTTTACTTTTTTTTATTATGTATATTATTATATGTTAAAAAGAAAAGAAAAAATTTTTTATATCTTAAATACTATATATTAAATTATTGATTAAAAATTAGAAGAATTAGAAAAAATTAATGAGAAAAAATAAAAATTAGAAAATAAATAGTTTTTTTTTTTTATTTTAATCTTTTTAATTTTAATGAAATAATTGCACTATATGTATATAATTTTATGTTTTCTTTTCTTGATTTATACAAATTTGTTTATTTTAATTTATTCATTAAATTAAATTATTTTTTTACGTTAAATTAGAAAATTATGAGTTTTTTAATTGATTTTTATATTGCTTTTGTACATTATCCGTTAACTAGCATTATTGCCATCTATTATTGAACTTACTAAAGTTAATTGACAAATAAAATTTCAATAATTAATTAATTAATTTTCTTCAACAAAAAGGATATTTTTAATTAAGAAATTTAACAATTAAAACAAAGAAAAATACTTTGCTCTAAGAAATACAAACAAAATTTACAGATTTACATTTGTTCTGCACTTTTTTTTTAAATTAAATTTTAAAATAATATTAAATCCAATTAGATTGCTTTTTCTTATAGCCAAATTTTCTTTATACTCATAAAAAAACTCATAATTTAATTTAAAATTTTCTTATTATAAATAAATTGCTTTTCATTAACAAAAATAAAAAAAAAAAATTAATAATTTATAGAAATATAAGCAAAAAACAAAAATTAAATTAATATTAATATTAAAAAGGATTAAGAATCTCCTTTGTATTTTTATTATTAATTACTAAATTAGAATTTCTTTTATTAATTAATTAAACTTTTTTTTTTTAAAGATAATTAAAACTGAAAACTGACCTTAAAAATAATTAATTTTTACTTGTTTTTGTTAATTTAAGAAATTATTTGCAATATTATTACGTTTTTATTAGGTAAATGATCATATTTCTTTTTGTTTTTAATTAAATTAAACAAATTTTTTTTTTTAATTAATTAAGCAATAATTTTTAATACATTTTTAATTAAACTGCTTTCAAAGATAAAATTTATAATAGAAATAAATAGTTTAGATTTGTTTTTATTCAGTTTATTAAAAAATTATTATTATTAATGAAAATTGAAATGTACAATTAATTAATTTATTACGTCAATTTTATTTATTAAAAGATAAATTTTTATAACGACATTTTGTTTATAAATTAAAAAAAATAATTTTATTATTTATTTGATGAGTTTCTTCTTCTCTTAATTAAAGCTGAATATTCTTAAATCCTTTATGCAATATTCGTAATTTTGTGGCAGTTTTTATTGATTTATTCTCCTTTAATTATCATTCTTAGTCAATAAATTATAATAAATAAAAAATTATTTTTTAAAATATCTCAAAGATGTCGTTACAAACAAATTAAATGTCATTTACAATCATATTAAATTAATTAACAGTTAAAAATGGTTTTCTTTTAATTAACAGTTAAAAATTATTACTTATCTTAAATTAATTTCTTTAATAAATGAGATTCTAATTAATTATTGTTGAATTATTTTTTTTTTGTTTGTGTTTTTATTAAAACAAAAGTTTTTGTTTTTTTAATTTAAAATTATATTAATTAATTAAGAGAATAAAATTAATTAACTTTATCTTCTATTTTTCATAATTATTTTTATTATTTTAAATCTAAATTTATTTATAGATTGATTAAAAAAATTTTTGTTTTCCATTTATTTATTAATAAAATTTTAATTAACTTATTGCAATTAATATATATATATATTTTTTTTAATATATAAAATTTAACAATTAAATTCAATTGTTTTAAAATTAAATTATTAACAAATATATATGTTGACATACCTACTGTTTAATTTGATGAATTTTGACTTAATTTATCCTTCTATTTAATGAATTTTATTTGATGATTTCAATGCACAACTAGACGATAAACCTATTTTTTCCTTGTTGATTGCTTTATTTTTATATTCCTTTTATTGATGATTTCTTTGCTTTTATTAAATTTATTTGCTTTATCTATTTTTATTGCAGTTTATAACTTCCTTTATTATGCTTTATTTTTATAATTGTTGCTTTTATTTTATGACATTCTTTGTTAACTCAGTTATATTATTAACACACATATTTTTCTCCAAAAATGGTAATTAATTAATTAATTAATAAATTTATCCATATTATCCATGGTATATAAATGTGTTTAATTATGTTGATAATTTAAGCGGCACAAATAATTTGTATTTATAACAACAACATGATGTGTCTTCAAACGTGTGATTAGTTTTTTATATATTACTTAAGATTTTTTTATTGTTTAATAATTTTGGTAATTATTTTTTTTATTTTTGGTGTTAAAAATTATTAAAAACAATTTTTTATACATAATTTAGGTTTTTAATACGAATATATTTATATTTTTTTTTTATTTTATATATATTGAATTATTTTTGTTTTTAGTAGAAGTTGCACAAAGATGAATAGATGGTGGTTTTATTTTGTGATATTATAAATATATAGATATATAGATAAATAAATATATATTTATTGAATATCTTGTGTTGTGTTAGAGCACGTCACATAGCATATTTTATTTTTTTAATAATTTTTGTTTCTACCATGGCACCACGTAGTTAGCAATAAGTTTTTTTTTTTTTTTTTTTTTTTTTATATATAAAAAAAAAGAGAAAGATACGAAATATGTTAGTAATGTAAATTAATAAATTATTATTATATAAAATTTAATTAAAAAAAAAATAAAACATTCAAAATATGAAATACAAAAAAAGAAAAAAGAAAATAAAAGAAAAGAAAAGAATGACGAAAATTTAGTTTTAATTTAATTTTCATCTTCTTTATCTTCTTCTTCTTTTATTAATTATAAATAATTAATTAATTAAGATTTTTGATGGTTTTTTTATTGTGTATTTTATTTAATTTCATTAAATTAATTAATAAAGAAATATAGATAAAAATAATTTAATAAACTTATAGATTTAGGGCAAAAGCTTATGTTTGTCTTTAAACAGTTTTGTTTTATTCAATAAGCGTTGAGAAGCTTTTTATTTATTTATTTGCCAGAACATATTCTAATCTATTGAGTAGTATTTTTTTTTTATTTTTATTAATTAAATTTATTTGTGTTTCATTTAAATAATTGCGATAATTAATAATATGTAAATAGTGTTCAAATTCACGAATTAATTAAATAACTTATGAGTTTTTAGAAATTTTACTAAGCACTTTAGAGTGTTGATTTATTTCTAAATATTTTACATAAGCAAATTTGTCAATGTAATTGCCAGTAAAAGTACATAAAAAGTAATCAAAAATTGTATTTAATTATAAAAATCAACGAATTTAAGATAATTGAAAATAATTTAATTACTTAAAAGGGAAAATTATTTATTAAAAATTACGTGAAAAGCTTAGATAATTATTGTTTCATAATATATATGTAAATGCATTTAAGAGTTTATGAAACACAAATTAATTATAATTAACAAAAAAAAAAAAAAATTAAGCAAATAGGCACATAACAAGGAAAATTTAATTATTTAAATTAATTATCCCATATAATTATTTAATTATTATTTGCCTGCTCATGGTTATTATAAGTTTGTTATTAATTTTTACTATTTATTAATTAATTAATTACTTTTTAAATTTTATTTTTGAAAAAACAAAAATTTTCTTAATTAATTATTTAATTGCGTTAAGAAAGAAAGAAGACAGAGACAAAAAACAAGGTTTTTCCTTTTTCTTTGCTTTTCTTTTCGTTTTTTTTTTTTCTTTTTTTTTTGTACTGTTTAACTATTATATACATTCTAAAGCTAAATTATAATTAATTTTCTTTTTCTTTTTATTATTTTTTTTTATTAATTTTTTTGGAATTTTTAATAATTTTTAATTAATTAATTTATTTATTTTTTAAAACAACAAAATATGTAAAATATTAAAATATAATTTTTAAAAAAAATGGACACAATATAAAGACATTAAAAATTATTAACTTTAATAAATTAATTTGATTAAAAAAATTAATTAAACAATAAAAAAAAAAATAAAACTAATTATAACAAAAAAAAAAAAAAAAATTATTAAATTACAATAACATTCGATTATTATTAAAAATTTATTTGTATTTTTATTAATTAAAATTGTTAATTAATTAATAAATATACATATAAATTGAAAACCCCAATTCCTTTAATTTAATATTTTATAAATTATTATTATTTATTATTCTTATTAATTAAAAATTATTTACTTAATTAATTAATTTATAATTTAATTAACTAATTAATTATTTAATTAATTAATAAAAATAAAATAATAATAATAATTTTTGCATAGCATTTTATTTATTTATTTAAATATTTAATTAAATAATAACATATGATTACACGGCTAAAGATTAAATCTAATAAATTTTAATTAAAAACAAAATAAAATTAAACTCTAGAATCGCATTAATTAATTTGAAATAAATAAATAAAAAATTAATTTAATTAAAATATTTATAATAAATAAATAAAAGAAAAATTTCATATTAAATTTATGAAATTATAAAAATTAAATGATAAATAATTAAATAAATTTCTTAATTATAATTATTATTATTATTATTATTTATTTATGTTTTTATTTTATTTTTTTTTTTTTAGTTAACTTGGCCTTTGGTTAGTTAATATTAGCAAAAAAAAAAAAAAAAATTATTTTGAATAAATTTTTTTAATTATTGTAAAAAAAAAAAAAACAGTAATTTAATGAAACAAAAATTAAATTAAATTAAATTAATTAATTAATTTTATAAGAGATTAGAGATAAACAAAAATAAAATCGTATCAAATCGTTTACAAAAAAAAAAAAATATATTTTTTTAATTAAATTTAATTGAAAATTATATAAGAGCTGCGATTTTAATTAATTAATTAATTAAGTATGTATATATATATATAAATATGTAATTAAAATTAATTAATAAATATTATTTACTGTTTTTTCTTTTAATTAAATTAAATTAATTTTCTTATTATTATTTTTTATTACTTTAATTTAATTTAATTAAATTTAATTAAATATTAATTTAAATATAATTTAATTAATTTTTATTTTAATTAATATTAATTAATTTAATTAAACATTAATTAAATGTAATTTAATTTAATTAAATATTAATTAAATATTAATTTAAATTAATTAAATTAATTAATAATTTAATTAATAATTTTTCATAATTTTTCTTTCATAACATAATCAAGTCAATTAATAACTTGAACGTGCATCTTTAAGCATCAAATAAATTATGCAAATAAAAATTATATGTAAATAAAAGAAAATTAAATTAAATTAAATTAAATTAAAATTTAAAATAATAAAAAGAAAATTAACTTAAATGGGTTGGTAGGTACTGTTTTTAATATATTTTTTTGTGTATATAAAAGTGTATGTAGTAGTATAATATATAAATATATATAATATGTGTGTGGATTAACAAAATGCTAATAGATAATAGTTAATTTAATTAATTTAAATTGATTTATTATTATTTTTAATTAAGTTATAAAAAATGTGAGACTTTTTTCATTATTATTTTTTTTTTAATTTTTGGTTTTAGCTAAATAAATTATTAATTAATTAACAAATAAACTAAAAAAAAAAAAAATAAGTATAATTTTTTATTTTAATTATAATAATATATAATTATTTATAAGAGGTGCCATGAAATATGTTAGCATAAATATTATATAATTATTAAGGTATTATTGGTAAATTATTAAAATATTAAAAAAAAAAAAAATATAAATATATTTGTTGTTTGATTGGCGAGACTTGAGTTTTCGATGATTAATTTTATTGCTTATTTAATAAGAAAGAAAGAAAATTCAAATAAAAAACACAGAAGTTTAACGCAAATAAAGTGTTAGCGAATTGTTTTTTTTTTTTTTGGTTTAATAGAAAACAAAGAATAAAGATTATATTTTTTAAAATAAATTAATTAATTAGAAAAAATTAAGAAGTTAATTATTTACTTTTGTTAATTGATATTATGTTAATTAATTTAGTTTATTTATTTTGGTAATTATGTAGAATTTTGTCTAAAAAGTACCAAGAGCTAATATGATTAGCTATTTTTGTAGTTTATAATTAATTAAGTAAATAAATAAATAATTATAGGTTAGCTTTAATAAAAGCTTTAATTGAAGAAAAGCTTAAAAGAAAACTTTACTGTTTTTTTTTTAAGAAATAAATAGCATAAATTGTGCAAAAATTACTACAAAAAAAATTATTAACAAATATATAGATGAAAATTAGTTAATTAATTAATTAATAATTATTATTATAGAAAATAAAATTTAATTAATAAAAATTAGATAAATTATTAAAATATTTAAGACTTGGCCTTCTGTGTTTTTGGTTGTTTAATTTTTCTTTCTTTTTCTTTTTTTTTGCGTTACTTGTCATAAGTTTTTCATTTTTGCACGTAATTTTTTTTTTAATTATTTTTTATTTAATTAAAATTCGTAATTAATTATATATAAAAAATTGTCTGTTGATTTGTTTTTAGTAAATTTTGTATTAATATTTTTTTTTTGTTTGTTTACGTTTTTAATTATTATTATTATTCTTATACGGTTTTTTATTATTTTTTTGATTAATTATTTTGAGTTAATAACGTTGTTGCTTTATGCGTTGTTGATTATTAAATTCATTTTTATTTTAATTAATAACATTTCTTGTTAGTTTAATATTTAAGAAAAGAAATGAATATTTAAATAATTAATTAATTATAAAAGTTAGTTATTAAGATAAGATATCTAAATTTATTTGGTTATTATTTTTGTATTTAAATTAATTAATTAATTAATAAATTTTATGTTAAATTTGTTAAAAACATAATTTGTTAAACGAATTACTGATAGTGGTGTGTTTATGTACGATTAATGAACGGTTAATTAGAAAGATTATTATTTTTTCTGAAACAAAAAAATACAGTAACTCGTGTGACCAGATTTAGTTTTAGCTTAATTAAGCGAATAAAAATTCTCTTTTTTTTTTATTGTTAATTAACTAGAAATATAGATGATAGAAATAGAACGCAACTATTCGCAACAACAGAAATATTAATAATTATTAAAAATTAAATTAAATTAAAATTGGTAAAGTGATTATAGAATTTATAGAAAAATAAAAATATTTTGTAATTATTTTTAAATAAATTTTATTCTTTCTTCATTATTTTTTTTGATTTTCTTTCATTTTTTATTTATTTTTTGTTTTTTAATTTTATTTTTTTTTGATTTTTCTTTTCAATTTTTTTTGTAATTTTTTTTTTTATATATATATAAAACAACAAAATTCATGTTGCACCCTATTAGATAATATTTTCTGTATAATAATTATAATAATAATAATAATTTTTTCAATAACATTTAATTTTCTTGTATTTTTCATTTTCTTACTTTTTTCATTTACTTTATAAGACACTAAAATAATTAATTAATTAATTTAAAAAATAATTATATATTTATGTAATAGAATATCTCTTATGTACAATAAAAATTAAAAATTCAATTCATAATGTATATATAAATTTATTTATAAGAAAAATAATTGAAAAATAATAATAATAAAAATAATAATTCACAAAGGCACAAGTCAACGATGTTTATTTAATATTTTTTTTTTATTTAATTTATTTTCTTTTTGAATTTAATTAAATTATTTTTTCTAAAAATATATTTTTATGTTTTTTTGTGTTTTTAAGAAAAAATAAAAAATTAAAAACAAAACTATAGAAATAAAAAGTATATAATAAATATAAAATTCTAAACTAAACTAGTGATGCTAAGAGGAAAATATTTTTAATTAATTAATTAATTAATTAAAAGCATTTTCCTTTAACAAAAAAATAAATGCAAAGAAAAATTAAATTTAAGAAGAAAACATTACATTATTTTTTCGTAAGAAAGAAATAAACAGCGATAAATTATTTAAATTAAATTAAATTAATAGAAATTAACTATCTACATCGTTTCCATGTGGAAATGTATTCGCGTGTACACGTTTATTGTTTTCTTTAATTAATTAAATTTTCTTTTCGTTTATTTTAAAAATTAAAATTAAATTAATTATCAATTTCTTTTCTTATCGTTTCGTTTCTTTTTTTTTTGTATAAAATTTTACCTTTTTCCTTCACGGAATTTATTTATAATTTTCTATAAAAAAAAATTGTTTTTCAAAAGAATTTCGTAAAAAAAAAAAAATAAAATAATTAATTTAATTTTAATTTTAGCTAAAAATAAATCAAAAAACATGGAACAAAATTAAAAGTTCTTAAAATTTTAAAATTCATTTCTTTTTTTCCTTTAAGTGTGCATGTATCATGGGCATCAAGTAGCAGGCAGCCATCGCCATGTATAAGAATAACAACGCGACTATCGCGACAAGAAAAGAATTATGTTTTGTATTTTAAGGTTTTTTCTTACATAAAATTCTTTAAAAATAATTTTTTACAATAAATAAGAGGGAATTTATTTCGATGACGATGGAATTTTATTTCTTTATTTTTTTAGGCTTAAAAATAGTTTTTACTTTGCCTTTTATGTTTAAAAATAGCACAAATTACGGTTGTGTTATATTAAAAAATAGAATTTCTATATTTTCCGGTATTTTTCATTCGAAAAATTAATTAATTAAAATGCAACAAAAAACAAAGAAAACAAAATGAATTAAAATTTTTAAGAACTTTTCACCTTTCTCTCGCTTAAATTTAATAAAACAAATATTCAAAACATTTTTTCTACTACTTGTGGGTTGTAGGGAAAAACAATTAAAAAAAAAAGTAAAAATTAAAAAGTAAAAGTGAAACTTCGCGAAGCTTCACTTTAATTTAAATACAATTTTTTTTTTAATTATTTTTCCCTAATTAAAATTAAAATAATTATTATAAAAAAGTAAAAAAAAAACAAAAACAAAAACTAACCTTAAGGCATTTTTTTTTATTTTTTTGAATTTTGTTATTAATAAAAATTTTATTTTTTAAATAAAATTATTATGATTCTCTGGGTTCTCTTGTTGGGGGGAGGTTATGTATTAATTATTTATTTATTTAAATTTTTATTTTTCATATTATGTATGGTTTGCTTATTAATTGTTTAAATGATTTTGAATTCAAGAGAGAGCCCCAGCCCTTTGATACGGGTGATCCCTAGAGGACAAATGCCTCCTTTGTTGTTTAATTGCTGCTACTACAAACAACAACAATTTGATTTTTATTTTATTTTTTTTTTTATAATTATTTTTTATGTTTTGTAAAAAATTGAAAATTTATTCATTTTTATATAATTAAAAATTTTATGTTTTTTTTTTTTTATGTTTATAAAGTAATTAAATTTTATATAAATATAAATATAAATATAATTAAAAAGCTTAAAAACTAGTAGAAAGAAAATTATAAATTAAGATAAAAATATATATATATATATATGTATGTATATGTATAAATAATAATAAAAAAACAACGAATAAATTTTTTGTAAAGGTGTGATTGTGTTTCTTCTTTTTCTTTTTACCTAGCTTTTACTCTTAATTCTCTCTTTACAACCCTTAATTTTCCGAACAAAATATTACATTTAAATTTTCTCTCTTAATATTATTTTATTTTCTTTTTTTGTCTATTTAAAATAATTTAATTTAATTAAACCTAATTTATTATTTATATACCTATATATTCTTACTAAAAGCACGTACTTGTTTATAATGTAGATATAGAATTTTAATTAATTTTATTTTTTTCTTTAAAAGAAATAATTTTTTTAATTAAATTATTTTTCTATATATATAAAAGAAAAAAAAAACGATTAAAAACGGTAAAAAATAATTTAAAAAATAAGTGAATAATATACACGAATACTTATATAGAAATAAAACTAAAATATATTAAAAATAAAAATTCTTTTCTAAATTAATTAATTGAATTAATTAAGAATTGCGTTAAAAAATAATAAAACATATAGAGAAAAGTGAGTTAAAGCAAATTGAGAACAAAAAAAAAATTAAAATTAAAATTAAAGAAGAAATTTTAATTAGTACGATGTTGATGAAATAATTAAACAGAACAACAACAACAAAAAAAATTAATTAATTAATTAAATAAAAGTATAATTAAAGTAAGAAG
The DNA here is from genome assembly GCA_963942525.1 of Ptychoptera contaminata. Lineage (NCBI taxonomy): Eukaryota > Metazoa > Arthropoda > Insecta > Diptera > Ptychopteridae > Ptychoptera > Ptychoptera contaminata. Next base: position 39,968,919 of record OZ012637.1, on the reverse strand, counting down.
TATTTTAAATCCATTTTAGTACTTGTTACGCGATTTCATGTATGCTTTTTTTTTTCATTTATTTATTTATTTTTTAAATAAATTTATCTTATTGGTCCCTCTTTAAATATTTTTTGTTTTAAATTGATTTTAGTGTTATTTTTAGTTATTAATTTTTGATTAATTAATTTTAATGGGAGTTTTTTTTTTATTTAATTAGAAAAAAAAAAAAGATTTCTATATATAATACAATTAAAAAAATATATATAGTGTTGTTTTGCTTTAATTTCTAATAAACTTCTTATTAGTATTTGTTTTTCTGCGATTTTTAACGTCACCAGGTAAATACAAAATATTAACACTTAAGCAACGGCTAGTCTATTTTTTAGGCTTTTTGTCGGCAGATAAATGACGGGAGACCTTTCGGATGTTTATGCGGAAATCACTTGAAAATGCTGCATGCAGAGTTTTTTTTTTTGATAATTCTAGCGGAAAAAAATTCTATATAAAAGATGCGGTAAAAAAACGCTACAGAATCGAGCGGAATTCGCGTTGGTGTGGGCATTCCCATAGGCCGCCTTGTAATTAAATTTATCGAACCGGTTAAAAACGCATGCGGAAAAAAACGGTGTGTGGAAGACTAACGCCTTGTTTTGTAGTTTTTGCCGTCAATAAATCAGAAGACCGAAATAAAATTTTGTTTATTGCTAATTATTTTTAATTGTAACGAGAAATGCAATTGAATTTAAATTATATTTAGTTTATTTCTAAGTTATTCTTTTTGAAATTTAAAATTCTCGCAAAAAAGTCCGTCGTCATGGCACAAGCGGCGAAAAAAGACGCGTTGGTTAAGTGTTAAGATAATATGGCTGCAAAGTAATTAATTAATTACAGAAAACTTTATCAATAAAAATCACTGCTTTAAGCTAAACTAACAGAAAAAAAAACCTGAAGAAGAAGAAGCAGCAGCAGCTATATTTTTCTATAAGACAATAATAATAATAATAATAATTAATTCAAATGACATTGACATTAAAATTGAATTAAATCAAATTTAGAGCAAAAACGAGAATACTATTAAATCATTAAATCCGTTTATGAATTGAAATAATAAAAGCAAAACAACATTGAGATTCACGTTTTTAAACATTTTCATTTTTTTTTTTTTCAGTTTTATTTAATTAAGACGTCAACGTAATTTTTAATTTCAAAAAAAAAGTCAAATAATTAAAAAATAAATAAATAAAAAAAAAAAAAAACTTAAAAATTAAATTTAAATAAAAAATTAATTATTTTATGGCAACTAATTCGTGTTATTAAAACGCGTTTATTGTTTTTTTTTATTTGAGTAATTTGTTTTTTTTTTTTTTTTTGTTTAATACTAAAATGGTAATTTTACTTTTTTTTCGTTTTAAATAATAATAATAATAATAATTAGAGATTCTCCCGACTTATTCCATTTCCTTTTCCTATTCTTTTTAATTCCTTTCTTGTTGTTAAAATAATAATTTAAAATAACTTTGACTAGTATGTGGACGGACTATTTCGTTTTATTTATTTCCTTTTTGTTTGTAAATAATTTAGTAATTAATAAGAAGAGATAAAAAAAAAAATAAACAATTAATTATTTATTATTGAATCGTGTGTGTGTATGTGTTATGTAATTAATTATTGAAATTAAATCGTTCGCATTAAAAGTATAATCTACTACGCGGTTTTATTAATTTGTTAATTTATTTTTCGAATATTATTTATACAAAAAAAAAAAAGAAGAAAAAGAAGAAGAAGAGAATTAATTAATTAACTAAAATTTACTAAATAATATTATTTTTACTATTATATCCTTACCAGGGCTAACAACACCTGATATTTTTCTATTTAAATTAATTAATTAAATTTTATTTTATATATTTTCAATAAAATTTTCACTATTTTCTCTTTTGAACAATTATAAATGTAGCACCATTTGATTCATTATTTAATTCTTTTTCATGATTTAAATAAAAATAAAAATAATAATTAGTAAAATAATTAAAACAAAATAGAAATTAGTGTTAAAAAAAATAAAAATTAAAAAAGAGTAGCAACATGCAATGCAAAGTAATAATAATAAAAAAAAAAAAAACAGGAAATTATATTATTAATAAGAATAAAAAAAATAAATTTTCGCGAATAAAATACGCACCCTTAACCTTAATTTATTGAAAAAAAAAACAAAAGAAAAGTAATTATTTAATTTATAAAAATAATTTGAAACGTATATATGTATGTATGTATATACAACAACAATAATTCAATTAATTAAACGAAGTCCTTACTGAAACTGAACTCTTCACATGTACGCTTAACACTTGCCTATTTTTAATTTGCAAATTTTTTAACGGAATTAACTTTTAACTTTTTATCTAAGCTGAAATAATTCTAATAGAAAAAATTAAAAAAAATTTATATTTACAAAATCGTTTAACACACACCACCTTCGTGGACAGTACATATTACACCTGTCTCTAGCCATTAAACTCTCTAATTAACTGAATAATAATAAGACAATCACTGCTACTACTCTGTGTGTCTGTCCACAAATGTGTGTTAATTTAGTACAAATTTTGTCTACTTTATTTTGAGTATTTTCAATTTTCTAACATATTTTTTTGCTTTCTGTATTAATTTGATTAATATTAATTAAAATTAATTAAATTAATTAATTAATTAAAAAATAACCGTTGCTTGTTTATTGGGTATTTTTTCAATTATTTTCTTTTTCATTTAATACGATTTTTACAATAAATTTTTTTTTTCATTACTTTATCTGTGCTGATAAACAAAAATAATAATAAATTTTCTTATTAATTAATAAAAAAGTAAAAAGAAAAATTAATTATTTCTTCTTATTTTCTTATTCTTTTAATTTTTTTTTTTTTTTAATATTTCTTATTATAAAAATAAATTTTAAAAATTTCTTTATAGTATATATATATTTGTAATACGATAAAGGGAGGCTAGGTTAGAAGAATCATATCATACTAGGCTTATTCAATATACATAATTAATTAAAAAGAAAATTATATGTTTTTCTTTCTTTCTTTATTTTTTTTTTCTATATATTTATCTAGATAATTATACTATCTAGATTATCTAGATAAATACACTTCAATATATATTTTAGAACACGGAGCCAGCATGCAAAAAACGACCAACTGTAAATATTTTATGATATTTCAATTATTATATATATTTTTTGTTTTAAATCATTGTTAAAAAATAAAAAATAATTAATTAATTAATTATTTAATAAATAAATAAATATTTAATAATAATAATTATAATATTAATAATAATATATAAAAAATTCAAATTAATTTATTTTGTAATTAATAATTATATAAAATAAATAAATAAAAATAAAATAATAATAATTAAATTAAATATAATATTGATGGATGACTGAGATAGATATACATGTAATAAAAAAATAAAATAAAATTATATTAATTGTATTTTTTGTTGGTTAACATTAACATAATTAATTAATTATTATTATTATTGGTAATTGTAATTTCTCATGCGATTTTATTAAAAGCAAAATTTGTTAGCAAAATTTGTGTTTAAATTAATTAATTAAAAAATAATAATATTAAAAGCATAATTTTGTAATTATATATTGATAATAAGCTTATTAAAAATAAATCCGGATTATTTTTAATTTTAATCAATGCGATTTAAACGACTAGATTTACTAATTTCATGTTAATTAAATAATTATAGAAATATTTTTCATTAATGAATTTAATTCATGTTTAAAGACTAGAAAAAAAAAATTAAAATACATATATGATATGACACGTAATTAAAATGAAATAAATAAATAAACGATTGAATAACGTTTAAGGGTTTTAAGTAGTTTGCGCATATTTTTTCATTGCGCAATAGAACACATACTAAAATTGTGTTTTTAATTATTTTAAAAACATTTACTGAAATTTTATTAAATAATAATAAACTTACTTAATCCTTCTTGTTTTTTTTTTGTTTTATGTAAACGGAAATTAAGTAAGTAAAACAATTTATAATAAATTAATTTTTTACTTGGTTTTTTGCGTTTGGTTGATAAGAATCTATTTGTTTAAAAATCGTGTTTTAAATAAAACTTATGTGGTTTTTTTTTTGATAATCAGATTGAATGAATGATATTATATTATTTAAATTTTTCTTGTTTTTATTTTTGATTAATCAAATGCCGCGCACACAACACATAACAAACAATGTTATTAATTTTGTCACCAAAAAAAAAAAAAAAAAAATAATACATATGTTATAGTTTTCAAGACGTAATCCGTAGTATTTTATGACATTTAAATAATAAAAACAATTAATTAACCAAAATTTAAATGAAATATTTTTTGAAAACGTTGTTAACCTACAAACAATATGCTTCTTTATTAAATAAATAAAACGGAAAAAAGAGTTATTTATTTATATTATCTTGTAACTGCCGTCGTACGAGGTGACAATAAATTAACGTTTCATTTAATTAATTATTTTACTTGTGTAATTCTTGAATGTATGTTTAAACCAACGAAATAATTATTTATTTATTATTTTAAGCATAAAAATTAGTTAAATATTCGATAAACTATGGATAAACATAAAAAAAAAATTACATATTTATATGGTAACGTAGCTGTGCTTTTTACTGTGTTTCTTTAATTTAATTATCGTTAAAAATAGTCCGGGATTAAATTATTAAATAAAAGTAAAACACAGGTGGCAAAGTTTTTAAAGAAATACTTCCTTAATAAAACGTTAGTACGAAATTTATTTACCGATAACCACATAATAAACGACCGTTGTCACAGGTAATAAACCTTTAATAATTATTATTATTAAGCAGCTTATAAGCCAATTTACTAATATAAAGTAGCTTTTTTAATTTTGTTATAAATATCTATCACCATGCTCGGGGATTTTATTCTAATTCTTCTTAGCTAGCAAAAATTAATTAACAAAAAAAAAAAGGTAAAAATAAATAAATGCAATTTTATTGAGCGAAGAATTCACAATAAATTCCTAAACTTGCTTAAAAAAAAAAACAAATATTAATTTTGCATTAATTACTTAATTAATTAACTAAACTAAACTTTTTAATTAATTTTATTTTTGTTATTATTTGGGCGCATTTTTTTTAAGGGTTTGTTTTCTCTATGGTAAGGTGTTTATGTGTTTTTTTTTTTAAGTATTATTATTATTATTTTTATTAATTACCCCACGACCATTTATTTAATTATTTTTTTAGAATTAAAAAAATGAAGATATTTTCTCTATTAAAAAAAAAAATTCTACAAAAATAAATCTACAAAATAATTAATAAAAAATTTTATGTAAAAAAAAAAAAAAATAATAAAAAAAAATTAAGAAAAAAAAAAATCTTATCTAGCAAATAACCCACCACTGTGATCTGAGTAATCAGTTAATAAAGGATTTCCAGCGGCCAATGCATAATTATAATCACCGTATGGTGCATATATAAGACCTGGATGTTCCATTGTTGGCGGTGCTGACCCAGATAAAATGCTTGCGGCTGTTGTTGGCACTGACATACGTGGGGATAATATTAATGGGGCACCTAGTGGTGCAGTTGGGGTACGTAATGGCTGTGCACCTAATGATTGCATACTTGGCGATAATAAACGTTGCTCAGCCATTGTAACCCGCTTCCATTCCTCGTCTAATAAACAATAAAATTGGTCTAATTTAATTTATGTGAATTATGATAAAAGATTACTAATTGGAATATTGGTTTTAATGTTAGTTGCATTTCTAGACATTAAGCACTTACCAACTTGAGCTGCCTTGGCACTTGAGTCTCTGTATGTGCCATTTATAATTGCCAATTCCATTAATTGACGTTTCTTTAATTCATCTTCACCTTCCGCTTGCTAAATATATTTATATAGTGTTTTGTGACGCAATAATATTCCAAAAGAATGAAAAAAGAATGAAAATATAAATTTTTATATTAAAATATCGTCATTAAATTATAAACACATAATAATATTAATAAATAAAATAAGAAAAACAAATTTTCTTATTTAAAAGAAGTTAGAAAAAGAAAATTATGACAACTCTCTGTTATGTGATTCGTCGTCTTTGATCTGTTTTTTATGAATAATAAAATTAATAAATTTTAAACAAAATAAAAAACCAACAGCCAAAAAAATGATAAATGAAAATTATTTATTTTTAGAAAATATAAGATGATCTCTCTCGGATGAAAATACTGAATTTTTATTATTTTTTTTTTTTGTAAATTATATAAAAAGAAAATTAAATAACTTGCCGGTACTAAAAGTTTCTCAACTTCTTCAACAGCACGTTCTAATTTTAACTTAGCACGATTCTCTGTATCTTCAACTGTTATTAAAACATGTAGATCATCTGATAAATGTTCCCAATTTGGTTTACCACGATTTGCATCTTCCTGTTAAATAAATAAATAAATAAAAATTAGACAATTACTAATTATAAAGTAATTAAAAATTAAATAATAAACAAAAAATTGACTAAAATTCTATATAATTTTTATACATAAATAATAATAATTTAGCTAAACAGAGTTCAGGTAATATAATTAAATAACACAATGGCAAGGTACAGGGAAAAACGAAATAATTTTTGTCGTAATGTTTACTAACATTGTCTCTCCTTATATGTTAAAAACTCAATGACAAAAGTACATAAAATTAATGACTGCATTTACTACAAACACAAACATTCAATTGTTGCATTTTTTCCATTAAAATTTACAAAAAAAAAACAAACGCGGTTAGTTGCTGCTGCTTGAAATAATTATAGTTAATTAATTATTTTATTATGAAGAAAAATTAATAATTTTGTTTAAAATGACAACAACAACAAAAAAAAACACCGAAAACAATGAATTACATAATTTTTTCCACAAAAACCGTTTCTCTTGCTTATGACATTGAATTTAATTAATTTTTAGGTAAAACAAAACCAAAAAATTACATTTTAATGTATTTTACCAAAAATTAAAGTAAAAAGGTAAATTTATTTTAATAAAAATTTAACATTGAAAGGTGTGTTAAAGGTTATTAGGAAAATTCATTTTTTTTTAAAGTTTATTTTTGCGCAAATTAATTCCAACAAACAAAACAAATTAATAATGAAATATATTAAGCCGTTTTGTGCAATTTCTTGCTATGTATGATTTATGTTAAAGAATTTCTTGCTTAATGTGAAATTTATTTGCAAAAATGGCACTTAAATGACTTTGATCAGCTGAGATGTCTTATTTTCATTCTTTAATTGGAATCCATACGTAGAAAAATTCTAAATAATAATTTTTGAAAGTAATGATTTCTAGAAAATCAAATAATTTCGCTAGAAAACACAATTCAAATGACCCTGAATACATTTTTATAGAAAAAAAAAACCTTTTCTCAAAAACCGAAAGTATTATAAGAAAGCGCCAAGTAGTCACCACACAGTGCTAACCGCAGCCATATATATATTTTTATCAATAAAAATTTTGTTCTGAATTTATCGCATTTTAAGAAATTCATTTCATCATAATAAAAACACTAATAATTAAGATTCTTCTAAATTTTGTGACTAATTTATGTAATAAAATAACAATAACAAATGTGTAATGTAAACCACTTGAAATGAATGGATAAAAATGCTGTTAAAGAAACTGGGAAGAATCTAATAGGGTCAAGTAAATCATTAAGTAAATTAAACACAACGAAAGAACATCCTTAATGTTTTCTATTTTAATTATTTTTGTACTTTTACTGTTAATATTATGTGGTTAAAGAAAAGAATAATTTTATGATAACCGGAATCCACTTAAAATTCTATCTTTATGTTACATAATTTTGGCAGACACAGGTTTTATTCTCTTGTAATAAAAACGACAAAAAACACATTTCGATAAAAGATTTTTTAATAAAACAAAAAAAAAAAACAATAAATTAAATTTTGATTTAAATTTTTAGGGATGACAGATTTAGACACTTTATTACCATCTGGGAATAATAAAAACATAAAATGATTTTGATGAATTTATATATTTGGAAATAAAACATCGAAAATTAGATTTTATTGCGACATTGTTTACTGGTTATAGAGCTGGGTGTGAAAAATTTTAATTGATAAAGAAAATAATCACAAATCATTCTGTTGATTATATAGAAACAGGCCAACATAAAAGCTTCCCTTTATGGATTAATAAATAACTAAATAATAATAAACATTTTTAAGCTTAAAAACATAAGAAATTTGTCATCATATTTACCAAACAAAAATAGGAAAAAAAAAAAACAGGAGAGACATTTCAAACACTTCATTATTAATGAATGTTTTTAAATGAGAAGATCATAAGTCACCAAAATTATAAACATTTCTAATTAAATTTATTAGAAGAACAAAAACTCACCTCCCGTGTATCAGCATCATCAACAAAATTTTAAACGAAAAATAAAAATACAAATCAACGCATTTTATTATTATTTTTAATGAAATCAACGCGATAAATAAACAACAATTTTTAAGATGACTCAATCATATGTATGTAGTATTATACATAACGATATTTTTTCTTAGTTTATTCTCTAAATTTACTTTATTTACATATTTTTTTTTTTTAATGATTATTTTCAAGTTAAGAAATAAAAATAAAAAAAATCTTTTCAAATTTTATTAGCGTTTTTTATTTTTAGATTTATGGTGAATCAAAATTAAAATTTAAAATTTGAAAATAAAATTAAAAATAAGAGATATAGGTGGAAAAAAAATAAATTTAATTAAATTAAGTAAAATTTTAATGAAGAAATATAAGAAAATTACATTAATAAGACAGTGTAGTTGTTTAGTTTGCCAATAAATAAATAAAACATCACTAAGAAAATGATTTATTAGCATTTGAAATCAGTTTTTTATACGTTAAATGTATCAATTTACATTTTTCGTGGCGTTTTTTCTTCACTTTAAACATCCTTTAACGATGATCAATTGTATTGAGTTGCGCTTTTTTAGTTGGTTCGTTAGTTAATAAGTAGGTTAGTGATGGCACGCGATCAAACATATTTCAAACACACAAAAAAAATGCATAAATTTATCAACATTTTAATTAAAAATGATTTCAATTAACTAATTTAAATAGTTTTATAATTGAAATGTATACGAAAAACGTCACATTTTCACTTAAACACTGTACAGAATTTAATTGAGCTTGTAAATATCGTGTATGAGAGTTTAGTTTTTGCGAATCTTTTTAGTGCAAAAATAAATAATAATAATATTAAAGTTTTAATGAAAAAAAAAAAAAAAAACTTTAACATGATTAGTCATTATTCGAAAATAGATTTTTTGCTTACATAAATCAACAACAAAAATTTCAGAGCTTTTTCATATAAATAATACGAAAAAATAATGTTTGTTTACTTAAAACCAAGAAAATAAAAAAAAAAATCCATCATTTTTATCTTATTTATCTTCATTTCTCAATCTTTAGCATCGCATAACAACAGAAACATGAAAAAGAATTTTTTTTTATAAATCAAAATTATAAACAATTATTCTATGTACAGTGGTATCTCGATATACAAGTGCCCTAATGTACTAGTGTTTTGATATATACGAGCCATCAAGCCAGCGATATTTTGCTTTGAATTGGGAGCAAGATTTAATATACGAGGAATCGTATAACTACAGTTTATACGAGTTACACGATCTACATTCGCGAGTTTTGAGATACGAACAATATTACAGAACGAATTAAACTCGTATGTCGAGGTACCACTGTATTTGCATGTGGAGCAAGTGTCTCTACTGATTTTTTACATTAAGTAAAAATATTTCATCGTTTTTTCTTATTTTTCTTCTTATTAATGGAAAATTTCGCTGAATTAATTAAAATTACATAAAAAAAAATGAATAACATAATTTTACAACATCGATGGAGGGAATAATAGCAAAAAAAAGATTGAAAATAGGCAGACATTGAACATATTTCGTCAAGAAAAATAATAATAATTTTATTTTATTCTCATTTCTTGTATGTTCAAGCAACAAAAAAAATATTTTTAATTAAATTAAAATAATGTAAACAAAAAAAAAATGATGAAAAAATCAAAAACTAAGTAAACGAAATTAATTAAAAGAAAGAAGAAATAAGAAAAAAAACCTTGAAGGTTACTTAACAAAAAATTGTTTGTGTGCTTTTCCTGTAAATGAATAGCACGACGGTCGTCTCTGTCAAATTAATTAATTAAATATCTGATTAATTTTTGCTAATTAATTTATTACAAAAAACAATCCTTATGGCGCCCATTAAAAATTTTCTCATCAATTTTTTTTTTTTAACAACTTTCGACACTTTGTTTAAGTAAATAATGTTTTAATTTTCGTTTTCTTAAGTAATTTTGCACTAAAAATTGTTTATTTTATAAGAAAAACTGAGATTATGTACTATAAAACAACAACAAACCTTCTTTTTGTCTCTCATAGATCCTTTTCCTCGTATCATTATTTTGCAGCCAGTTTCTTGTTCTAATTGTTTGGCTGTCATACCGCGCGGTCCCAGAATTCTTCCAACAAAATTAAACTGTAAACAAAAATAAAATAAAAATTAATTAATTAAATAAATTCAGAAGTAAAACAAAATGTAATTTTATTGCATAATAAATAAGCAAAACCAACCAAAAAAATATAAAAACCATTTTGATTGTTTTTAGATTAAAATCTAGCGAATATATATATTCGAAACAATAAATCTTAAACAATAAAGAAATGAAATGAAAAGAAAAGAAAAATTGTGAAAACTTTCCATTAGTTTAAAAGTACATTAAAAATAAAACAAGATTAATTGACTTTCAACATTTTATTTCACTAATAATAATAATAATAACAATAGAGAAAAAAAGTATAATAAAATTAAATCTCAGGTTCTAAAATACATTTTCAATTAAAACATTTTTTTTTATTAATTAAATGAAAAAGAAACGTAAAAATAAAAAATAATCGCTCTATTTCGTGTTGCTTATTTAAAATAATAATAAAAACTAAACATCTTATCTATTATTAACAAAGATGCCTCAGGTGAATTGTGTGAATTTAATTATGCTAACTATGTCAATTAAAATAACATTTAATTTAAGTATTTAACATTTGTGCTTTTTAATTAACTCCTTCGGACCTGGCGTACAGTATACTACAGTATACTACTGTACAGTACATGTATTTCTAGGCTTTATATCTCTTATTTGAATTTAGGCAGGACAGGAGTAGTTTTCGTTTTTATTTTTGACACTTATCAGCTTGAATAAGATAATGTTTTTGTAGAAGTAGAGGCTTCAGCAATGCATTTTTGTTTTGCTTGTCTGCTTGTCAACATGCCGGCTCGAAATACGTACTTTTATTTATTTTTTTATGGCAAGCAGAATAATTATTTATTTTATTATTATAAAGAAAACTAATGCAAATGAAGGGCGTATAAACAACCAACCAAAAAAAAAGCAACAATAATTAGCAACAAAACACCAAATTCGCAGAAAAATAAACCAAATTGATACCGAAAAAAAAAATAAAACACGAGTAATTGGATGTAAAATAATTAAACTACATAAAACAGCATAAATAATGACACCAAGGAAGTAAATTGTTGAATAACTAAACAAATCATTACTCTACCGTGTCTCCTTCTTTTCATTAAAACGACAAAAATTTTTTTATTTTATTGACAAAATAATATCGCGTATTTTTGTTAATTATTTTGCTTCTAAAGTACCCAAACGCTATCGAAAAAAAGAAGAAAAATAAAACAATAGCGAAAAAATTCAAATAAGGAAATGTTACGCTAATTTGAATTCCCATTACAATTAAGATCAATTTAAGGTGGGTTGGTGGTTATTGCTTTTAATCAAATTTTTCAATGACAAAATTAGCTGCGCTTTTGATCACAAATCTAATCGTTTAAATTTTAAATAAATTAATTTTAACAAAGAAATAGAAAAGATAAAACACAAAAATCAATTTGTTACTAATTTAAGTAAACAAGAGAATAACATTCATAAATTTGCATATGATTAAAATGCGTTACTCGTTTGCCCACCCACTGCTCTACGATAAACCAAGAAATTACTCTACGACGTCACTGCATTAGTTATAAACATTTTTTTTTGTAATAATATTATTATTATTATTATAATTTTGGCAAACATATACGGATGCATTTTATAACAATAATATTAAGAAAAGAAAAACCGAAATAAAAACTTGGTCATCGTAAAAATTATAATAACAATAATATTAATAAAATAATAAAAATAAAATATTCGCTAAATAAAAACTTTATCGATATTAAATTACAATTAATGTTATTCTTTTGCATAGGTGTTGTTGCCTCAGTTTGCGTGTTTAACAGCACTATATACCAGTGATGGCGAACGTTTTTGGAAAATGGATCAAATTTTGTTAATTATTTCTTTTTAGCACTAGCTCGTGGGTCTCAAATTCAATCGTCTCTAGGAAGAGAGAGATATTCATACATTTAATGCATTTCTCAGTCAATTCATTACTTAATTTATTTCTGTTGGAAGATTTTACAAAATTCGTTGAAGAAAACAATTTTTCACACGAATATGTAGACCCGAATATCGTAAACGGAGCATATGCAAGTTTCTTCATTGATACAAAATTATTTGGTAAGAAATCTCATACGTTTATTATAATATTTTCAGTGTGAGAACATTATTATCTGCACTACATTCAGACATTTTTGCTTCTACTTCGGGAATCAAGTTTGGGTCAAGGTTTAAAAAGCCTTCGCAGATCAGTGAATGACCCACGCCATCACTGCTATATAGAATCAATTTTAAGCTTCGTTCAAATATATCTGTTTCATTGATTACAATATTATTCGCTAAAAACGTAATAATACAAAATGAATAAAATTAAATTTGCATAAACCGTTAAGCAACATCAACATCAATAATAACAGGTAAAATTAATTTTTAATTATTAAGATTATGTATCTGGATTAACTAGTTATTTACATTAAAATAGAATAAATGCGAATATTTTCTACATGATAAGCACAGTATATTGGCAAACAATTTAATTAATTGCAAGGATAGTAAGTAGAAATTAAGTATTACTAAAAATTTATCCTCAATAATTATTTATTAATTTTATTTGATGATTTTTTATCAATAAATTAAAACAAAAATATGTGTGTGGTCGGGGGCTGAGAGTCATTCGTTATAAACACAACCGTGACCTAATAATTATTTCATTTTTCAACAAAACAAAAAAAAAATAATTACAGCGACAATTAAATATTTAAAAGAAAATTTATCATTATGCAAATAATAAGAAGTTGATGCTGTATGTATTGCAACATATTATTGATTAATAATTTTATATTATTATTTTATTCTTTAATTACAAAAATACGTGAGTTGTTAATAAATTGCTTTTGGGCATATTTATATTTATTAACAAAAATTAAAAAATTGTAAACAAAATTATTTATGTTTAATTAAATTAAATATACAAAATCTTAGTCATTGTATTAAATCAATAAGAATTAACTAGGGTGTGTTCAAAATAGTGTCACTCCTTAAAAAAATACTATAACAAAATGATTAGAATTATTTTTTTATTCTTAAGAAAAATTATGAATAATTTTAGAGCAGAAAAGAATTAAAAAAATTATCTGACGTGTCTTCACATCTATTTCAAGATTTTTCTTTTTCTCGTATAGCTATTGCATTAATTTGAATAAAATAAAAATAAAGCAATAGAGTTAAAAGAGTGAAAAAAAGATTAATTTTTTATTGAAATAAATAAGACAACACAGTGATTAAATACAGAAAGTTATGTATTCAAAAAGAATGAAAAACATGTGCTAATGGTTAAAGTTGCACAGTGGAAAACGCGAGCATGTAAAGCAACCAATAAACAAGCGCACATATGAATCTTGTCGTTGATTGAATTAATGAAATTAAAAGCAAAAATAAAAATTATTATTATTATTATTATTATTATTATAAATGATTATTTGATTGATGGAATTAGGGAGGATTAAATATGAAAAAAAATTATGTTTATTTAATAATATTTGTTTTTTTTTAATGTGAAGAAAGATTTGATTTAAGTTTTTTTTTTTTAAATTACAAAAAAAAAAACGACTCAGAGTTGATGAAATCATCAAAAAATTTTCTGCTCTAATTTTTTTCTTTGCTTTTAAAATTTATAACAGAAACAAACAAGATTTAAAATCATAAAAATGTGTTTTCTTCATTTCTGGTATATAATTCGATGTATGATTAATAAACTGATTTTCTATTGAATTATGGATTTGCAATAGAATTGTTTATGCAGGATAAACGAACGAAAAGCTCTTTGATCATAAAATGACTTAAATTTAAGCAGAAAATTGTTTTTCTAAAGCCAAGAATGGCCCTACAGTTAAATTAATTAATTTTATTAACAAAAAAAAAAAAAAATATTGATAAAATTGCTTGCTTAATTAGTTTAAAAAAATGCGAAAATAATTGAAAATTTTTTGCATTATCAGTAATTTTTTTAAATTAAAAAATATTAAAATTTTGCAAAAATTGCAATTATTGCCATTTCCGTTGCATTTTAATTAATTGCTTGAAATAATTAAAAATTACTAAATAGATACCTAACTATAGGTAAAACATTAAGATTACTGTAATTAAGAAATATAAATTTAATTTAAATACACAGCTAGTAGTATTCTCAAAAGAAATCCATTACGTTCAATTCATTATAAATCGTATTTACAAAACAACATTTAATATCAGTGAAAAAAATACACCAAAACGTACAGCAAAAACAATACTTTATTTATAAATAACCAACAATATAAAAATCGCAATAGAATTAGATAAATTAAATAACAAACAAATAAAAAGCACATAAAGATTTTGCATTAATTTTTCAGCAGCAGCAATAGCCAGAGAGTTACTATTTTGCTAAAACAAAAATAATCATTGTCACAAGTATAAAATAGCAACAGCAAACACACAACAATAATAACAACAGAAATTTTAACTCAGCGTAATAATTTTCAGTTAATTAAATTAATTTATTCATACATGTGGTGTGTGTGTGTGTATATATCTGACTGAGTTGTTAGTTTTACAAAAAAACACGATAAATTTATTATTTTTAAATGCAAAAAATAAAATCTTTGATGTTTTGGCGCTTTTTATTAAGCATGATTATTATAATTATTTAATTTTATTTTTTTCCTTATTATGCTGTTTCTGTACATTACTGGTTTTTTTTATAGTAATTTCGTTATTAAAATAGCGCCGCAAAAATATTTGTGGTTAAAATAAAATAACAAAACTTAATCCCTCCATTCTTATACATATCCACGTTTAACATTTATGCATAATATTTATTATTTATTGATTTTAAACAATATAATTATATATTATTGACATTTATTTATTAATTATTATTTAATAATAAGTTATCATTATTGAAATGTTAAATGGTTTGTGCTTGTTTATTCAACGAAACATTATTTTATTACGCGAAAATTATCGATGATCGTGATAAAGAAGAAAAACAATTTTATTTGCATAAATTTATAATTTATTAAATTAAATAAATAATAAATCAAAACCAATTTTACTAAATAAATATATTTATAATGAACAAGTGTTTTGCTTTGTATTTTTATTTTTTGTGTCTTAAGAATTACGCAAAGATTTTAATCAAGGTGTAAAGGGTGTTTAAAAAATATAAACATTATAAATAGATTTACAAAAATGGTTGTACTGCTGGTGCGACGCGACTTATCTATTAAGTCCAGTCAAAAATAAAGCTTTTCAATGCTTCATTAATTAATTCATTAATCAATTTACCAGAAAAACCTGTAGAATGAACACTCCTTCAATCAAAAAAGCAAACAAACGTCAATAACGTCTTATAAGTGAAAAATAACTAACACAAAAATCAGCAGAGCAACAATAATAACAGTAGATTAATTGTGATAAAATTATTTATTATAAAGCAAAAATTGCAGTGAAAGTTTTTTTTTTTTTACTTAATAAGACATCATTTGCGTGCAGAGAATTAAACAGTTTTTTCTTTCTTGTTGTCGTCTTTATACTACATTTTATACGTAAACAAAATATTTAAAATTAATAATTTTGTAAGAAAAAAAAAAAGTAAACAAATCGAAATTAACTCTTCTATTCATAGGTTTTATGTTTAATTCACGATTTTTATTATGATGACTTCATTAAATTAAAATTTAAAAAGAAACAAATAACAAAAAAAGCGCGCACACACAACACAAATCAACACTGTACTCTGAATTATTTATTAATAAAAAACAAAAAAAAATTTTTTTTTATATTATTTTCATATTTATCGACAAAAGAAACGACAAGAAATCGTGACAATTATAATATGTTTTGTTCGGTGGTTGTGGTTTAGTTTTTATTTAATTTTTATTCAATAAATTATGATTTATTTATTTCATATGCAAATTGCATCATTTTATTTTTCTTATTTATAAATTTTATTATTCTATAAAAGCAGCTCATACATACATAAGCATAATTTCATCTTATAAACGATTTTTTTCTAAACAAACAAAAAAAAAATGAAAACAATTTAATTAAAGAATAAACACAAAAAGCATGAAATAAATATTATTATGATTTTAATAAAAGCGAAACGTAACGTAACGTAATAATGTATTTAGTATTTTTTTTTTTTTAAATAGATATAATACAAGAACTTTGACATCATTTACTGGGTATTGTTTTAAAAAATAAAATAATTTTTTTGCATAAAAAAAATAAAAATAAATTATGCAAAATATTATTATTATTATTACAAAATCACGGGAAAAAAATAGCAATAAAGTCGCAAAAGAACAAAAACCTATAACAGAAATTATGATGATTACGCACATTTGTCATTTATAAGAATTATTAATACACAAAGAAATATGAAATAGATGGGTGTTTACCTTCTTTTTTCTTTAACATTAATTAATTAAGTCATTAATGTTTTTTTCTTTTATGTTTCATTAATTAAAATTTATTAAACTCACTTTTAATTAGTAAAGAAATAAAGACATTATAAGAAAGATTATTATTAAAAAAGAAATATTTTTCTTTTATCTATATAAAAACGGGTAATCAATATCGGTATTTTCTTACAAACCGTAACGACAAATTATTTTTACAAAAGAATCATTAAATCTTTTGAGAATTGATAATATATTGGCAAAAATTAATTTTTTAGTCTTTTCAGTGATTTGATTATTTTTATTTTAATCTTTTAATTTTATAATGAAATTGACTTGTTTACAAATTACGTCGTGAAGTCGACCTGTGAATAGCTTTGAGCTACCATGTCATAGGATTTAAGATATTTGTGAACATTGGTTTTAAAGGATTGGATATTGAATTGGTTTGGGAAGGCACACGCTGGGAAAGCGTTCCTTTTCTTTGCTGTACGAGTAAAGAAATCGTTTTGGAACTTCGATGTTCGCACTGTTGCAGGTTACTGCTCGACAGTGGGTGGTAATTCATGCCCTTATTTCTCGTACACGTATTTCACGCGAAAGCATTATTTCGGAGATCTCTTTGGAACAATGTTCGTAGCTATATTTGTAAAAAATCGTAAAATCCCGTCGATGCTTAAGCGAATTACAATCATTAGTTCTTTTTTCATTCTATAACTATTTATTGATAGTTCTGTAATGTAATGTAAATAGTATCATAAATTTTATAATTATTTCTAAAAAAAATAAAATAATAATCATAAAGTTATATATTTATGCTACAATTTAAGCATATATAATATATACGAGGTCGAGGTGTGGTTCGTTTAATAATAACGAAAATTAAAAGAACAAAAATTATACACAAGAACAATACAAGCAAAACTTAAAGACATTCATGCAAAACCGAATTAAAAATTTAAATATGCATAAATATGCATAAATATGAGCAAAAAATAGGTCAAAAAAAAAATTTAATAAAGTGAAGAAATAAAAATTCTTTAAGACGGTAAATAATGCATTTTAAGCGATATTTAATTAATAATGTAGAAATTTATTTATTAAAATTATATAAACGCATGGTATTATCAGTATTAGATGACTGTGGCGTCAATAAACGACATTTAAACGCTACAATTAATTAATTTTGCAAACTAGAAATTATTATAAACTAAACATTGGGTGGTATTTTTATTACTATGCATAAAATTGACAACGAAATATTTACCTTAGTGAATAATTATAAAGAAAAACAGAAAAACTAATAATTCAGAACATGCATTTAATAATTAAGTATATGTTATGCTTATGCAATTTTTCAATTTAATCAATTAAACGCAACGAATTCATTAGCTTAATTTTTAACTAAAATCAAGCGTTTGATTATTACATAAAAATATCACATAAATTACATCTTACATAATAAAAATAATAAAAGATAAAATATAATAAAAATGTACGTTAACGTCATAAAATTAATAACACCTTCTTACATATTAATTAAAATAAAATAATAATTATTTTCAATAATTTATTATTATTATAATTATTTTTATTAAAGCATAATAATAATTAATATTATAAAATTAAATATAGATAATAAATTGAAGGTGGAGTTAATTATTAAATATTATTAGACATGGTAACACAAAAATATTAATAATAATTTAACACACATAATTATAATAATAATAAATAAATAATGATTATATTGTTGATGGACAAAAATAACCTCATTTAATATTTAATTTATCACTTTAAATAATTATTTTTTTCTCTATATTATTACTGTTTTTGTTTTATTGTTATTAATTCATAAAGGTGTCTATTGATTTATGTTTCCTCTATGATATTATTATGGATACATTTTTTATTCTAATTAAAACATAAAAAAACCAACGAAGAAATACATGTTATGCAATTAAATAATCTTTATATACCTATATGACAAATAAAATGGCATTTACGGGAAGAAACGATTATTATAGCAACGAATTATTGAATCAGAGCAATAAAATAATAAAAATTACAATCAAGGATAAAGAAATCTGCAGTAAAGAAAAATAAAAAAACTAAAACAATTAATGCCAAAGAAATAAATTAATAATTAAAAACAATTTAAGCATTGAATAAAAGAAATATATTCAAATCAAACTAAAGAAAAGTCTGTCAAGGATTTAAATAAATTAAATGAAAAAATATAAAAAAATTTAAGTAAACTTTTAATCAGTTTATTAAATTATTTAATCAATAATTTATTAACCAATAAATATCAAATTAAATACTATAATAATAATAATAAAAAAATAATTTCTTTTTCTTTAATTTTTAATAATAAGACGATAACAAAGTAAATAAAAAAGTAAATAAAGCTTAACATCTGTTAACAACTAAGCGCCTTATATTAATGTTAATCAATTATTTATTCTTTGATAAGAAATCAACATATAATTTGACATTTAATAACCAGGTAATTGGTTATGTATTATATAATAAACAAACATACTTTTATAATACAAAAAATATATATTTAAGTAAATAAGAACAAAATTACGGCATGAATTGTTATCTATTTCTATACAAGACATAATGTATGTAGATTTTTTGATTATTATTATTATTTTGTTTTTCTTTTTTGCCTCTTAATTTCCATTTTTTTATATTTATAAACGAATCAAAAGGCAAATAATGTTTATTTAAATATTAAATAAAATAACAACGTTATGACATCATAAATATGTCAACTTAAATTCGATACATGATCGCATAATTTTTTTTTTTTCTTTCTATTTTTTTCTGTACAATTTTTAATGTTGACGATGATGATTTTAATGATTTTTCTGTTTTTCTTTTAATATTGTTAGCACACAACAACAAGAGAAAATATAATAATAATAATAAAAATAGATATAATATCACATATCAACATCATCACAATCAACACAATTATCATTATTATTTTTTCATTATTTTATTTTCTTATTATTTTATCAACAGACACAACGACATAATAATCTTAGACAAATGATTTTTACTTTTTTTTTGCTTTATATTTAAAATTTAATTTTAATTGAAAAAATAATTATATTTCCTTATAAATAAATGCATTTTATAATAACGTTATGTGTTTAATATTTTAAATTTATTCATTTATCGTCCATACATACAACACAAGACAAGACACAAAAATTGATTTCTTTTAATTTGCATATTATTATTGCCATTTATTATCCATATAATATTAGTCATGTTTTGTATTTGTTGTTATACATTTCCGATTAATTTTTTTTTTGTATTAATGATGGATCATGATAATCATTTGAATAATGCAAATTAAATGTATTTTTAATGAAATTTTTCTTTTATTCCATTTAAAGTGATTTTATTATGCAATGCAGCAAGTAAGTACAGTAATATTATAATATTTTAGCAAATAATTGCTATATTGTAGGCTGTATCTAATAATAACAGCAATACATCTATTAAAAATATCAAAAAACTGAGTGTAATTGATCATAAACAAAACAAGTGCTCAGCGCAAAGTGTTTTTATATTCATTCATTGCATCTAAAATTCAATCTCAGTAAAGAAAATCTAACAGAACTTTTATATACAAATTTAAATTTAAAATACTTTTTAATTCTCTATTTATTTATATCTATTTAACTAAAAATTAAAATTCCACATAAATACATAATTTCAAAGTACGAATTAATAATTTTTTAATATAACTTTCCATCTAAACACAAAATATGTTAATTAATTTTATACAATAAATAAAAAAATAATTTTTTATTGATTTATTATTTTTAATTTATTCAAAAAACCATTGAAACACAATCAAAAAAGATTATTTATTAAATTTATTATTTGAATTTCTTTGTCTAAAAACATAGAAATACTAATACAACAGGGGGGGTTAGGGTGGTAAAGTAATATAAAATTTAAAGAACGCGATCATGCTTGAAATTAATATTCCAGACATGATCATCTCATCACACACACACACACAATTGTATATAACAATAGCAGCAGTAATAATAATAATTACAGTAAAACGCGGGCAAGCAAATAACAATATTTGTTTCGCTGTCAAATAATAAACGTTTTAAATAATTTTTATTTTGAATTTACAAAAGAATTACAGAAAAACGCACAAAATTGATTTATTATTACTAAAAAAAGATCATAAAGTAATCTATGTTAATAATATTTATATGTTTTCTTTTCGCCTTTAAGCATAAAAAATTAATAAAATATTTATTTAAGCTCACGTAAAATGAATCATAATAAATGCTTTTTTTTTAGTAATTTAAAGCTCAAACAACTTATGCTAGAGATGGTATTTTATTAATTCATAACATGTTAACCACCCATCGGTGTCTTTTTTATTTAAAATTTCTTGATTATCTTTTTTATTTTTGTAAGTAATAAAAATTGGAATTGAAATTGGTTGGATAGTTACAGTCAGTCAAAGAATAGAGAATAAGTAGAAGAAGAAAAAAATAAACTAAACGGTTAATTTGGAATTCGGTATGAAAAAAAAAAAAACAATTTCTTATTTTCTATTTGCATAATCAGTGTTTCTTTAGTGTTTTTACCGACTAGGTAAAATTAATTGGCAAACATTATTCTAAATTCGGCGCGTACATTGAAGCATTTCAAAACGATTTATAAATAAGTGAAAGCATCTAATGATTATACTTATCTACAGCAGATTACCTTAATCACATAATTAATAAAAAAATAATGTAATAAAAATGCTTAAAAACATTAATTAACCGTGACAAAACTTAATAACATTTTTTAATTGCAAAAACCAAACGTTTATCTGCATAATGCAATGTTTAAACAAAACAAACTATATATCTATCCTTGATTATTTACTTTAATTAAATACATAATAGATACTTATCATAACATTGTATGACAATTAAATATAAAAAATTAAATAATATTTAAGTACTTTTATCATTTTGCTAAATAATAAAAATAAAAATATTTTAAATAATTAACATAAATGTTAATTTTTTAGAAAAAATAGTTAACCTTTAGTGTCGGTGTATGTCTGATTTCTTATCTTTATATTTAATTTAATTATAACTTTTTTATTTATTTTTATCTTAAAACTTTTAAACACAAATAACAACAACAGCAAACATAACCAGCAAACCATTCTGCATACCTATGATTAATTAATTCTTTCTGCAAAACAAAAAAAAAATTACGCAAACAAAAATAATACCAAGAATAAAAATTATCTGACTGTCGCGCGTAAGTGCTTTTAAAATTAATTGAAAATTATTTAAACTATTGTTTTTTTTTTTCATTTTGCTTTGTACCTGTGTATAAATTAGCGTAACATAAAACATAAAAAAACAGGTAGCAACAAGTACGATCAGTAAACAATCATAAATTTATCAATTTGTCATTTTTCAAAATTCAAAAGGAAAAAATAAAAAGAAACAAAAACTGTTTACTCTCGCCCGCCAAAAATTAATAATCGAAACACAATTAAGTGAACGACTTAAGAAAACTAAAAATAATTATTTTTCAATTTAACTAAATAAATAAAAAGAAATAAATCATTATATAAATATGTGTAATATTTAAATTATAATTAATAATAACAACTTTGTTATGTCAAAGTTGTCACCATAATCCGTACGTTACCATTGACAAGTGTTGGTGTTGGACGAGAAGGCAAATGACTTACGAATTTTCTTTCGTAGACAAGAAATATTAAATAAATAAATTAATTAAATCTCTGTTTTTTTGAGTGTAATTGTTAAACTGATACAACAACCGAAAAAGGGAACAAGTTTTTAAAGAATTACAAAATAAAAAAAAAAACGACTTAAATCAGCTACTAAAATTCCCACAACAAAAAACAAAACAGTTTTGTCTAACAATAGACACTTTTTTCTTTACTAATTATAATAATTCTCTTTCATTTTAATATTTATTTTATATAAAAAATTTCTATTTATTTTAACGCTAAACAACAATGTTATATGTTACAGCAAATTACAATTTGTCATTATTATTATTATTGTTATTATTTTGTCATTAAAAAAACATAAAGTAAATACACTTAACAAGATACAAAAAACATCATTTATTCAATATAATCCGATGGAAAAAATATATATTTAAATAGAATTAATTAAAAATATAAATTACTAAAGAAAAATAAACCAAACAAAACATATTTAATGTAATTGTATTGTCGGTTGTATTTTAATTAAAAATAAAAATAATAAATGCTAAAAACAATTGAATATTTAACCTATAAAAAAAAAAAAAATGAAATAAAAACAAAAAGCACAGTAGTTAAAAATAAAAAAAAAGACAAAAGAGTATCTAAAAACACCCACCTTTGAGAAGTTATTTAATTGACAGGTGAGGTATGCTTATTTAACATCAAAACAAATAATTCAATTGTATTTTATATTTTATTTTTAATTGTAATTTATGCTATTTAACTGCATAATTTTTGTATTTTTTTTATTTATTTTAAATAATGATAAAATAATAACTGTTACGTGCCTTGTCATGCATTTTTTACTATTTTGTAGTCAATTTAATCGCCGTTTATGTAAACGAATAATTGCGCAAAAAAAAAACAATTAGAATAATGCAAAATTATATCTAATGCACTTTTTACATGTCTTTATTTAATGAGGTTTTACTGTACACTTTTTATATTTGCGGTTATTATTTGGTGAACACTTGATTAACTTTTGAATATTATATGCAGAGAAAAAATTGTTTTAAAGATAATTAAGTAAAAATGACATAATTAAATTGTTTTAACCTTAATGCAAGCAAGTAACATGTTGAAAAAATATTTAAATCTTTTTTTTTTTTTTTATCATGCGGTTTCCTTTGTTTGATATTGGTATTTGCGTTGTGAGGAAAAATAAAGCAGAAATAAGCATAATAATAAAAATAATAAATAGCAAATACAATGAAATACAGAGTAAACAAGATTTAACCATTTAAATTCTATGTCAATCATGTATACAATTTTTTAATTAATTTCAAGCGAAAAATAATTATAATTATAATTAATTATTCAGAAATTAATTGATCATTGTTAATTAATAAAAAAAAAATTTTTTTCTTCGTTTTAATTAATGATTTTGTAGGTAGAAGGAGATCAAATGCAAAAAATGCTTACAATTAAGGTCGCACTACAATGTTACTGTATTTTTCGTAAATATGCGCAGAGTGAAATACGCTTTATCGTGCACATGCAAGCAAATACTACTAATCACAATGCTCTGGAGTTAATTACGGTAGAAAACTTTAGAGCTTAGATTGTTCAAATTAGAAAAATACGGTAGTAAGAATTTATTGCAGGCGCTGTCAGTTCTTAATTTTGATTTTAGTAGTGTTTTAGAACCATTTTTTTATTAAAAGGTAGTGTGTTTTGCTAAAAATACTGTTTAGCATATCATATTTTGTGTTTATGGTTATAATTCCAAGAACAAAAAACTGTTCTTTTTGTGTTGCTATAGCAATGGCTTAGTACTGCAAATAAATCTAATATTGTGCAAAAGGCAAATTGATAAATTACCTCTGCGCATATTTACAAAAAATACGATAACATTGTATCGCAGCCTTTATTCATTAGAATAAAATTTGTCATTAGATCGACTTAGCTTAATTGAATTAAAAAGTTTAAGTAAATTTAAATTACATTAGATATGTAAGGTCATAGCATGCATTGCTTAAACAAATAACAACAAAAAAAGCTTTGTAACTTAGTTAGAAATGTGACTGAATTAAGCGTTAATATTGACAAATCATTACTCAGTACATTTATAAAAATAAATAAAATTATTTAATCTAATTAATCAATAAAAATAACAACAAGTGAATAAACTATATACATAATAAATCTATAGTCTAATCATAATTAATCATAGAAATTAGAAATCAAAACCAGTAAAAGTGAATTTCATTCATATATTTATTAATTAAGCTTTTTTTTTCTTATTTTCTTTTTATTTAAAGCACACACAACTAAGTAATGCTTATTGAGTAATAATATGGAAAAATATTTTTAATTAATTAACTAATAATAAAGCAGCAAAAAAAAAAAATAAAAACGCAATAATAACTTCCGTTACCAATAATAAGATGTCACACAAAAATGTATTTTATTTAATCGATTTATAAAGTGAAAGTTTTATTTTTTCAGATTTTTTCTTTTGTATTGATTTTTCGTAATAAAACAGTCATCAAGCTGCAATAACACAATCTTCAAAATTTGTAATAATTGTGAAGAAAAATCATTTATTTGATTAATCAAATTTAGGTTACTCTTAATGCTTTTTAATTAATTACAAAGAAAATAAAAAGCTTCAATTACATATACAAAAGGGTAAAAGCATAAACATGTTTCATTATTTTTTCGTCTTTAAGTCATTTTTAAGCCACTTAACGGACAAAACAAATATCCAAACAAAGAGAAAACCAACAAAACACACAAATAATTTATCAGATTTTTATTTATTTTTTTTTCGATCATGTTTAAGCGAGTAAAAAATAAAACCAATTTACATCTGTTTTTTACATTGTTTTTAGTTGTCTGGCTGGTGGTTATCTTGTCATTTACTGTATTTAATTGTTAAAGAAAATTATTTCGACATTTCTTTAGCAAAAAAAAAACATAGTGTTAACCCAAAGAAACAATACAACAGCCGAGAGACAGAGAGAAAACAAAAACAGGGTGGACAGTTTGTAGTGTTAAAGAATAATTAGTTAAACTGAAAAGAAGTTAAAAATCAAGAAAAAAAAACTGATTAATGGATTTTGCTTCTTTTTTTTTACGATATTTAAGAAATAATTTAAAACTTAAAAAACAATTCCTTTGTTTTTGTTCATAATATTTATTAATTTATTAAGCAAAATACACGCAACGAACAGCATACACTAAATTTAATGGTTTATTATTTATTTTTAATACATAATAATAAAAAATTAAAAAACATACATTGATTTATTACAAGAAAAAAAATTAAAAATAAAAAAAATTTTCCTATTAAAATATAAAGAAATAGAACAAAAAGATCTAATAATAATAATAAGAATAATAATATAACTACTAATAAAAATATATAAAATTTAACCCACCCAAGTTTGATCTTTTATTATTTATTTCAAAGTAATAAAAATAATAATTTTTCTTTAGTTACAAAACAAAAAAAGTTATTTTTCTAGCTTAGGCAAAGTATATTAATAATAAAAAAAAAGCTTAAAATAAACAGAAATTCGTGCCGAATGATGAAAAATTAAAGAAAAAATAATTTAAAGCGATTTATAATATGTTATATCGTGATGTATCCGCTAATGTTCGCTCATTTTAACATTACTTATAGTAATCTTAACCGTTTTTTTTTTCTGTTTTGTTAAATCAAAAACAAATTTTTTTTTTTATAATAATAAAACGATATATAAAAGAAAACTAACGCCAATCAATGATTCAATTAAGATCATCACTATATGTCTTGAGATTTTTTATTATTATTATTATTAAACGTTTTATGTCTGTCAAGTATTTATTCAAATTAATGATTGATTTAATATTTAGAGTAAAACTATATATGTAATGTGAATAAAGGTTATTGTATTATTTATGATATTTTCTTATTAAAATTAAACTAAAGTAACAACGGATAGCATTTATCATAATAGTAACCAATAAAAACCGATAGAAAGTATTTTGTAATTAAAGAAAATTAATTAAAAATATATTTAATTCAATTGATTGTGTTATAAACCAGTGATAAAGAGAAGTTCCTAAGTCCCTATCTTTTGTATTTCAATTATATGTGAGACAAATTAGTCTCATTTCTTTAATTTAGGTTTATTCTATAAAATTCAGTTATTCCTATATTTGATGTTACAATATTAATGCTATTTTTACATAGTTTTTCAAGGGGTGTGCCCATATTTTGTGCAACATTTAGATAAAATAGTGGTTAATTTACATAAATTAGAATTTTTCTTTACAACCCAAATAACCTAGTTTCGAGAATACATATATTTTTTAATTAAGTTTTAAAACCCTAAATATCATTAAAATTGTTTTAAAAACTTATCCTGCATTAGTCAGACCGAAAGGGTTAAATAATAAAAAACAAAATTTTAATTACACTTGCTTACTCCTAATTAATTATAATTTAGACACTTTGGTGTTATTATTTCTATTTTTCTACAAATTATAATTAAATATATAATTTTCTATAAAATAATATTTATTAATTATTAAAACTAAGCGCCTCTCTGTTGCTGCTACTTCTTGTTACTTAAGTACATAAATAACAGCAACAATTATAAAAACAACAACGAAATATGTATGTATATAGAAGTAAAATAAAACTATGTATATAAACAAACAGGAAGCAAACCAATATTTATTATTTTATATATATATATAATAATATAAATAGCATGGAATATATATATAAATAATAATAAAAACGTTATAATATAATATTTCCGCTTGTTTTTATTTTTTATATAGTGAAAACGCACTTTAATTAGTTTTAAACCATAAATATATATAGCATAAACTGCACCCATTTTTGAACATTTAATTTCATTTTAAACAAAAATGTTACTACAAAAAAAAAAAATACCAGAAACAGAAAAGAAGAAGCTACAAATGTTTTATGAAAATAAAAAATTATTTATATTAAAATTAAGTATCTACTGCAGTGATGGGTAACCTATGACACACGTTTCAAAGGTGACACGCGAAACCATTTTGTGTCGCAAGTAGAACACCGATAAATTAAAATTATCAAAAACTATCAACACGTTAAAATCCGTGAATCGCAACTTTGTAGTATTTATTAAATTATTAAAAAAAAAAGATTAAATGCTTTTTGTTGCACGAATTTATTTTTTTTTTCGAAAACTCAATGAATTTTCTCAAATTTTCTGAAATGCAAATGAATGTGTGGCTACGTTTAACATTATTTATAAATAAATAAAATCGGGATTTTAATTTTTGCGAATTTTGTAATAAAATGTAAAAATCTAGTGAAATTAATCAAATATAATGTATTAATTGTTTTTGCTTATATAATTAAATAATTAAATCAAAAAAGTATTTTTTAATTAATTGTCAAAATATTAAAAAATGAAGAATATTTCTAGATATGACACGGTAACCGAGTTATCATACAAATTTTGAAACACCGAGTAAAAAAGGTTACCCATCACTGATCTACCGAGTGAAAGATAGAAGGTAGACAACGCGAACGACACACAGATATATATTTAATCAAATAAAAACTGTTTAATGTTTATTTTTTGTCTTATTTTTTGTTGACTAAAGTTAGACATTACTTAAATGGTATTTCACCAAAAAACAAAAATAATAATAATAATATTTTTATTACACTTAATTATACATACTTACTGTTACATTGTATAGCATAATAATTAATATTATTATTAATATTATTATTAGTTTAGCTAGTTGTATGATGATTTTGTAATTAAATTTTTTAATATTTTTATGTTGAATATTTATGCAAAGTACATTATTATTATTATTATTTTTTATTAATTAAACAAAAGCAGCATTTTTTGGCATAGAATTGAAATTTCAAAATAAAAGATTTAGGAGAAAATGATTTATTACAGAAACAAGAAACAAACAAATGAGGAAACATCATAAAAAAAAAATAATTTACATTTTTTAATTATTTATTTTTAATAATTTTTCATTGCTTATAAGAATTTTATTATCACATTGTCGTCTCTTAATACAAATTTATTTAACGCTCTAATTTAACCTTAATTAATTTAAATCACCATCGACTACTAATTATTCATTTAATTTAAATACAAAAAATAAAAGATTACGCAAAGTGCTGCAACAGTGTAATAAATTGAATTAAAAAAAAATGCAGCAAGACGACGAAAAAAATTCTATCAAAGTCCATCCATACCTTTGATAAAAAAAGAAGAAGAAAAGACACATTTTTTGGCACCGAAAAAATATATATTTATTTTTAGTTTTTATTAAAATAAAACTGAATAAAAATTTAATAAAAAAATAAATAAATAAAGGAAAAACAAGGTGAATTTTCCAACCAGAAAATTCAAACCGCAACCGAATTTTATCTGTTTTAATTTTATAAAAATAAATAAAATTCACAAAGCGATTCACATACAACAGAGTAGATATGAATACAAAAAATAAAAAATAAACTCTGCTCTGCAAAAAATTATAAATAATTCTGGAATAAAAAATTCGCTCGTAATGATAATAATAAAAAAAAATTGATATAAAAAATAATCATAAGTTGAGTTAAATAAGAATAAAAAAGAGTTAAAAAAGTTAAAGACTTCAGTAAACAAAAAACTTTATTAACAATAATTATCAACAAAGTTAAATCAATGCGTTGACCTCTCATGAGTTTTGCATGCTTTTTAGGGTTTTAAGAAAAACAAAAAATAAATAAATGATAAGAAATTATGTAAATAATTCAGCTAGCTGCTGCTAAAGAGAAATTATTTTAATTCTTTTTTATGTTTTACCACGATAAAGCCATGCATACAGCCAGCACACATAAGGAAAATAAAATCTCAATAAAAACAAATCATCGTAATCATCAGCAAAATCATGTTACATATAAGGAACGTGGCTTAAGAATTGCTTCATTTTTCTTTTCATAAATAAAAAAAAGCATATGAACACGCCTGCACTCTACTCTACACTCAAAGCAAATAAAAATAAATAAAAACTGATCATTACTGCCTGCCTGTTGTATAGCTGTAGCTGTTGTTGTTGGTGAATTGTGATGTTGATATGTTGATGACTTTTGTGTTTTAATAATAAAAGAAAATGATATGTTTTAAAGAAAACCAGAAGTACAGAGTGTACAGCAAAGAAATACAAAGTCAAAAGAAGAAAAAACAATTCACTGTGTGTATATATGAACAACATATATGCTCTGCGCTGCTGTTGTTGTTTAACATTTTAGTGTTATTTTTATTTTAATGTTTGAAAAAAGTAAAAGAAATATATAAATTAAGGAAGTTTTTTCTTATTCTTTTCTTTTTTGTATCGATAATAAAATTTCTTCTTTACATATTTAAATGCTAAAAAGAAAACCAGACAAGATCACATTTGGTTTTACTCAAATGAATGAAAACAAATAAAAATCTTTCTTTAATTTTATTCGATTTGATTTTCAAAATAAAACTTAAGTGTTTGTAAGAACAAACACACAATCATACCGAAATAACTAATGTTATTTTCCATTAGTAAGTCACAACAATTGCAAATTATTTTTGCTAAACAGAAAGTAGTACTTAAGTGTTAGAAATAAGACATTACAAAGTAATACAGCCCAGTAAAAATAATTACACTTTTCCTTTGGTTTTATTGTTCTTTTTTTTGCACGAGTTAGAAATTAACTTACTCAAAGAGACAATCATCACTTAGTTTTAATTAAACAAAAGAAATAAAAAAAAACCAATAAAATTTGTCAAATAAATTTGCTTAATAGAAAGCAAGGCCAATATGTGTGTATTGTGGATTTTTTTTTTCATTCTTATTTAATCAATTAACTTGCAATTTGATTTAATTTATATAAAATAAATCATAATCATCGTTTTGTGTTAATTATATCTTAGAATAGAATCAAACTATGGAAAGAAAATCAAAGAAAAATCGAAGAAATTTAAAGAATTAAAGAAAACAATTCTTTCTACTGTAAAACGTTATAAGAAAATATTAATAATATTAAAAAAGGAAAACACAACAGCATAATCATTATTTTTCACTAAAATATTGTTTCATTTGAGAGAAACAAATTTTCATATACTACTTGTGTTTCTATTTATAAAATTTCTTAAACAGACATCAAAAAAACAAACAAAGAAAAATAAGCGAAGAAAACTGAACTGCAGAAGGAAAAATGTTTTCTTTTTTCTTTTTTTTTGTTTTATTTTTCTTTAATTTTATAACTTCTTGTATGTAAATGTATTTTTAAAGAAAATTTAATGTTTGTTATTTTTAATGTTTATTATTGGAATAGAGAAAATGTTAAAAATAAAATCATTTCATCAGTGTATTATGTTAAACAAAATCATCATCATCAGCATCATCATCATCATCTGCGGATAGCAACATTTAACAAGAAAACTTAAACGAATACAGATACATATTGAGATGAGAAAACATTTTATTTATTTCAGATTGATATTTGCTTATTTATGTTTTAAAAATGAAAAAAACATAAAATTTAGATAAAGCCAAGCCACCAAACAAAAATCTGAGATGAAAAAATAATACGCTTTTCCGGTTGAGAAAAGCAAAAAAAAAAACTCTTCTCATTAATTTTAAATCAATAATCAATAAATAAATATACAACAAATTATTGTGTCATTTATTTTTTCCGGTTAATTAATTAATGTAAATATCGAATAATGTGAGAAGAAATAATAATTAGAAAATTTTCTTTAAAAAGACCTAAAAATGGTGATAAATTTTGCTTTCATTTTTTTTGTAATTTACTTTGACCAAAATTGACTGCATTTATAACTTTTTAATTCAATTCATTATTAATAAATAATTAATCATGAAATTATTACCAATTAAATAAACAATTTTTTAGTTTTTAATAAAAATTTCGCAAATTTAATCATTCTTATATATGCTTTTTATTGCAAAATTTAAGTCAATTCACAGCTGGACATTAATAATAATAATAATAATTTTGTTTTTCTCATCAATTTTTTCTAAGTAACTGAATTAATTAATTAATTAATTATTAAAAAATTTATTTAAAAGTTGGCAACTCTTATTAATAATAAAAAAAAAGACTTTTTAAGAAAATATAATTTTATAAGACTGTGTGTCGAATTATTATTACGAAAAGAAAAAAAAACTATCATCGTTCGTGCATCAAAAATATGTATAAAATTTTTTATTTCTTTAAATAATAATAATAATAATAATCATTAATGTGTCGTTCTGCGTTTTATTTCTTGCAAAAAAAAAAAACTATTAAACAAAGCAAAGAAAAGAACATTATATCGTCAATAATAACAGCAACAACGAAAACCAGTAGTAATTAGGTGGAGGAAAAGTAACGAAAAATCAGATTAATAAAAAAATTTACCGTAATAATTCGCGAATACTAGAAAAAAAAATAAATAAATAATAATATTTTTAGATAAAAATTAGTCATATTTTCTGCTTTTAAATGAAAAAAGTGAAAAAAAATTTTAAATTAGCGACAGCGTGGACGACTCTAAACAACATCACAACCGCGTGCTTTTATTACTTTAATTTATTAATTTTTATTTTTATTTATAACATCGTTAATGTGATTTTGTTGTCATTTTATTTTATCTATTTTGTAAAGTTTTTATTCCTTTATTTTTTTTTATTAAGTTAAAAAAAGACAAATAAATTGAGTGAAGAAAATATTTCTCTATTTCGCAAGTTTAATACTATTTCTATTTACTTAAATTACAGTTAAAAAAGACAGGAGAAAAAATAAAAGTAAATTAAACGAAAAATCTCAGGTGTTTACGTTATTCTTTTTTGGTTTTGTTAAAAAACAATTAAAAAACTTACACGTGTCAAGGTTTTATCACAGCAAGTTATTGTAATTAAAAAAATAATAATAATTTAGTACTGTATTTGTGCCTTTAATTAAATCATCTAAATAAGGAAATAAAAGTTTGTTTTTTATTTTTATGAATAATTAATTTATTCAATGAATTATAGATAATTGTGAATGGAATAAGAATTCACTTGTCACTAGAGTTAATAGTTTTCTTTTCTTATTTTTGAATACTTATTACTCGTTTATAAAGCAAACGATTTAACTGCTGTAAACATTTTCTAATATAAAAATGACCCCGTTGATAATATAATTTAGTAGCAAACTCAGCATCAATCATATAATAAAATGCAAAAATTATAATTAAATAAAAATAAAACTTACATCTGGATGATCTTTAACTGGTACATAGACTTTTTCATTTAAGGTAAC
The DNA here is from genome assembly GCA_963942525.1 of Ptychoptera contaminata. NCBI lineage: Eukaryota > Metazoa > Arthropoda > Insecta > Diptera > Ptychopteridae > Ptychoptera > Ptychoptera contaminata. Next base: position 39,935,814 of record OZ012637.1, on the reverse strand, counting down.
TGGTGTACCTTCAGCGTCTGGAAGAGATAATGGTTCTTTTCTTACACCATTAATCTGGAATAATGATGCTCTGACTTTAGCAATTTCTGTAAATTAAATAGCGAAAATGATTAAATTAAATTAATTATTGATTATAAGTACGAAATATTTTTTATTATTTAAATTTATTATTAGTCAATAAACCAAACACACGAATAATACTAAAAACAGAAAGTAAATTTACGACTATTTGCGAGTTGTAAAAATTTACAATTAAATTTCTAACATTAAATAAATGCACTGTGCGCGGTTGTATCAATAAAAATGATTAATTTGATTATGCAAAACAAAGATAAAAAAATAAAAGGTTTTTCTAATTAATTTCTACAAGAAAAGATAAATAAAGAAATTAATCATATAAAATTTGTTAAATTAAGACAAATAACTAACATAACGATGAACATACATATATTTATAATTAATTTTATTAACATTTCACTTGTTCTTTTACTGTCTTTATGTTATTGAAATATAATTATATAAACGAAGAAGAATTATTATTAATAATTTTATTTAAAAAATATATTTAAATAATATATATGTATGTGCTTGAAACTCCGTTTATAATAATAATTGTAACATGAAAATCTTTCAAAACCATAAATTTCTAAAGTATTAAAATAATAATAATAATAATAAAATTTATATTTAAAAAATACGAAAAAAAAGAAAAACAATTTTATTAGAATTTTAATTATACAACAACAGGGTGGTGTGGTTTTATTTTTTTTTTAAAATAAAATTTAAAATCATTAAAAAAATAAAAATAAATCGCGTAATTAGTATTTCTCTTTGATATATATATTTTTATGTAAACAACAAAGTGACCAAATAATTTTTGTTATTTTTATTGTGTTTTTTTGAGCAATAAAAAATTAAGTAATAATAAATGAAACAAAAACACAAAGAAAAAAACTTATAACAAAAGGCAAATTAATTGTCGTAAATAATTGATGGAAATTATTTTCGTCTGTTTTATGTTTTTGCGTTTAAAAGTCAACAATTATTGAACAAAAAGCATAAACAATTTTAAAATTTCATTTTAATATAAGACGACAACGACAATAAATTTATTTTTCTGTTTAATCAAAGTCAGTGGTTATGTCTCTGTTGTGTCTCTTAATTTTTATATAAATAAATATAACTATGTGTATATAATATAAATTGGCGGCTATAAACAATCGATTAAAATTATTTAATTAAAATATTTTCATCACTTTTATTTAATTAAAACAAGAAAGAAAAATAAACAAAAAACTTTCTTTTATATAAATAACTCGTCTAATTACCATCGTCATCATCAACAAAAATCAACTAATTTTTAATTAAATAATAAATGAAACAATAACCACCCTATAATAACCCAATAAAAAGCGAAAACATTTAGATAACAACATTTTTTGTTAAATAAAATATAAATTAAACTTAATAAAAAATTTAATTATATATCTTAATAAAAAAAAAACAAAAAAAAAACAAACAAATGGAAAATACAAGCAAACGCGCTCGTTCAACACTAAATTCTCTACTTTTTTTTTCAACATATGTATATTTATTACAATTTTATTCATTCTCTTATCATTATTTAATTATTTAACATGTTTCTATATGTGCTATTATTTGTTAGATATTAAAATTATTAAAGAAAAATAAATAAAACAACGATAAAACAGAGCTTATAGTTGTTTTTTTTTTGGTGTATTTTTAAAGATGAACAATGACTGATAATTTATAAATACACATCATTCACATAAGAAAAGTAATTAAAAACAACAAAAAAAAAATAAATTTTATAAGAAAACACAGAAATTTAATTGATTATTTTATAAAATTTGTATTTTATTTAGTTAAAACAGGGTGTTAATTGTCTTTCTATCGAAATTCTAAAATACTGTGATACTGATATGAAAATTGTGCTTTATGAAACTGTTTTCCTCGAAGATTTACCTATAAATGTAATCAAAAAGGACATTGTTCCAAAGAGGTCTCCGAAATAATGGCTTCGGGCGAAAAACGTGTACGAGAAACAAGGGCTGGAATTACCACCCACGGTCGAGTAGTAACTTTAAGTACGGTGCGAACATCGAAGTTCCAAAACGATTTCTTTACTCGCATAGCAAAGAAATGGAACGCTTTACCAGCGTGTGCGCGTTCCCAAACCAATTTAATATCCAATCCTTTAAAACAAATTTCCACAAATATCTCACATCCTTTCCCATAAATTGACATGGTAGCTCAAAGCTATAAACAGGTCGACTTCACGTCGTAATTCCTAAACATGTCAATTTCAATATAAAAAAAATTTGCACGTATTATACGGCGTTTTATTATCAAAGAAAACGTTCAATAATTAAATTACTTACTAATAATTAAAGCACGTAATGTAAGTAAAAATTATTTATTATAAAAGCGCAATTTAAAGTAATTAAATTGCACCGAAAAGCAAACTAAGAAAAATCCTTTTTTTTTGCAAGTAAAACATTAAAACTGCTCATATATCACGCTGTTTACTTATAATAATTTTGTGCCTCTTTTGACTGTTTTGCTTAATTTTTAATTAAACTAGTTAGTTTTGTCACCTTGATTTGATTTGACATGAAATGAATTTTTAATGAGTTTGAAGAGTTTTTTTTTTCTTTCAATATTCGCTGCTGCTGTTGCTGTTTTTACTGTACTTGTTGTTGTTTCTATTTTTATTAAGTAAAAAAATCCGAAACAGGAGCTACTCTAGAGCTCTGCTCTATGTATTATATTATTTCGTTGTTGTTTATTAAAATTTCATTCATACAGTTTGTTAAAATTAAAGACAAAAAAACAAATAAAAATAAACATTTTTAACAAACACAACACATGATTGACATAATTTTTATGTTTATTATTATTATTATTTTTTTTTCATTCTTTCTTCTATTCATTTCAATGTTAATGATATTTTAATATTGATTTTATGGTTATTTTTCTTGTTTATTTATTCTTTAATAAAACAAGTACAGTGAGAATGTACAGTCTACTCTGCTATTACGCTCATTATCATCATCATAGATCGATTTATTTATGATTATTTTAAAATAATTTGTTTTATGTAATTATTAACATTTTTTATGCAAATATTAACTAAATCTTATTTTGTTCTTAAATGTTTACACGAGCTTATTAATACTTTCTAAATTAAATATTTATAAACAAATATATGGATTTTTATTTTTCGTAAATATTTCTTTATTAACTAATTATCAAAAATAAATGAGAATCAACTATTTAAACTCTACTATTGTAAATAATTTAATTAAAAAATCAATATAATCGATATATGGCATAAATGATGTAATATTTCTCTTCATTAATAAACTAAAAAAGAAATATTCATAAAAATTTAAATATTTAAGTGAAATTAAAAAAAAAAAACGCTAAAAGAGTCAACAAAATAATTTAAAGTGAATTGTTAGCATTGATTCACGCCTAAAAAAATAACAAGAATTCACAAAGCGTTAAACAAAAAAATTAATTATGAAATTCTAAGGGTAATACAGGTGTAACCAAAGAGAACATGTTTTGTTTGCATTTTAATGAAATTTCAAAAATACCATCTTGAAATTGATATGATTGGGAGAAAACACTACAAATAAATAATTTAGAAATTTATTTTTAACACGATATAACTATAAAATCGATTACAAAATATGTAGACAAGACAAGACAAGACGACTTTCAACCCTTTAAAAGGTTAATAAAATCAAACAACAACTAAACACAAATCAAAATTGACAACTTTTTCTTTATTTATATTACTTCTTAAGTCATGTTTTGTCTCTATAAAAACACTTTGAATAATAAAAATAATTAATAAATTAAAATAAAAAAGATAAAAACATATAAATCAACGATTTCAGTTCAATAAAAATCAAATAAAGAAAGAAAATAAAAAGCTTTATCGATGTTACACATTTCAAAGAATAAAGTCCGCACGACAATGTTACCATATTTTTCGTAAATATGCGCAAAGTGAAATAAGCTTTATCGTGCACATGAAAACAGATAGTACTAACCACAATGCTCTGGAGTTTATTACAGTTAAAAACTCTAGAGTTAAGTTCGTTAAAATATTATGCAAAGGGCAAATTCATAATTTACCTCTGCGCATATTTACGAAAAATACAATAACATTGTATCGCAGCCTTAAAAGAAAAACTTCCTTAAAAGCACAGTGTTAAAAACGATGATTTCTTAATCATAATATTATTACAATTAAGCACAATCAGCATTCACACAAATCATAGTAGTCACAAAATGCACGATTATATTGCATAAACAAAAAAAAAATATTAAATAAAAGATTTCCCACATTATTTAAAAAGAAAAATCAATGAAAAACTTTTACTTAGTTTTTATTTAAAAATTTTTTATAAACAAATCATAAATATGCTTAAAGCAATTACAGTTATTATAATCATATTATTATTATTATTATTAATATTAAATAATAATAATCAAAATAATGATAATAAAAATATTTATTTCTTTATTTTTCTCTTAAGTTGTTTGTAAGCTTTCTCGCCATATTTGTCGACTTGATTTATCCAAAAATAAACCAAAAAAATTAAAATGAAAAAACCATTTAATATAAATAAAAATTGTAAACAAATTCAACGGAATTAACTCTCGTGAGATTAATATTATAAAGAAAGAAAATAAAATCAAATACCTTTGAAAGGCATATCTTATTATATAAAGAAAGAAATAAAACATAAGACCAAGTACATATAATAAGAGTAAATAAATAAAATTAATACTAAATTATCGATTCTCCCACGTTTATTTTTAATTAAAAATAATTAATTTTCAAAAATATATTTGTTTTTAATTAAAGAAATACAATAATCCAAAGTGAGAAATAATAATAATAATAATAATTATTATTATTATTTGCTTATTTAGTTGTCACTTTAAATTCCTCACACTTGCCTCTTGGTCTTAATTGGTTTAATTATCGTGTAAACCAGTGTTCAGCAACCTTTTCTCACCTACGGCACACCAAAATTATTTTTCTAGATTTTCCCGACACACCAAAAGCTCAAGTATTAAATTGATTCACAAATTTTATCATAAATTTTTGCTTTTTATTTGAAGAGTATGCAAACATAAAGCTATAACATATTTAACTTCACGCTATCTTATAATTTAGTTATAGCTGTAATTCTATACTACATTTTGAAGAATAGAAAATATTATGAAAAATTGTAAATTGTCAAATACATTGAATTTGACCGCGGAATACCTATGTATATTCAGCTCACGGCACACTAGTGTACCACGGCACACCGGTTGCGAAGCACTGGTCTATACTACGGTAATACATTGACTATTTAAGTCATTACGAATGTTTAAAATACATAACATTATATGCAAAAAAGTAAAAAATAAATAAAATCAATTCAATTGCTTTTAACTCGACTTTTAATTAAACAAATGAAAAAAAAATAAAAAAAAGAAACCTTCAAGCTTTTTGCCTTTTTCACTCTTTTGATTTTTCGTTTTATCTTTTTTAATTCACGTTAAGATTTCAGATAAAAAGATTAAAAATTTTATCCAATAAATAAAAAATGAAAATGTCTAAAGTCGGCATCTTTTGATTTATCTCATTCACATTAATTCTGTTTACTTTCAATTTCATTTTGGAATATTTAAAGTAAAATACAAAAAAAAATAAAATTTTCTCAAAACAAAAACGAATAAAACGTGAACGATGGTCAGTCAATAATACTTTTTTTTTCTATACTAACTATAATAACACTTTGCATGTCTTTTACAACATAACATTGCATACATTATACAAATAATAACAATAAATTTGTCGTCACATTATTCAAAAATTAAAATTAATGCACCAAAATCACAAAATAACAAAATGCAAATACAAAAAAAACACCCATTAAGCATGTCCCATAGCCCATCATAAAAATGAATTTATTTCTTAAAGAAACAAAAAAAAAAAACAAATATAAGAAACTGAGTGTTAAAATATGTTGATGGTGAAAATTTGTACTTAAATAAAATTTATCATTTAATTATTTGAGTATTTTTTTTTTGTCTCATTAAAATTCCACGTTTTTTCTATACACAAAATACAGAAGCGAAACAACGAAATTATGTGTTTAATAACAAAACAAAAAAAAAGAGACTGTAAATCACATTAATAACCCGTTGAAGTGTTAACGAAATTTTTTTGCAAAATATTTTTAAAAAAAACAAAAATGCAAATAATAAAATGTATTTCGGTATTTTTTTATTATTCAAAATTTAATAACTTAATTTTCTTATTTTTTAAAATAAAATATATAAGAAAAACTGTAACCCACAATCAAGTGTCACATATAAAGAAGTGATCTAATGAAAAGAACATTATTTTCCGAAAATTTATCACCACAAATATTACAGAATTAAATCATCAACAACAGGCAACAATAATTATTGCATTGAATCCTAGTCCACAGTGTTTATAAAAACTATTTAAATGACGTAATGTGTTAGAAAGTAAACATCTTCTTTACATCAACAGGTAACAAACGAACATGATTCTTATCTTGTGTATTCAAACGTTTATTTTTAAAATAAATTAAATAAAATAAGAAAACAATTGGACAAATGTACAAACAATAAGAAAAAAGAATTAAATTCAAGAAATTAAGAAGAATTTCAAAAAAAATTGTGAAATGTCACGACAGTACAAAAGGTACTTTGTGTCTGGTCATAAATACCGCGCAATTCAAATCGGCTGTGGTTTGTCAATCGAGAATTATTTTTTAAAACGACAAAACATAAAATAATAATAATAAAATTGTATAATAATTTCACATTTATAAGTTAATAATAAATATTTTTTTTTTTGATTTTAATTCTTTACCATTAATAACATTTAATAATCATGTGCAGCCAGCAGCTATTATTATTATTATTATTTGTTTGCAATTCATTAATAATTTAGTAAAATCAACAAATATTAAGGCGGGAAACCGATTCAATGTTTCTTTAAAAAAAAAACTCAAAGAACAACTCAATGCTATATACACAAAAAAAAAACAATACATAATGAGGATGATAGAAAAGAAACAAATAACAGAAAAAAATTGACATAAATTATATTTACTTAACTGCTGTGACGTTACGTCATTTTTAACATTGATTGCAACAACCAAAAAAAAAATCGCGTTTATTCATTTTGGTTTGATTTTAAATTAGAGCGCAAAATAAAAACGGCAATAAATTAATAAATAATAATATTTAGTGAATGAAATCATTAATTAAATTAAAAGTAATTGCTTGAATAAAAGAAATAAATTGAATTTAAGTGATGTTGAAGATGAACTTTTGAAAGCAACAAATAACTATTTGTGTAGGTAGATGGATAGTTTTATTCGATTGTGTTCATTGATTTTATAACAGGAGCAGCTTAAGCTTAATTTTTTTTTTTTGTTTTGTTTTAAAACTGTGTTAAAAGCTTTTAAGTTGATTTTTATATTTTTATTTTTTTTTTCTCAATAACAGATAACATCTTTGGCTTATTATTACGCACATAAAAATTAACGGAATTTATACGCTTTTAAAAATAAATCATTTATGTATTAATTACAAAAGGTAATTGTTAACAAATAGCTTTAATTGCATTATTATTCTACCTTATAATTATCATTTAAATGATTTATAAAGTGTAAAGACGATGTATTGAAGAGAACAGGTAACAATAAATAATTATTTGCAAAAAAAAAAGAGCAAAAGAATAAGAAACAACAACACGGATATTAAAAGAAAAAGAAAAAGAGGAGAAATACCATCGACCTTTACCTCATTCTTAAACTTTTGTATAATTCTTTAATCGCGATAAACATATAAAGTGCCATCGGCAAAATAAAAACAAATAAACAGAAAATTTGCACAGCATAAAATAGAATAAAAAATAAGAAAGCAACAAACAAAAAACAAATAATATATTAAAAAGAAATTTTTTTTTTGTTTTTGGCAAGACATAAGAAAAACAAAATAAAAAAAAAAGTGGCACAAACAATTCAATAAAATCAACAGACAAGATGAATAACAATAATAATAATAATAAAGATTTTATTTTTATCAATGTTTATTATTCTCTGTTCAACATTAATTTTTTTTAACAAAACATAAGATGAGCATTCTTATTGCAATTTTTTCTTTTATTTTTTGCAATAAATAAATTCAAATTTAAATTAATTTTGCAAGGTTGATAATGATGTGCTTAGTTTTGTTTATATTTTTTTGGCAGAATATATCCAAACAGTGCAAAATAATAAATTAAAAATACAAAATTACACCACCCACAATTAATTCTTCTTACTGTTACTTGTTATTGTTTTTTGTTTTTTTTGCACAAATAATTTAAGTAAGTAAGACTCATCGTGACAGCACGCAAATGATTAAAATAAATAATGTGATTACTAATGTTAATCCACAATTAATCAAATAATCTAACCATTTGCCAATTTAATTAAAATTCTTCTTATTAAACAAAAACACGAAGGAAATCACTAACCACACAAATAACTGTTGTCCTGTGTCCTTGCCCATATTTAATTTCATTTGCAATAAATATATTATCAATTATGAATAAAATTAAAAACAAAACTCAAGTGTTTTATTTTTCTTTAAACAATAATGTTCGTCTAGCCAACATAAGCATAAAAAATATATATATATAAAGTAATTAAATTTATAGCAATTTATATATTGCAAATAATAATAAAAAATATTTAATTAATAAATTCAAAGATCTTAAAAGTCATTCACGGTTATATGGTTTGATTCAAATTATCACCAAGTAAATACAGCGAAATTAAAAATGACATCAACAATTATAGTTAAATGTTAAATATTGTCGGTTTACCACCCTCTGTTTAAATCACAATAAAATAATAATAAAAAATAAAATAAAAACAATTAACATCTCAGTATGATTCGATATGATGACAACACGATAATAATAATTACCTTCAATAATTCGCCACAAGTATTCCATTTTATTTCTTTTGTGACAGACAATGGCAAACAAATAAAATATTATTCGACAGTTAAAATTAAATCAAAAAAAAAAAAAAATTAAATGCAATTTTATAGCCAAATAAAAGCAGAAAAAAAAAATAAATGAAAACAATTTTTTAATTAAAATGCAATTATTGTAATGAAAGATTAATTTTTCATAAAGGTAATTAATTATTTGTTTTTTAATAAAATTAAAATTTCACATCATGCTTATGACTATTTTAATTACTTTATAGAAATTATAATGACTTTTTTTTTTATTAAGACAAGAATAAATGATTATTGCAAATTTATAATTACATTATTTAAGGTAAGAAGAAAAAATTATGTCATCATTTTTTAGTTAGTTACCACGGTCAGGTACAAAACGCAGAGTGACAACATTTGATTGATTTTTTCCCAACGGGAAAATAAAAAAACTATTTGATTGACTTTTGACATTACATATAAAAAGCAATATTTTCTCATCAAAGTTAAGTAACAATACTAAAGTTGGTCCAATGTAATAAAATCGCGGATATATAAGCTCTACATTTAAACACAGAAAATATTCAATTTTATGTGTTTTTATTATTATTTTTGGCATGAAAATTCATTTAAGTCTTAGAAACGTAACATTTGAAAATGAATCATTTTAAATGACTTTATTTTACATTAGGTTAAACAATTTTTAACGATTCATAACGCCAAAAACTAGCGGGAGCTGAACTCACAATCACGCAAGTAAACTGTCTAATCTGACTCTTGTTCAGCCAATCTCTGACAACGCATTGCAGCAATAAAGTTATGTAATCTCTTCTAGACAAATTTACATTAAAAACATTAAGACAACCATCGCTACAACAGTAAAGAAAATAATTAATTAAAATAAATAATATGTGGTCTACTTCCGTTAAATAAAATCAAAAAAATATCATTTTAATAGATCAATTAAATTGGTTTTCGGTTTTTTAAATTTTTCGAAATGGCAAATCTATTAAACTCGATACTATTAATCTAGGCAGTATTTGACATTATAGATTAATTTATTAATTTATTTAAAGCAAAAAAACAAGTTTAATATCGCTACACGCAATACGTCGCAAAACAAAAATAATCATAAAAATATTTGATTTTAAAAGTTAAATCATTTGATTTTAATTTGAAAACGAGTAAGACAAACGCAACAACTTAGGGCTTAATGTCACCTAATGACCTAGTAAATACCTGCTCACAAAAGAACATAAAAAACAATCAAAATAACTGTTAAAAGTCCTTATTTATGCAATAATGAAAAACCAGAAATTCAAATTTAGGTCAATACAATTCTGCACAGAAACCAAAAAAAAACACACATCGATAATTCCTTTTTATAACCCTTTTTTCTCGCGTTAGTTTTTGCATTACACCAAAAGTGCAACAACATTATATCTCTGTGCTTTTTAGTTTAGCAAATTAATAAAATTTCTTTGTTTATTTATTCGATTTTTATCTTTTTATTGAAAAATTGGTAGAAGAATTGTTTTTTTTTTTTTATTTTATTTAAATAAAAAATTATGTTGCACATGATGATGATTATATGCTGATGATAAAAACCCATTACAATATAAAGCAACAGGAAAATAAAAATAAATGTTAAAATTTTATTTTTATCACATACTTATTTACCGTTAATAAAATATTAAATAATAATAATAAAAGAAAAACAAGAAGCGAGGCAGCAGCAACATTACAACTTTTTTTTTACCTATTGTTTATGCTTTTTATTTTTTATTTTCGTCAACAATAACAAAGTAAATGCGATGAATAAATTTTATTATAAAAATGTTTTAGAAAAAGTAAATAATTAATCAACAAGCAAATGAATGAAAAAAAGCGTCAAGAAAATCTTGTTTTTCATTTTTTTCTTTTAAGTTTAACACAAGAAATTGTCAAAAAGATAGGTTAAAAGGTTTTAATCATTAAGCACACAACGAAATTTAAATATTTAAATAAATTTTTTATAATAAATTGGCTATAAGCCAACAATTATTGATAAAAACATTAATTTAATTTATGCTTTACTAACTCTAAAATAAGCTTTAGCTGGATGGTGTTTCAGAAAAACCAACTCAAACGCTTTAAAAAATAAAAGCAAAATAAAATTAGGTCATCGCGATAGCAAAAATCTGCATTAAATATTTTTTATTAGAAAATTATTATTAATAATATTATCTCACGGTTATTTTTTTTTTTTTAAATGCAAATTTATTTTATTACAGAAAAATTATAATAAAATTTAAATATTTTCTAATTAAATTATTTAAAAACTTTTAATCTATGCTTAAATTTATCAAAGAAAAAAAAATATTAATTTTGCAAAATTTTAAGTTAATTAAAGTAAATACTTTTTTTATTATATAATAACAGTTTTTATGTTTTGTAAATAATTATTTTAATTTGATTTTTATTCGCAAATAATATAAACATATTTAACAAAAAGAGAGTGTAGAAAATTTGTATAAACAATAATTAAAAGTTATTAAAAAATAATTCAATATAAATATACATAAAATACATAAAAGAGGCGAGTAAAAGCTTGTCTTTATTTTATAATGAAATTGGCATGTTTAGGAATTACGACGTGAAGTTGACCTGTTTATAGCTTTGAGCTACCATGTTAATTAATGGGATAGGATGTGAGATATTTGTGGAAATTAGTTTTAAAGGATTGAATATTAAATTGGTATGAGAACGCACACGATAGTAAAGCGATTAATTTATTTGCTGTACGAGTAAATAAATCGTTTTGGAACTTCGATGTTCGCACCGTACTTAAAGTTACTGCTGGACCGTGGGTGATAGTTCCAGTCCTTGTTTCTCGTACACGTTTTTCTCTCAAAGGCATTATTTCGTAGACCTCTTTGCAACAAAATCTGTAACTATATTTGTAAAAAAACGTAAAATCCGCTACGTCCCGACGACGCTTAACGTCACTAATAAACTATTTTAATTGCAATAAAAAGAAAAATGTGAAAATTCAATTATCTAAACAAAATAATTATTTTATGCTGTTTCTATTTTTTTTATACAATTAAATAGCAAAAAAAATAATTAAAAATTAAAACAGAAATATAATTAAAAACAAAAAAAACTGCAATAAACAGCAAATGTAAACATTTAACGACATAACATAAACAATGTTTAATTAAAAAATTAATAAAATTAAAAAAAAAATAGAAAGAAATAAGTTTAATTATGTATCATTAAAGTTAAAAAAAATTACTTAATTTATTAAAAATTAAATTTTATCAATGTACACGCGGGAGACAAACGAAAAACGCAAAACGTAACTCTCATTCATAATTATTAATAATTAAGTTGACGAGAAACAACAACATTACATTGAACTGAAGCTTTTATTTTTTTTATTTTTTGCTAGGCATTAAAAAATTAATTAATAAAAAAACAACGAAAATTTTATAAAACAACGAAAACAACCTTGGCCCTGGGTGTTATATTATTATAACCTTTAAAAATAATTAATGAAAATATTTGTGCGTTTTTACAACTATTACGAGATCAACAAACAGCTACAGCGAGTACCAAAATCGCAATTAAAATAAAAAAATAAAAAAAAGGTTACAGCTGTTAATGGAACAAAATAGCAAAAACAAAAATAAAAATTCGTTATGCTAATTAAAATAAAAAAATAATAAATTAATGACTTTGTATCGCGATTTGCACGATTGATTATGATTTTTTAAAAGCTTTCTGTTTAATTCCGCATTAAAAAAAAAAAACCTACTGACTGGTTATGCTTTTAGTAATTATTTGTACTAAATTCACTCATGTAAAACACTGGCCAAGTAATTAAATAACCTTAAAAATATAATTCTTTTATAAATGTGCTAATAAAATGCCAAAAATTTCAAAAATATAATATAATTAGCAAAATTAATAACAATTTACAACATAATCATCTTACTTTCTTCTTAAACATAAATTATAAATTTAATTAACTTAACAAATTATCATGTATTATAAATTTTTATAAATTGATTACATATTTTGCATATACATTTTGTAATAAATCATTAATCGGTAAGAAAAATAAATATTATTAATTATATAATTCAAGGTTTATTATTATTATTATTATTGTTGCTGTTGTGTTGTTTTTTTTTTGCATATAATTTTATTACGAGAGAGAAAAAATAAATAAATATCAAATTTTATGAATGAAATAAATCAATTTAATTATATTTTGCGCGATTTTTTTTTTTTTTTGTATTTTGATTTTAAATTACAATAAAATTAAGTGGGAAAAAATAATTGCAAGAAAAAGAAAACCGTGTTTGTTTTCTATAGAAATATATATTTAGAACATAAATTATACATTGAACGGATGTCGTTGGTATGACCATAAATATACATAACATGCTCGCATAGAGCAAAATCATTGACGTGCAAAAACAATAATAATATTAAGAAAAAATAAATAATTTCATGCTGCGTAACAGATTTTTTAGTGAGAAATTGACCAATGTAATTATGATTAGGAAAATTTCCACTGTAGTCTTAAAAGAATTCCCTTTGATTTTTCACTGTAAATGTCGCGATGTGACATACTTTCATTTAAGAAATACTCAGTACTGTGAGCAATTTAACTCGGGGCATGAAATTATCATTAAAACTCTAAGAGATTAAAGTAAATTTAATAATAAAACATTTAACTGTAACGTTTAAAGTAAATAAATACTTTAATAACAAACGTACAGAACACGGTTATCAGCAAAAATGAATATTCAGAAGGAGGTAAAAACAAATAAAACCCAAGTATGTACGCAGTTTGTCAACACAAACAAAACCATAAAAATCTGTGCTATACTACACCAAGGTAAAAAAATAATAAAAACTAATATAAAATAATTAAATAAAGTCTTAAAGACTTTTTAAAATTAGCAAAATAATAAAGATAATTCAGACACTGACTAGACATAATTTTTTTTCATTATTATTATTGTTGTTTTTACTTTTATTTTCAAAGATAAAAAAAAAAAACAGTCTGCCAGCCAAGCTAAGTATTATTAAATTCTTTTTGTTTTGTTTTAAATTATTTAAAAATCGATAGCGAAAAATGAAAACAAAAAAAAAATATACAATAACGCTTTTAAACAGTTTTAGCAACACCTTATCAATATAATTAGGTATATTTTTTGCATTAAATTTAGAATTTATAAATCGTCGTTCACCATCAGCCGAAAAGAGACTCAAATTAAGTCTTACCGTTGGTTAAGTGTTAAGAGAAAAAACGGAAAAAATAATAAACAATTTTTTTTTATAATGGGCGTTTAAATGTAATTTAATCAAAGGCAGCAAAAATAAAAAAATAAAAACAGACATAATTAATTAAAGCAAAAAAACAAATTATTATATAAATAAAAAAAATAAGGAATAAATTTTATTTCTTTATCTATCACAGAGAGAGAGAGAAAAAAAAATAAATAATTTGTGGCAGGCAGGCAGCATGCAGACAGACGGGCAGTCACGACACATATTTATTATAAGAAAATTAAGTATATTCCGTTTAAACGGGCGCCCAGCATATATATATAATACATAAGCGTACTTCTGTGTATTTAATAAAAAAAAAAACAAAAAGAAGAAAAAATTCTTTCCACCCACGTTGTAAACGAAAAAAAACAAAGAAATTAAAATCAAAAGCATCAACAACAACGAAGATGTGACTTTATATAAAAATAGAATTTAAATATTTTATTTTCACTCTTTATTTATGTTGCGTTACTACCTTTAGAGTGTTTTTTTTTTTTTTATGTTTTATTCTAATGTATGAAAGAGTAAATTTCTAAAACGACACAAAAACGCAGCCAAGAACAATAAACAGAACTATCTAATTTTATAATAAAAATAAATCCTATGGTAACCAAAGATGCGATGCGATGTGATTAAAATATTATTTTTCTCTAAACAAGAAATAAGAAGGAATAAAATATTAACGACAACACAACGCATTATTAACTAACTTTGCTGGTGGTGCAGGCAGCAAGCAATACACCAAATACTTATTTAAATTTATTTACAAGAAATAAAAAAAAAAAAACGATTCTCTTCACTTAAGCGCATAAACAACGCATTTAACAAAAAAACAAAGTGTGTAACAAGAAATAATAATTTTCATTTGATTATTTATTATTATGATTATTTATGTTGCATTTTTATGCTGCTTTTTATTAATATTTTAAAAATTTCTTTTACAGTAAAGTATTCATTACGTGATCATATTATTTAATATATTTATTTATTCTACTGTAATACAAAAAACTTGTTATGAGAATCGAATCAAATCACTATAACGAGAAATAGATAGATCACCAATAGATACTTGCGTGAAGACAAAAATAGCTAAAACTATAATCTTGCTGCAAGAACATAATTTAAACTACCAATTATGAACGCCACTGTATAATGTATGTGTTCTTCTTTAAGTCATTTATATTGTGAAACCGACTAGGGGTCTAACTACTAATATATTATTTTATCTTCTTGTTTAAGCATGCATTTCTTTAAATGTAAACTTTTAAAAAATTTTACCGCACATGTTTTTATCATTTGGAAAAATTTTCTACATTTCTAATTATATTATGTTTTTTTTTTTAAAGTTAATAAATCCGTTCATTAATAATATTTCATAAATTGTCATAACTGAACGCGGTGTAATCAATTATTTTGCATTAATTATTAATAATAATTAATAATTTGTTTTATAAACACAGCGATATTTTTATGTAATATATATACAGTGGTACCTCGATATACAAGTTTAATTCGTTTCGTAACCTTGCTCGTATGTCAAATTGTTATTATCTCAAAGCAATTTTCTAATCTGAACACATTTACATTGGACAGATACATGGGCATGTTGGTGTCTTGTGCAGCTGTTTAGTGTGCGATTCCTTGTATCTCAAATCTCGAAGCAAATCTCAAATGCTCTAATCTCAAAGCAAAATATCACTCGCTCGGCTGCTCGTATCACAAAACACTCGTTTATTAAGGCACTCTTATATCGCGGTACCACTGTATAATTAATTTGTTAAACAGTGTTAAAGACCCATAGAGTGATATTTTTTTTATAATCCTCTATAAATGTTTATAAAACAGCGAAGCAGACAAGATAATTAATAAAATTAAAACAATAATAATAATAATACGAAAGAAAGACAAAATAATAATAATAATAATAAAATTGTCTTAATCAAAACAACAATTATAATTAATTAATTAGCAAATATTTATTTTATGATAATAAAAAAAAATTAATTAATATTCAAAGCAGAAACACACGCTTAAATGAATAATTAGTTGTTTATAGAGAATATTCCAGTACACTTGTAATATCGATTTAACTGAATTAAAGATGCAATCAAAGAGTTCGCATTTTTTATTTTATGAATTTTTCTTTTCTTATTTATTTTGATTAATTTTTCTTAATTTAATTCAACGAAACGAAAAAAATAAACTTGTTTCTTGTTTGGCTCTGTCGACGATTAAATGTTCTTTTTTTATTTTTTTGATTAATTAACATTTAATCTGTTAACAAAAGAGTTTTATTATTTTTTTAATATAGAATAACGCCATAGTGTGATTTTTCGCGAATTGTTATATGAATTGCGTCAAACTGTATTGTTATTTTCAGTTTTTTGATTGATATTACTTAGTCTTAGTCTTACAAAAGGCAACCGTAAAAACAAAAATACCGAAATTTTAATGGTTTAACGTTTAATCTGGTCATTATTGTTAAAAAGCTATTTATTAAAAATTAATTAAACAAAATAATAAAACCGCAAAAAAAGGCATCAAAAACTAACGAAGGTGTGACCTAAGCAAATGTAAAATATCTTTGAAGGCTTTTTAATTATTTAATTTCATTAAAATTTCGTTTTATTTATTATTATTTGAAATTCAATAGACGAAGCAGACAAATACATGTAATTATGTCACCCAAAAAGCGAAACTTTTAATTGATTTATAACGAAATTTTCTAAATTAAAAACTCATAAGCAATAAAAATAAAAAAAAAATAGAAACTGAATTTGTAATATTAAATTCTATAAAAGCGAAATTAAATTGATTTTGATTTGAGTACACAGTAGGTGTTAGACAACAATAACAGCATTAACAAGAATAATCAAGAACAGAAAAAAATACAGCAACGTTAATGTGGAGGCAAAATGTGGGTTTTTGTCATTAAGAAAAAAAAAACATTTAATAGTAAAAAAAAAGAAGAAAAAAAAATTACATATCAAGCCTAAGAGCCTTAACAAAAAAAAAAAGGTGCGTCTAGTAGAGTTTTGTCACCTTTTTTTTTTTTACTTTTTTAAAGAAATTTATTAATAAATTTAATTTTTTCTTAGATTTTTTGTTAAAAAGAAATTAATTTTTTTCCCTGCTAACAACAAACTAAATAAATAAATAAGATTAAACAAATTTTATTTTTCGCTGTTTTTGTCTGCTACTTAATAACTTGTCTTGGGTGTTGTTTTTATGTCGGGATTCATATTACTTGTTTTATTTATTTTTTCTTAACATTTTTGCATAAATGTCTGATCCAACAACTTCTTCTTCTTCTTCTTCTTATTCTTTTATATATCTTTTATTTCCATTTTATGTAGTGAAATAAATTATATAAAAAAATAAAATAAATAAAATAATAAACTTGTTAGTTTTGATTTAAACGTGGTCGAAAGGATCGAAAATTTATTTGCGAAAAATAATATTAATAATAATAATAATAATAAAAAAGGAATGAATATGTCAGTTGTTTTAGGTAAAGAATAAAAATCAATGATTTAATTCAACCTTAACAATGTCATTAAACAACAAAAGCAAAGTAAAGAACAAAATAAAAAATAATAATTTTATTTTAATAAATCAACTCAACACGACGACCGTCCGTCCGACCGAACGACCACATAAATTATTAAAAAAAATTCAAAATAATTTCTTGTGAATGAAAAATATATGAACGACCAATGATCAATGACAAAATACTTAGTTAATTTGTGTAGGAAATAAATTATAATAATAATAATTGTCACGCACTTGTTGCAAAAATAAATAAATAATTAAAAACATAAATTTATTTATTGAATTTTCATGTTATTAAAAATAATAATAAATTTCAGGAAAAAGAAAAAATTTTATAGAATTTACGTTAATTACATTGGAAAATCTCTTTCTTACTTCATCACCTTTACTGTATAAATAACTTAAAATCAAGGACAATTTATTCAATAAAGCAAAAATAAACAAATTCTTAAATAAAATTATGCTTTCTAAAGGAGTTTCTACTGTAAATAACATAAATATGCTACAAAACGTGCAACATTCAACATATTTTTATAAATAGAATAAACAGTGTGGGTCGTTTCTCTTATTACTTATTATTTTTCCTTAATTTCAGCACCAACAGCAGTAACAACATAGTTATTAAAGAAAAAAAAGAAAAACACTTTAACTATTTTTCTATTACTTAAAATTTTTATTAAAGCATAAAAATTATATATTTTATAATTATATTCATAAAATAAAGTAAATTTAACAGGTTTGTTTTAAATAATGAATTAAAATAGAACAAAATTATTTATAGAAATTATAAATTAGAATTTTGCACGTATTTTTCTGGTAATAAAAGAAAAAAAACTTTTGAAATAAGTTTGCCAAAAAAGCAAAACCAACTCAAAAATATGAAAACATTTCATAAGAAAATTATTAAATTTATATGTTTAGCATTGAGTCATTTAACTGTGAATAATTAAAGGAAAATTTTTTAAGTGTTTAATTTGTAACTGTGTCTTCTGTTTTACCATTGATAATTATATTCAAATTAAATTAAAATCCGCGAAAACGAAAATAAATCAATGAAAATACACTGTACAAAAATTTTTATGCATTTTTTCACAAAATAATATACAATGGATTCCGCTTAATCGGTACACCGGTTAATCGGGACAGCCGCTGAATTAGGACAAATTCTAAAGAATAATAATAAAAGCAAGAAAATAACACAAATTTACTTTATCGAGACCATAATTCGTTTAATCAGGATTGAATGATTGGATCAGTTTAGATGACGAAAATGATTTTGTTCAGCTACAATCCAGCAAAAACAAAAGGAAAAGCACTTTTAACGAATATTAAAAACAAATTTAATCAAAGTACATTATTATAATTGATGTTTTCTGAATTACAATTGACACTTTGTGAATTAAAATTGTCTTATCTGAATTACAATTGAAATAACAATAAATGTGTCCCGATTAAGCGGAATCTACTGTATATGCTATACTGTCCGTCCCTATTACTACTTATTCACTTGATCTCAATTTTAAATTTGAAAATGCTGTTGCTGCTGTTGAAATACAATTAGTAAATACAATAAATTAAGAAAAGAAAAATAATAATAATACAAAAGAAAAACAAACAATCATTCAGTTTTTTATATAGAAAAAAATAATTTTCATAAATTTCATTGACTAGTTTTTTTTTTTTTTTTTAATTTCTCTGTGACATTATTATTTGTATAAAAATAATGACAAAATAAACATAATAAAGTAGAAGCATATTTGTGAAAATATTAAAATAAAATAAAAAAAGTGAAACAATAACACTTTCACTATATATAATAATAATAATAATAATAATAATAATAATAATAATTTTTATTATTTTATTTTTTCTTAACTTCCATAAAAAATAATAATAATAATAAATAAAAATATTAAATAAAAAAAAAAATGATAATAACGAACGTAACTAGGCCATGTTTATGTTTTAATTATAAAAATAATAATAATAAAATTTTTGGAATATTTTTTAATTCACTTTATATAGGAGGAAAAACCGTTGAAAAAATAAATAAACAATTAAATTAACGCACTCAGCAAAGACTAGACCAAACAGTAGCGCGGAATTTCTATAAATGAAACAGACAACAGATAATTTAATTAAACATGTTAATTGTTCTATTGTATTTTCTGCATTGTCCTAATATTATTTTCGTATCTCACGGTCGCAATTACTCAAATAAAATAGAAATTTAGCGAAATAAATTCATGATTCAGTGCTTCAAATGCAATAAATACAAAAAAAAATAAAAACAAGGAAAAGGATTTGTCAAGACATTTGTCTGCTTCCTTAAAGTAAATCTAGTGTCATTTACATGCAGATAAGACACTAAAAAACAAAAGTACAAGAAAAACACTTAAAATACCATTTTTTCTGTTGTTTTAATAACGTTTTCGTGTGGGACAACAAAATTATTGAAAAGCAACCAACCTTGTCACTATTGCAATGTTTTATTATTATTTTATTTTTTGCAAATTATTTTTTATTTTATTTTATTTTATTGTGTGTTGGTTGATGAATATTAATTTACGATTATTAGCTTTTTTTGGTTTTAATAAGTAGTTATTGTTGTTGCTGTTGTTTCTTTAAATAAATTTATTTTGAAATAAAATTGTGTAAGTGGATACACAAACATATAAACAATTAGAAGTATCAATAAATTTATATTTTATTTTGTTTTATATTATTTTTAATTAAATGAAAAAGTTTTCAATTTTCTGTTACATTACTTATAATATTTTATTAGAAAATTATTTAATTAATTAATTAATTAAAATTATAAACCGAATACAACAATGCTTCTATTAAACAAAGACGGGGCAGTAAATAGTAATGTCAACATTTACAAAAAATAATAATAATTTTGTTTCTTATTGCGTATAATATACTATTTTTTTCCTATAAATTATGTAATAATAGTAATAAATGAATTAAAAAATAAATAAATTAATTAATTAAAGATAGAAAAAAATTATTTATTATTTATAATCAAACGATAATATGACAAAGATGCATTTTTTTTTTCTTGATATATAATAATTTTTCATCATTTAACCCTTTCGATACTGTCGGGACACTATTGTCCCAGAGCATGTTCATAAGTCCTTATCTTTTGAAATTTCAATTACCCTGAATTCCCTTTATAAGTCACTACATTCTATTAAGCATCGAGGCTTTATAGTGTTTTTGAAATGCAAAATGTTTTAGGATTCTTCTATTTAGTCACTACTCTTTATTAAGCCACTGGCTTCTTAATTGTACTAAAATATTAACGAATGGGAAGAGGAAACTTTCAATCCGTGAAAAATTGATGAATTATTTGTATAGATGAAGATAATTTTGCTTCCGATAAAGAAGATTTTGATGAGTAAATTTTAAATTTCTATAATTAAATAAGATTCCATGAAATTTCTTTTCAAAATTTATTTTTAAAAAAATATGCACTCTAATAAACCTCTCCCACTATTAAGCTTCTACGCGATATTAAGCCGCTGCTAGGCCTAAAAAATTTAACTTTTTTTCTCTATTAAGCCAGTGCCCTATAAAGGGAATTCAAACAGACCGAAAGGGTTAATTCGTTATTTTTTAATTATTTCATTTTCGAAATAAACAATTATTTAATAAAAGAAAAAATTAAGAGTAATAATAATAAACTAAACAAACCAATATTTATTGTATATTTAATAAGATAAATAACAATAATAATAAAAAAAATTGAATTTTGCAACAAATTAATCGATTAAAACAATAAATACCAAAAAAATATTCCATATAAACAATATAATATTGTTTTATTTTTGCACATTTGCAAAATAACATAAATTAATTTAATTTAATGCAAAAAACAAAGTATTAAAACACAAAAACTAAATAAATTATTATTATTATTATTATTATTATTATTCTGTTGTACTTATGAGCAATTAAATTATTAGTACTTGTACAGTGTGTGTATATGCATTTAGAAGTATTTAATAAATTACTTGCATGCAGCAATAGCAACAGCAGCAATAATAAGCGTATTTGAATTTTATTTCTGCCCTCAAGTGTATTAAGAAATATATATATATAAAAACATCGACAAATTAAAATTAAACATCATTTTGTTATTCTATATTTGGATAATTGGTTCAATATGTGTTTTTATTTTTATTTTTTTCTTCAATTAAATCAATTTTTTACTCTGAAATATTGCAAAAAGAAACAACATGTTAAAATAAAAAAAAATTTATCTCAATTTGTTTTCGCAAAACAAACATGATACATAGTGGCATACATAGTTGCATTACACACAGATAAACTATATATATATATATAATTCCAATGAAAATTTAAAACAATTTGTTATTTTCCATAAATTTGTATTAAATATGTTTTGTGCTAATTTTATGTATTTGCTTGTTATAAATTTTATTTATTTACTTTTTTCTTTTTACTAAATAGTTTTTATAGAAACAATTAGACAACAAGAATAAATAATTATAATAATAATAATAATAACAAAGAGAAATGCCAGTTTTTTTCTTAATTTAAAATCACACGAAAAAATGTCAATTGTCTTGGAATTTTATTCATTTCTTTGCTTCTTTTCTGTTTTGCATTCAATGATTTTTAATTGTTTTTCTAATTTATTTCGTTTTAAATGTAAAAAAAGACTAAAAACAGCTTTCAAAAGTATTTAAATAAATTTTTAATGTTCTTTAAGACGCAGTAGTAGAGTTTTTATTCTATTTTATACTCATAACTCATAACTAACCTTAAAATAAATCATTTTTAAAGTAATAATTTTATTTGCAAACTCTTACAAAGTAATTACATTTCGAATTAGAATTTTTCAACCTTCAATACCTCATCAAACATTCTCTACAAACCAAAACTGTGTCATTCCAATGATAGTATTTAAATATCCATGCAATAAAAATCAGTAGCTTACCTGGAAATAGAAAAAGAAAATAATAAATTATTAATAAGAAAATTAACAAAATTATTTATTTAATTAAAAGCATTATTCTTCCCCTAATCATAATAATCATTTTGCGGTCGATTAATGACTAATCAATTCAATAATTTCTAACATAATATGTACATAAAGACAACAAAAATAGATTTATTTAAGAAGATGAATGCATGACAAGAACCGGATGTTGTTACTTAATTTACTTTATCATTCATTTACGTAAAACAAAGCACAAACAAAATTAAAACATATGCAAAGCATAAATTAAATTCTGTTTATAAAAACTATAATATGTAGTAGGTGGGTCGATTTGATTTGATTTTTTTTTTTTTAGTATTATTATTTGTTTGCTTATATTTGTAGGTGGTATAATAATAACATGAACAACAACATCCGATACGGACAAGTTAACATTATTAAAAATTTATAAAAAAAATATCAAAGGTGGACTTTTACCTTTACGTAAGACAACAAAAAAAAAAAAACATTAAAATTAAAGTAAATTTAAAAAAAAATTAAATAATTATTATTTTTGAACTTTAAGAAATATGAAAAAAAAAACATATAAAAGAAAAACATTAAAAAAAAAAGTAAAATTAATCATCATCGTCTATTTATTAATTTATAATTAGCCCACATAAATCACCCACGATAAGTTTATTTATTATTATTAGCAAGAAAATTAGATTAATAACGCAATATCATTGTAGCAATTAAATTCTTACAACGAAAATGTGTGAGAAAATATTTGTTAACAAAAACTATTTAAAGATATAAAAAAAAAGAGTGCCAATTAAATTAATTAGTATTAAAAGTTTTATTGAATTTTAATAAAATTTATAATCGATAATTGTTTAATAATAAATTTATTAATTAATTTTTAATTCATTTTTTTTGGTTAAAATTAATTAAAATTAACAATTAAATAATTAAATTGATTAAGTTGTAGCAAAAATTTTTTATTGATTTTGCAATAATTGTGGTAAAACAAGATAAAAAAAAATATTACGCAATCTTTAAGCAATAAGAAAAAAAAATAAATAAAACTAAAGACTTCCTTGGTGGTGTAAGACACAAGAACGAAAATATTTATAACAAGGACAACAAGGAAGTTTAAATACTTCGGTAATTAATAATAACTTTATTATTTATGTAAATAAATGAAAAAATAATTGAATAATTGCGTGGGAGTGAATAACATAACATAACATATATGACCAACTTGTACTTTTTATAAAAGTTTAATTAATCAGTCAGAATAAAGTAATATTTTCTTTTTGTTTCTGCATTATGAAAAATGTGTAAACACAAATTTGTAATTTCTTCCTTTATTAAAATTAAATTAAAAATCACGCAAAGAAAAAATTCAACAAACAAAAATTTACATAAAAAACCGCGAAGAAGAAAAATATGAAAAGACAATAAATAATGGCGCCGTTTTATCATCAATTTTATTTTTAAAAAATAATAACAAAGTGAAGAATTTCCGTCGTCCAATCGTTCAATTTGAAAAAAAAAGCCTCTTCAAAGCGAAAAAATTAAAAGCAAAAAGAAAGAAATTTACAACAGTGCACAATAAACACCCGCAAGTGGGACACACAATAAATAAATAAAACTTAAGTGAATACAATACGCACTTAACGGAACAAATTTGAACAATCGAAGAACGAGTAAACCAGCAAATAAAAGAAAGAATTAAAAGTAAAAATAATAATAATAATAATAAAGAAACCCATCATGTATGAAGAAATAAAGAAAAGAAAACGGAAAGATTTGTAAAGAAAACAAAAAAATATATAATTATAATATTTTTACTAGGCTAACTGAAGAAAAACTGTAAATTTTGTAACAACAACAGCAGCAGCAGCAGCAGGAATAACGCAGCTACAATAACAACAACAGCAAATATAATCGTGTTTACCCACTCACTTACTTTTCATTTAAAAATAATAAAAAATGTTTTTTTCGTGCATTTATAACTGCATGGGGGAGAGCCGCGCACAGATAAAGGTAAACAAAAAACATCAATAATAAAAAAACGAATCTTTTGATTTTTATTTTTTTTTTTAAATAAAAAACACAATCATTTTGTTTTCGCCATTAATAAAAGATTAACTAATTTTACTTGTTGTTTATTTGCCGTTTGTATCGTGCGTCCGTCGTCTCTGTTTTGTTGTTATTTTTTGGTTAATTTCATATGACATGCAATTTTTGTTTATATTCATTTAATGCTGCACGATTATTGGCAATGTTTTTCATGTTCACGATGGTCAACAATAATGTTACTAAATATTATTATTAGTTTTATTATATAATCAAGATTGTATTCATCAGTAAATGCTAGTTTATCATTTCTTTTCGAGAACAAATCTTTCTTTTTAATAAATTAAATTAAAAAAAAAAAAATATTTAAATTTTTCTTCTAAATAAAGTTTTTGTGGTTTTAGGCAAAACACGAAAAAAAAAACAATTCATTTGTAGTAAATAAAGCGACGATTAGTATCTTTCTATTATTGTTCTTTTTCGGTTTAGATTGTTGTAATAAAAGGAAAATGATTTAAAAATATTATTTCTTCTATTTATGCCAAAAATAATGATAAATTTAATTTCAGTTGTGTTAAATAAATCATATTTATGATCACGTTTTTGTCCTGAATCTCTATATACCCTGAATTCCCTTTATAGGCCACTGGCTTAATAGAGAAAACAGGTTAAATTTTTAGGCCTAGCAGCGGCTTAATATCGGAAGATAGAAGCTTAATAGTGGGAGAGGCTTATTAGAGTGCATATTTTTTTAAAAATAAATTTTGAAAAGAAATTTCATGGAATCTTATTTAATTATAGAAATTTAATATTTACTCATCAAAATCTTCTTCATCGGAAGCAAAATTATCTTTATCTAAATATTAATTCATCAATTTTTTATGGATTGAAAGTTTCCTCTTCCCATTCGTTAATATTTTAGTACAATTAAGAAGCCAGTGGCTAAATAGAGGAATCCCAAAACATTTTGCAATTCAAAAACACTATAAAACCTCGATGCTTAATAGAATGTAGTGGCTTAAAAGGGTCTTCAGGGTAACTTATTTGTTTAATTTTTGTAGGTCGCCAGTTAAAGTTCGAATAAACAACTCCAATGTCAAGAACTCTTAAAATTCGTTACATAAACTTAGTAAATATATATGTACAACACTTTCAGTCTATTAATTTAACAATTTTCAACGAAAAGATTTTTTAAAAAACGAATTTAAGAATGTTTAAAAATTACAATTAAATTTCCCACTAGAATTAATACAGAAAAAAATATTTTTATTATGCAAATATGCACGTTTTTCTTTAAATAAAAATAATCATAATAATAATAACAAATTAATGAAAATGTTTATTAAAATCATAAATTTCAATTGTCATATAAGAGAAAAAACGAAAATTTATTTCCGTATATATATTTTATTAAATTTATTTATTTTATATTTAATTAAATAAACAAAAAAAATTTCCTATGAAAAATAAATAAAAATATTTATAACTAAGCTTAAGTAAAAATTAAAAATTACAAAACATAGCTTAAGAGATTAACAATATATACGGAGTATATATGTATGTAGAAAGAATTAACACAGAAATCAGTTTTAACGCCAACATATTTAAATTTTGTTATAATTTTACTTTTCTTTTCATAACAATAAAACCGAAAAGAAATTAAATAATAATTTGATTACAATTATTTATTAAAAACACCTCAGCTCATAATCATTAGCGTGAATTTTGGTAAAATTTTACATAATTTTTGTAGAAAATTTTGATTTAATAATTTTGATAAAAATAGTGCGCATATTAGTTTTCATTAATTTTAATAAAACAACAAAATAAAGAAGAAAAAAAATATACATTAAAAATTACATAATTTTTGAATGTAATTAAGAATAAATTAAAATATTTAGAGCATGATTTATGCATCATTAAATTTTTTCGCATGAATATTGCAAAAATTTGCAATCATTTGTTATAAATGAATCATTTAAGTTTTTATTTAATTTTCTTAAAAAAAAAGAGAAGAGTATTTACTGTCAATTTCTATGATCAGAAAATTTAATTAATATTTTTTTCTAAGAAAATTATTACAAAGATTCGTTTTCTGTTACTTTTTTTTTGCAGTAATTATTTAACATTTATGGAGGGATAATAATAACGAAACAAAGTGGGATGGCTAAAGTGTTTTATATTGAAAAAAAAATAAAGAAAAGATTTTGTAACATAAATAGTATTATTATTAACCGCAATTGTTCTCAAAAAGTGTAAAGTAATTTCGTATAAATTAAATATTGCAAAAGGTTATTTTTGTTTGTTACCAGGAAAACGGTATTAACAAACTAAAAACAATTCCTAAATAGACAACCACAAACGCTTAATAACTTTGTTTTTATGTCTTAAGGAAGCAAAACTGAGTTTTATAAAGATATTTTTGTTAAAAATTATCGTTTAAAAGAATATTTAACCATCACACTTCTTGTATAATCTGCAACAAAAAGCTTGCAAAAAAAAAAGAAAAAAATAATTTTAACACCACACCATAGAAAACGTTCAATAAACATAGAAATAATTAAAGTAAATACGCGAAAAAAAAAACACCAACAACACACATCGAAAAATAGTTGAAAGTTTTAAATAAATATTTATCAAAAAATTAAAAGTAAATAAAAACTTAACGGACAAAAAAAAACGAATTTCATAATTCATAAAAATCATAACAAAGTCTTGAATAAATTTCAAATTACATAATCAACGAAAAAATAACGAAATAATTGTAATAAACTTAAAGATGATTTTAAAGAAAACACTTATCATCGCGGTACGCGTAATGACAAAAAGACAAGAAAAACAAATAAATGGACCAATCAATAATTATATAAAAAAAAAGCAAACAAACAAAAACAATAAGATTAAAGCGAATTAATACAATTGAATTCTCGCTCATCATTAATATTAAACCAACAATAACAATCAACAAACGAAACTAACTGCATTAAGCGTTTTATTGTTTTAATTTTCTTTTTTTTCTTATAAAGAAGTTTAATCGACGGTTTTACTTTTAAATTACAAAACGACTTTCAATTGTTTATTGCAGGTAAATAAAAATCAAAAAAAAAAAAAATAAAAAGTCAAACTTAACCTTAAGGTAAAACAATAATAAAGCGAGCGTATAACCGTCAATGATAACAATAATCTATTTAAGGAAATTATAAAACAAAGACATTTCAGGCGAAAAATAAGAAAAATACTTCTATAAATGATTTAAGTATGTCGATTATTTGCTTCTTTTTTTTTTATTTATTGTATATTGTTATTTCAGCATAAAAAAAGGCACCGCATAAAATCATAATAAAAAAGAGATAAAAAGGTGAAAGGTGTGATGATTGGTGGTACAATTTTTATTTGTAGTTTTATTTAAATAATAATAATAATAATAAAAAATTAAAGAAGAAAAAAATTTAATAACTTCTTTAGCGCGTGTTTTTTATGATAATTTAACAACGCAAATAATAAAGAAAAAAAAAACCGGAAAGAAGAAATCAAAAAACACATTGATTAAACGCCAGCCAAGACAGTGGTGTTACGTTTAACGTGAAAACAGTAAAACAGATTAGCTTTTATTTCGAAAAAAAAAAATGCTGAATGAAAAATAATAAAAAGCGCAACAAGTATAGTGCGTAGGTGGATCCACTATATTATGGTAATTTTATGCTTTAATATTTTACTTTTTATTTATGTTAATAAAAGTATATTTACTCGATTTGTGGGTGTTACAACAATAATAAATGCAAGAAAATTTTATCAATTTTGATTTTTGGTAAAAGTATAATTTTTGAAATATTAAATCGATTTTTTTATATCAAAAACATAAAAAAATTATCATTTTTTGAAAGTTTTATTGTTATTTTTTTTTGTTTTGACTTTGGAATTGTGCTTCTATGTTAACCTAATTTATAAGAAAAATTAATTATATTCTTTCAATGTAATTTTAATAAGGAAAAGATCGTAAATGTCAAATTAAATACGGTTGAAAATTTGTTCAACAAAAAAAAATCCATTAAAATTGCTTAAAGAAAATAATTAAATCGCTAAAAAACTAATCAAAAACATAAATGAAAATCAATTAAATTGTATTAAAAATAAAAATGCACTACGCAAAGTGTTAATTTATTATTATTAAAAATAGAACACAGCGTTCAGCACAATAATGCAAAACAATCGTGCTAAACACAAAGAAACGATTAAGAAGGCGAAAATTATTTAAAGAAAAAAATAAATTAGAAATGTTGCATCTGGTTAAAGTCTACTACGTGCCAAATAAACTTATTTGAAAATTGCATTTGAGGGTGTTTAACCTGTAATATTGGCTGCCAGAGTGCCAGCTGATGCAGAGAAAATTACAAGAATAAACTTTATAGCCTTTGAGAATATTTTTTTGCAATAAGATAATTTCTTGTACTTTTCCTTTAAATTATCAATGGTAATGCATGCAAGTGTGTAAGCATTAAATAACTTTAGGCGACAAACGAAAACATTTTCCATTATGATTAAAACGAGATAAATTGTAACCAAGCGCCGAAAAAATAAAAACTTTCACTTTCAATAATTAAAAAAAATACATTTTTATGGATTAAGTACAATGTATAATGTGAGTGTGTGTTAAGTGCATTTAAGTACATTTAAATGTTGATGATAAAAATCTGAAGAAACAAAAACAGATAAAAAAGCAAAAAAAATTATTTAAATTCAACAATTTTTTCTCGTTTTTTTTTTTTAATGTTTTTGTAAACAAAATAACTGAAAATATTTAGCACGAAGCATGAACTGTTTACATAAAAATTTATTAAGAAAAAATAAACACAAAAAATATACCAAAATGAAAATATAAAACAGAAAAGATCATTTTGCAAAAACATGTTGAATGCGCGACGGTTGTGTATTTTCGCTGTTTTTTTTCTTTCTTTTTTAATACAATTTTAGATGAGAAAATTTATTTCAAAAACTATTCCCTTTATTTGACCTACATAATTTAAATTTAAAAACATTAATGAGTAATTTATATTTTATGCATAAAAAAAAAAAACGGAAAAAAAAAAGCAGAAAGAATATTTTTTCGCACTTTACATGTTTTCGCTATTTTTAAACATTGCAAAAAGTAGCAACAGTAGAGCACAGAATTATTACACAAAAATTCTGTTAAATGTTTTGTTTTTCTTTAATGTTAAATGGGTATAATTAACACAATTTAAGTAGTAGGTATATAAATAATTAAAAAAAATAAAATTTAAATCGTTCTACATAACAGAAATATTTAAGAATTTTTTTTATTTTTAATAATTTTAACTCATTTATTTAGAAGATATAATTAATTTAAGTGTTTATAACATTGTGTAAAATATTTTTATATTCACAAAGTTATAATTTAATGCAGTAATAATGTTCTTCTTAACTAACAACAATAATGTATAGACACGGTGACAAGATCAGGTGAAGGTGTAAAATAATTTTTATTACTTTTGCAATAATCAACGCTGATTTGTTATGTATTTTACTGACTAATTGGCAAGACATGATACTAGTACAGTGTTTTGCTCTTTTTTTACTTAATTTAGAATGAAAATTAATATCAACTTGCACAAGTTATTAAAAGAATAACAAAATCTTATTGCACTTGGTAATTAAA
The DNA here is from genome assembly GCA_963942525.1 of Ptychoptera contaminata. Classification (NCBI taxonomy): domain Eukaryota; kingdom Metazoa; phylum Arthropoda; class Insecta; order Diptera; family Ptychopteridae; genus Ptychoptera; species Ptychoptera contaminata. The sequence goes on along the minus strand of OZ012637.1, from coordinate 39,905,152 downwards.
ATCCTCGCAAAAATAATTATATCTGGGCAAGTAATGGCAAGTAAAATACGAGCAAATAAAACTCCAGTAATAATTCCGTTTAAAAAGTGAACTTAATTAACTTTGGCTAATTAAAAAAAAGAAAGAAATTAAATCAAAACGAAAGCAAGAAACAATCAAATTAAAACTCCTTACAAGGTCTGCGCGCCCAAAGGAATTGTTTTTTTGTAATTTTAATTAAAAAAAACTTTTTAATTTTTATCAGAAAATACGCCACTTTGGTAAATTATTTTTTTTTTTTTTAAATTTCAATAAAATTTAAAAAAAAAAAGCTCTGTCAATAAACTTAAAAATTAAAGGTAAAACCAAGAATTATACAGAAATAAAAAAAAAATGTTAAATTATATTTTTGCCAATCAAAAATCGCACCAAATATGGACGCACTGATATTTTCCCCTCTACACACAGAGTTAACAACACAGTAAAGTTTTTTTTTTTCCATTAATAATAATAATAATAAAAAAAAAAAACTTAAAATTATGCGAAAATATTGATTATTTAACACAAAAATATTATTTTTTAATCAAACAAGAAAGACACACGAGATGACATAATCATACATTTTTAATTTTTTCTCTTCTTGTAACCACAAACAATATTTTTTTTCAAAAAAAAAAATGTATTTAAATGAAGTAAAAAAAAAAAAACTAAATAACAGGAACAAACACGCTAATGAAGAATGTATATAATTTTAATCAGATGAAAAACCGACGAATAAACAGCACAGGGTTGGTGTTCTTGTTCTGGTTTTCAATTTACTTTAAATAGCAAAGGAAAAAAATCAAGATAATAAAAATGTGATGAAATTTAATTAAAATTATTTCTATTGCCCATATAATGACAGAAAGCTTGCGACAAACAATGACGGCGACATAATAACCTGTATGTATCGGGTTTTTTGATTGTTTAAAATGTACTGCTGCTGTTGCTGTTCATATGCTAGCTACTCGACGTAAAAACTTAGACGCCTACCTGTAAATTTTATACCTTTTCAATTTAAATAATTTTTTTTTTTCTATTATAAAATTAAACAATGAATAAGGAATGACAAATGAAATTTGTTAATAAATTAATATTTTCATAATAATAATAATAAAGAGAAATACAAATCAATGTAGGTAGCAAACAGGTAGATGAAGACGATATTTATGTTAATGATGGTGCTATTGGATAATAATTGTAGTTTCATAAAAGAAAAATGCGTCACTTTATATTTGTTTATTCAATTTATTTTATTTCATTTAAAAATTTTTTGAATACTAAATTAGTGTGCTTTTCCCTATATTAAGCTATTTACATAAATTTCTTTGTGAAAAAAATTGAACAACAAATAACTCTGCAAAATTGAAAATAAAAATCACAACTTCCTAATCTTGTTAAAATTCTTGTAAATTAAAAAAAAAAAATAACTTTTTAAATCGTTATACAAAGCATAAATTAAGTTACATAACACAGTGTTTTTGAAACTAGATTTCGCGGAACTACCGTGTTTAACGTAGCCAAGGCGCCAATTAAAGTATCTTTGTTTCGCGACAAAAAAAAAAAAAAGATTAGAAAACACTGACAACGCATTGCAAAAAGAATTTTATATTATATTAAAAATTTACTTAACATTATAAACAACAGAAATTCCACGCAAGTTTTATTAATAAAAATAAAAAATAAAAAAACTGAAAGCTTTCAAAGCTAAAACAACTAAAGCAGACAAATTTACAAAATTTTCTTGATTTATTTACATTTCCATATAGAAGCACATACAAAAGTAGAAAAAAAGTAGAAAACATTAAAATTATTATTACTAATAATAATTAATAATAAAATAGATATTTGTGTTTTTATAAACTATTATTTCACAATGAAATCAGAATAAAGCACCGCAAACATCGCGACAATCGGGCGCCATTTATTTTAGTCGAAAAAATAAAATAAAATAAATTTTATTTTATTTTTGGTAACCGTTAAAAAATAGTAACTTAATTTTAACTTAACTTTCATTACGACAACAAAAAAAAATATTTTATTTTATTGACAAAATCAATTTACATTAATAATAATAATAATTTTTGAATTTAAATATCAACCACATTACTGTTATGGTGTCACAATAATCAAAAAGTAAAAATACATTAATATAAATCAATCCACCCGCTAAAAAATAAAATAAAAATCATTTATTTATTATGATTATTAAAAAAAAAAACAGTAAAAACTTAATTTCACTTTAAATTAATTTAATAAAAGCGAAAGAAACGAATTAAAATTAAAATTAAATTACATTTTTACCATAATAGGGGTTTGTTGTCGCTGTTTCACATATATATCCATATATGATTTTGAAAATAAAAATAAAAATTATTTATTTATTTATGTTGAAAAACTATGATGTAATGATTGAAGAAAGAAAGAAAAAAATCGCAACATAACACATGAAAACGAAACGTAAAGCATACATAAATTAATATTATTATTTTTTTCATTTTTACGATTACGGACAATGAATGTACAGGAGAAAGTTGTTACTCGGTGCTGTTTGCTACTACTATTATTAATATTATTATTATTATTATTAATTGTTCGACATTTTTATTTTATTTTTATTAAATGAAAAAATTTGTATAATTGCAACAGGTAAAGAAGAAATCAATGCAAAAATTTATTTAAAAATGACGACAATTACAAAAATAAACACTTCTTAAAGTTGTTTACGACAAAATTAATTCAATAAATCATAGAAAAATTTATTTAAACAGTAATGTAGTTGTGACGAGACTTTTTGCGTTATTAATTTTCCTATTAGAAATTATCGCAATTATTAGTTTTAACTAACATAATATGTAAATCATTAAAGTGTAAGAGAATTTTTAATTTTAACTACTTTGCATACATGCGACAATAATTATCTTTAATCATTGTAAATTATAAAGTGAAATAATAATTATTAGATTAAAAAAAAATCAACAAGTCAGTAGCTTATCTTAGCTTAACGTTAATTTAATAAATATAATTTTTTTTGTTTTGTTTTACTATTTTTAACAAACAGTGAAGATCGCTAAACAGCTGTTTCTTCACACATTTATTTATTTTTTACTAACATGTTAATTATTAAACAATAACCATTTATAGTTCTCTGAATTATTATATTGTTATCTTATCACTAATTAAACTAATGTGTTTGTTTTTTGTGTGTTTAAAGCATCGCGGATTTACTTTGTTTTTATGGTTTTGTTTGTGATTTGAATGAGTTTTGTTGCAAAAATATTCATTCTGCTTCAAGTTAATGTGAATAGGCAGCTGAATCTTGTATTTTTTATAATCCTTACTATTGCAGATGTATGTTTTGCAATAAAATATCTAATTGGATTTCTAAAAATACAAAAACTATGCAAAATTTCAGCTGTACAGTGTTTTTATCTAGAAAAATTACAAAAACTTGAAGAACAATGCTAGAATCATTCTTTTTTGTCTACGAAAATCAAAGTAATTCCTAATTGCTAATCACGTTTCAAGAATATTCAATTTAACTATAAAAGACTCGCTAAAATATTGTTGCAAAAATAAAATAAAATCTCAACACAAACGACTAAAGCATAATATTTATACAAAAAAAAAGAAGCTAAATTAAAAATAATAAAAGACGTCACTCACAGTAACACTCAATAAATATTTATTTTAATAATAATTAAAACAATGAATGACGTTAATAAATCTTAAACAAAACCTTTAAATTAGTAAATAAGGTAAAAATCAAAAATATTAAATTAAAAAATTAATTGAATTTTCAATTAAAAAAAAACTTAAATTTATTCTCATATAGTGAAAACGGTATTCAAGAAGCATTACAGAACAAATTTTTATTTCAATTCCCCCTCACATATTATGCTTTTATTAAAAATATAAATAAATTATGCTCTTTCATGTTTGTTATTTGGCGTTTTTCTGTTTATTTGTTTATTTTTCTTTTATATTCATCCTCCTATTTTAGGAATTAAAAAAATAAAATTAAAATTACGCAAGATACCGCAAGTTATATATATATATTTTTGTTTTGTTTTCGCTTCTTTTTCATTTCTTTTCATTACAAATTTTTTTATTTATATTTATTTCATTTCTAAAAAGAAAAGTAAATTTTAATACAAAATTTCATCGTCTTTAACGTCTGCGTTGTCTTCTTACTTTCTTTGATTAAAAAACAAAAAAAAAAAGCAAAAAATTTAGTTCAATTGTTTTTTGTTTAATTTAAGTTTTTTTTTTCAACATTTTTATTAGCACAAAACGCACAATACATTTAGAATCAATGGCAAATGTGAGCAATAAAACTGTATATATAAAAGCAAAAAAAAACGAGCAATACAATATCTACGCTTATAATTTTCTTCGTTTTTTCTTTATGTAGAAATAATTGGTGGCTGACCGTTGATAGTCAAGAGAGAAAAAAAAAGCATTTAAAGGCAACGCAAGCAAGCCTTAATAAAATAACAAATTTCAATTAAAATAAAATTTAAAACTATAAATAATCATTCAAATACAAAAATTATCTAATTTCTCTTTTTAGATTAAATTAAAGAAAAACTGCTAATGGTGGATCCTTTTCCACTGTACTGTTCATGATAAATATAAAACACAAGAACAGAATAGATACGGGTCATACGCTAATAAATATATACAAATTTTTTTTATACCCTTCAATTTTAATTGATTCAATTAGAGTTACAGTAGATTCTCTAATTACTATAATTATTGATTTTCAAAAATTATTTTTGACAAAAAGACGGTGAAAGTTTATGCTATTAAATTACACTTTGTCATTATTTAAGTTAATAAAAATTATGTATTTTACGCATAAATCAATTATTAACCAATTAAATAATACTATATTTATATACGGCCGTCAAAGTACAATCAATTAAATCTTTAAAAAAATAATAATAATTTTCCTGCATCCGCGAATGTGTTAATAAAAACAAAACATAAAAAATTAACACACATTTCTGTTATTTTCATTTAATTTAATTATTTTTGAATTTTATAATTGCATATTTAAAAGCTTTTTTAAGTGTTTTTTTTTTTTCGTTGCGCTTTTTTGTATCGTCAATTGCACTTACATGGATGAATTAATTTTTATTTTGTTTTTATTAATAATTAAATTATTACTAAATTATGAAATTTATGTTAAAACATGACTCGAAAAAGACTGTATTAAAGGTATTAAAAAAAATTAAATCACTAATGTAGAAACTTGAGACATCACTGTACGCAAACACCCACAGCCACATAGAATAATATTATCGTAATTAAATTGTAATAAAATTTAAACTAAAAACCAGAACCATCTTTACCAATTAAGAGCACATTAATAATTTATTCTTTGATTAAAAATCGAAAAAATAAAAAAGAAATTTCCTTTCTGCACAAAAACTTTATTCTAGCGCAAAAAAAAAAAATATAATAAACAAGCAAAATCGTTAAAATATTAAAAATAAATATTTTCTTTTCTTTCTTTTTATTTATTTATTTCTTTTTTTTTTAAATAAAATAAAAATGTCATTGACTCTTGTTAAACAAAAAATATAAAAAATTGATTTTTGCATTTGAAAAAACACATCACGTTCATATTTTTATATAAAAATGATTCCCTCTGATTGTCGTTTATTAATATTGTTGTTTCTGCCGTTCTGACGACAACTGCGATTTGTCAAACTGATTTCTTCTTTATATTAATTTCACTTCATTTTTGGTGTTGAAGAAAATTTTTATTACATTAAATAAATTTAAAGAATAACAATTCTTTAATCACCCTTTGAAAGAAACAAATAAAAATATTATTATGTTTTAACGGAATGTTAACGCAATTTTGTGTCTGGCAAAATAAAATTTATTCGCCGAAAGATATATAGATGGTTAGTTAGTTGATTTGAGGTATTTCGTACTGTACTTAGATTCGATTTTATTTATATTTTATCTGTTTATAAAGTAACAAATACAGGTTCTATACAATTTTGCACTAAATTATTGATTGAAAAACAGAGAGAAATACGGTAAAGTAAATTCGTAACGAGTTTTTAGAAAAAAAAAGAAACACATGACGTGGAAAAATAATTGCGATAAAAATAAAAAAATCAGCCAACAGTCCAAATGTATTCAGGCAATTTTCTATCATAGAAGAAATAAACAGATATTTTTGCTATAATTTATTATTTTTTAAAATTTCAAATTATTTATAGCATTAACTTGTTTATAAGCAAAAACACTTATAATATGCAAAACCTAAAAATGGATGAATAAATATATTAAAATTATGTTTATTTTTGCTACCATCATTTCCTTTTCATATTAAACATTCTTTATTTTCATTAAAACGTAAAATAAATGTTAAAAAGAAATCAAGTTTTCAGGTAAAAAATAATTATATAACCTTGTCACACCCGCCAAAAAAAAAAAAAAAAAATATGATACTAGTGCAGAGACTCGTTAATTAGTAAAACAGTAAATAAATTTAATTTTGTTTCAAATGATGGCACTAATGGACAAGGTTAACACAAACACGTTAAACAAACAGAAATACTAATGAAGAAATTCCATCGTGCAAAAACCTTTAATTCTCAATTTTAATGAATAAAAATCCAGAAAAACATCTTAACCGACTTAAGACGATTAAAATAAATTAACAAAATAATTTAATTTGCAATTTAAATAATTTTTGTTTTTTAAACACAAATACAATAAAAAGCAAAAAATTGTTTCTCTTTAATAATTAATTTCACCAAAAAAAGGTAAAACCAATTAAAAATTAATTATTTATCCACCTGTGTGGATTTTCAAATGGAATTTTATTTTTTTTTTGTTTTGTTTTGTAAAAGTTTTGTACTCTTTCAGTTGCTTATGTTTTTATTTTAATTAAGAAAAAAGAAAAATACTAATTAAATGTCAACAGCAAACGAACAATCAATAAACTTTTAACGTGACTATTGATTTTCAACATAAAAAATTATATTAATTAATTAATTTTAGACAAATGCAACTGTTTCGCTAAACCCCTATCTTCTACCATCTTCGCTTAATCATTGAATGTCAGAAGCAAGATAGACAAATGAGAACAAAAAATATTTCGCTAATTCATTCTGAATGAATATCACTCGGAAAAAAAAACTCAATGAATATGATGCTCAAGTCAAAGTACCTCAACCTTTATAACGGCGTCTTACCGCGTACTTAATTACATGGATTTGTTTTTTTTTTTTTTTTTGTTAATATTATTATTATTGTTGTTTGATTTTTATTTTATTTTATCTTTCGTTTATGTTACTTTTATGGAAAACAATTTATATTTAAAAAAAAACATGTTTATTCATGTTACCGTTACTTCATTTAAAATAATTAATTTTTTTTTTGTGACTTTTACACGATTTAATTACAAAAAAACACCAGTAAAAATCATCAGAAGATATGTTGATGTTTTTTTTTTTAAAGAGAAATTATAAACATTTTCTTTACAATCTGCGGGTGTACAACGCGAAGAAGTGATTTTTTTATAACAAAATAATATTGCAAATAAATTAATAACGAGAAAATGAAGCTTTATTGTAATAAATAGGAAATAGTTAATTATTTTTAGGTTTGTTTAGAGTCTGAATATTATTTATTTTAAACGAAGCAGAACCTGCAAAGAACGATTTAATATTCGGTGCGAACATCGAAGTTCCAAAATGATTTCTTTACTCGTACAGCAAAGAAATGGAACATTTTAACCAATTTAATATCTAATCCTTTAACAATAATGTCCACAAATATTTCACATCCCATCTTATAAATTGACATGGTAGCTCAAAGCTATTGACAGGTTGACTTCACGTCGTAATTCCTAAACATGTCAATTTCAGTATAAATAATAATAATATGGCATTTTACCTTTACCTTTTTTGAGTTTAAAATAACTCAACTCTTAACAATCGAACATTTGT